>CM043714.1:23973149-24561981 GCA_023969325.1 Oryzias curvinotus
TGCAGAAATGTATTAAAGAATAAAACATTAAATACAGTTTATGCAATAAAACAAACAATCTTTAGACCTATTAACAACTACCATGAAGCTCACATCAAGAGAAAGCGCAAAAATGAATACAAAGACTCGATGCTTTTATTTTGAAAACACGAAAGTACCGGAAGGGATTCTCATAGGTCCGGAATCAAAGATGGCGGAAGAAGAGAAACAGTTGGAAGAATTTGAGCAAATAGACTTCCTAAAAGACCGACATGTACGTTTTTTTCAGCGAACACTTCAAGTGTTACCGGAAAGATACGCGTCGTTGGAAACAACCAGGTGAGGACAGTTAAATAAAAAGCTCGCGCTCCAATTCCTTCTGTTGAAGAAGTTGATTAGCACCTGAGCTAGTAGTAGCTGTGTCTGTGTTTCACTTCAGGAGCAGTTGATGCAGGCTAGCCTTCCTTGTGTTTGATTGATGCTCATTTTTTTAACTTCAGTTAAGTAGTCTAACAGTTTAAATTTAGTTCGAGGACAATTTTGCCAACACCTGGTGGTCTCTAGCCGAACTTAGACTCGAAGATCAAATGTAGTGAAATAATTTAAGACTTTTCTATTACTAATGCGAAACTAGTAGTTTCGCAACAGATTTCGTACAATCAAATGTCCCTGCTTTAGGCAGCGTTTAAAATCTGATTCTGCCACGCACAGTTCTATGGTTTATTATACTAATCTTTTTTTTCCTCGTTTATCATGTACTTTCAGATTATCTATAGTATTTTTTGCCCTGTCTGGTCTTGATGTCCTGGATTCCCTTGATGTTATCGATAAAGACCTCATCATTGAGTGGATTTACTCACAGCAAGTTCTGCCTACAGATGACAGTAAGTCACAAATGTTGTGGTCTTGTAAATCTGGTTTAGACATCAATTTTTCGTTTTTCATAGCTGGATTAGAAGGTAAACTTTGAGTTTAAGGTAACTCTGGGATCAGGTAAACTAGATGATACCTGATTGAGATAAAGAAAAAAGATTTCAGAATCAGCTTTATTGGCCAAGTATGAGTCCACATACAAGGACTTGAAAAAGAGAAATCATGAAATAAATGAATTACTAAATAAGGCAGTGTTTGTTGCGGGTGGTTTTGACATACGGAGCTCTGAAACGGAGTCTATAAAGGTTGTGTGGGATGTGTGAAGGATTTACCAGCCTGCTCCCTAACCCTGGAAAGGTACAGGACCTGGATGGAGGGAAGGTTGGGATCTAGTCCTCTCTGCAGACCTGATGGTTCCCTGCCGCCTGTCCGTGTCTCGTCTGGTTTGCAGATCCAAACCAGACGGCGATGGATGTGGTTATTGCAGAGTAGATGGTGGTCAGAAGCTCCTGAGGCAGGTTGAACTTCTAAAGTTAACGCAGGAAGAAAAAACCTCTGCTGGGCCACCTTCTTCTGTGGGAGGTCCACTTCAGGTCCTGTGAAATGGTAGACCCTAGAAACCTATGTGTCTCTTGAGGGGGCTGTCCTGCTGATGATTGTAAGTGGAGAGGGCTTCGTCCTGAAGTCCACTGTCATCTCCACAAGTTCTATGCTTTTGGTTACGAATCAACCATCGAATTCTTGGAGTGAAGTTTAAAACGCTGTGCCGTCTTGTAAAATGTAAACTTACCTGAGACATGGTTCCACACTTGACAATAGGGTCCTCCCATTAACCCCTAATGGTTGTGGGAGCTAAAGCTAACATCAAGAGAAAGGAGGGGTTTTCACTACCTGCTTTTGTTATCGTCTTTTTAGTTCTCTCTCTCTTTTTTTTTTTTTTTTAAAGCTGCCAAGTTGCCAAATATTCAAAATATTTCTAAGGTTGAATGATGGGAATCTCTGCTTAACTGGGTGTTGATGTCACCATATTTTAGATTACTAGTTCACTCTATTTAAATCTGAAACTGATGATTTTGAGAAACGCTTGACTTTCTGATGGGACATCATCTGTTTTTAAAAGGTTATTGTTGGGTCAAGGTTGTGTGTCAACTAACTTTACATTTAGTCTCTGTATTGGTTAAATGTTGCAATTTTACATGTAGGAAATGTAAAAAAAAAAAAATAGTAGCATGTCTTATGAGGTGGAACACAATAAAGCTTTTTAAATATTATTGTCACAAAAGGATGTGAAATTCAAGCTTTACTGCAATTTCAGCATTTTTTATTTAGAATTTGATTTTTACATTTCTTCACCCTGTTAAAAAATATTTTTACAGCAAGGTCGCACAATATTAAAATAAAATATGCAGTCATTTTCATGTGACTCTAACTGCCTCAACGCCTTTGACTCATTGGAGCTTCAGTGTGCCTTTCCTGTCATGGCCAGGAGGTGGCAGCAGTGTTCTGTTTCTTCTTCATCAGATGAGAATATTATTAAATCTATATTAAAATTAAAAGATTACACTGTGGATACAGTTTGTTTATAACTATAATATAAGTAGAGTGAGAAATGCTTCAAATCCCATCATAATGAATATAAACATAATATGAGGACAGAGGTTTGAGAAACAATTGTTAGCCTCAATTCTTTCTTTTTTTAATGTTTAATCTGCGGACAATTATAATGAGAACATGCTGTATTGATGTCAGTACTTCTTTTTTTCCCCCCTCCCTTTGGCTCCAGATTTTTGGAGGTAGCAGCATGACCCAATGACTCTCTCCCTTTTCTCCATGGCAACACAAATCCTCCTGTTACAAACCAAGCGTTATATGTTCTTTTAGCAAATCTGGGGTCTTTCTGAAGGCCTCCTCATGATAGGACATCCCTGGAGGTGTCTGAACAGATATCTAGAATGTCTGAAGTGGCTCCTTTCACTGCAAGGTGGTGACATTTCTCCTAGATTTTTCTTGAATCGAACCAAACTGATGAGAAAGATTACCGGTAGTCTAACCACTAGAGTTTGAGATCATTTTCTTTACAGAACTACCAACAGCTGGGTTCATCCATCTTTTTTTTCTCTTTTGAAAGGGTTGCTCTGTAGAGTCCTCATTCATTCCCTATCTATTTCCCTGTAATGAAGAGCACTCCCCTATTTCTCTTTCAGAGTCTAACCTGGGTCGTTGTGGGTTTCGAGGATCATCGCATATTGGAATTCCTTACAGCACGAAGGTACTGTGCCTTTTTTTTAAATTCCAGTATGGGTTTTATTTATCTTTTGGCTTGTCTGCTTAAAGTACCCCAAACAGCACACGTGCAGGTCTTAACACATTTTATTTATTTCTGCTTGACTGTTGAATCTAAAACCTCTTACGTTATGTTCCTCTCTCAGGAATTTTCTGAATAATGTCCGGTTTTGACATTTTCCTCCTCAGGGTCCAGGTGTGCTCCATCCTTATGACAGCGGACACGTAGCCATGACATACACCGGATTATGCTCGCTGTTGATCCTCGGCGATGATCTTAGTCGAGTTAACAAGCAGGGCTGTCTGGCTGGACTCAGAGCTCTGCAGCTGGAGGATGGAAGGTCATTACGAACACGTGTTACACTTTCACGCTCATCTACGCTGACACTTGCACTCTGACTCAACCACACCTGAGGTCATGTGAACGCCAGCGCTCTTAACAAAAACCGACAGCATCACACACACACCAGCCTTTTTCCATTCACAATCACATGACTTTGATCATTTAGCTTAGTTTTAAAGCCACATTAAGCAATAGAATTACTATTTGTTTATCAATACAGTGACAAAAAAAGCATTCACTTTGCAAAACAGTCAAGTTATCCAGCAAGCAGCAGATGCTGAAGCACAAAGTGCAAAGAGGTCGCTGACCTTCTGCACAGTCGATTGCTACAGAGCTCCAAACCTATGTGACCTTCAAATTAGCCCAAGTGCAGTACGCAGAGAGCTTCATGGAATAGCTTTCCATGGTTGAGCAGCTGCATCCAAGCCACACATTACCAAGTGCAATGCAAAGCATCGGATGCAGTGGTGTAAAGCCCACTGGACTCTGGAGCAGTGGAGATGCATCCTCTGGAGTGATGAATGACGCTTTTCCATCTGGCAATCTGATGGAGGAGTCTGGGTTAGGAGGCTGCCAGGAGACTGGAGCATGTCAGACTGCATTGTGCAGAGTGTGGAATTTGTTGGAGGAGGAATTATGGTGTGGGGTTGTTTTTCTAGACTTGGGCTTGGCCCCTTAGTTCCAGTGTAATGAACTCTGAAATTCAGGATACCAAAACATTTTGGACAAATCCATGCTCCCAACCTTGTGGGAACAGTTTCCTCCTCCAACATGACTGTGCACCAATGCACAAAGTATAGTCCGTAAAGACATGGATGACCGAGTCTGGTGTGGATGAACTGAACTGACCTGCACAGAGTTCTGCCCTGAAGCCGATAAAACACCTCTAGGATGAATTGGAGCAGAAACTGAGAGCCAGGTCTTCTCCACCAACATCCGTGTGTGACCTCACCAATGTGCTTTTGGAAGCACGGGCAAAACTTCCTCCAAAATTCTAAATACTTTATCATATTGAACTCTAAGGTTAGGAATGGGATGGCACTTCAGTTCATATGTGAGGCAGGTGAGCCAACACTTTTGGTAAAATACCTGTAAATAAATGACTAAAATGATAGACATTTTTTTTCCCTTAATAGAAGGTTGTTTGTGTGGGTGTGTTATATAAGTACATTATTAAAAAGTGAAAGATGCTTTTTTGGTTTTATCTTTAAAAGAAAAATATAGGACATCTTGGTTTACCACACCTCAGTGTTTGTTCTCTTTTATAATAATTTCATCCAAAGGAATCAGAATTGGTTAACAGATTGTTTCATTCTGTTATTTATTAACGATAGTTGTGAGCGGGTTAAAAGAAGATGAAAGTGTTGCTTTTGGGGATCTCAAAGAGATTCCAAATGCATCAGACACAAACGCTATGCCTACTTTTGTTTCACATTTAGAAAAAAAAGTTTAAATTGTTTTGATTTTTATGTCTGACACTTACTCTGCCTTGACAGGATCGATGATAGTTGCTTATTGTTCCTGTTTCTGTTTTTCAGTTTCTATTCGGTGCCAGAAGGAAGTGAAAATGACATTCGGTTTATCTACTGTGCAGCTTGCATTTGCTTCATGCTGGATGACTGGTCAGGCATGAACATTCAAAAGGCCATTGAGTACATTCGAGGTAGTTTGGTGAGTAGATTTAAAAAAAGAAAACGCCAAAGCTTCAATGTGTTGCTGGACTTCAGAAATCTTTTGTGTGGATGCGGTGAATGGAAACAAACCCATGTGAGTCCGGCCGCTCCGTGTGTAATTGCTGTCTCTGCACCATTCAGAGTAGTGCTGCAAAACTCGGATGTGAAGAATAGACCACCTGCTTTCACCAGGTGGCACTGTGCCTGGAAACACTTCATTATTAATAAATGGAGGGGGGGCTGAGCTGTGCCCCAAGCTCTTAAAGCTGTAGCTGAGGGTTTCTATTCCAACTGCAGAAAAGCAAATGTTTCCGAATTTTGATTTTCATGAGGCTACAGGCACCTTAGCCCTTCTGTGTCTCTTGTAGTGAGAACCATCAGCCTTTTTTTTTTTTATTTCCTTAAAAACTTGCCTAAACTGAAGCTATTGTGTCAGAATACATATTCATATATTATTCCCTCTGAAACTCTTTTACAATTAACTAACTTTATTACAGATTTTCCCCTGAAAGGTTGTTGTCATTTTTTTCTATTTCTAAAAAAAAACATATTTCACTTTGTGAAAGATTGACTGCCGTGAATTCACAGTAGCTCGCTGACAAACAAATCATCATTTTTGCATAATTCCAGCTTATCTCCCAAAATAAAGTTGGACTGTCCGTGGAAGCTAAATAGGTCAGAGCAGCCTTTCACATGGAACTGGCTGCAGGTGTTTCCGTGCATAAACATCATGCAACTCTTTTAAACAACATGTTCATATTAAAGCTTCTGAGGATATATGAGGCATTTGTAAAGTGTGCTGGAAACTTCACAGACACACCGAGAGCCGCTTCTAAAGGGTCAACAGGACAAATAATTGCTAAACTAGCGTGAAGTTATGGGTTTAAAAAGAGAACGATTTATACCATTCTGTTCATGATTCATTGTTATAAAAAAAGTAAATTAAACACAAGAAATTAGAGATCCTACCTGAGGTTATTCCTGTTTTATGCTTATATAATAGCTAAAGGTGTTTCAAAAGCAGATTGCAAGTGTTTAATGTTTTAACAAATGAAATAATAGATCTATGCTTTAAATCTTGATGTGCTATTTTATGTTAACTTTCTGTTGTCTCCACAGTCGTATGACAATGGTTTTGGCCAGGGAGCTGGAAGAGAATCTCACGGTTAGTACAAAGATTTTGTAAATTTCGTGTACCTATCAGAGTAACATTAACTTGCTGGGTAAAGCATTGACAGCCTAAATGAATTAAATTCATAGAGATTCAATTATGCTTTTTTTTTTCTTTTCTGCTTTCACGTTAAAAGGATTAATGTCCCCCTGTTTTCACAGTAACTCTGATTAAAGGATTAGCTATTCAAAGCCATCTCTGTGAACACATTTTCTCCTAAATTCTCCAATGGGTCTTGTTTTTTTCTAACACAAAAGCCTTCCTTCTTCAAAGCTGTGGCACGTTTTGATATTTGCTAGGGAAGATGATCGTGTTTACTGGTTTTTTCCCACTGTTCCTGTTAATTCTGTGGAGGACTGTAAGAACATAAATGACAACTAAAACTCACTGAATTCAGATTAGAGGGAACGTTTCACCTTCAGGATGCTGACTGTATCTGGTGATAAATGTCTCTCCTTTAAAGACGGTTTTTATTCACTGTTCTCTTGTTAAAGCTTCAGCTCCGATTCTTGGCTGCGGCCCATTAACCGTCTCCCCCTTAGCTCTGTTTTCTCTGCACTGAGACCTCCCACACTGTTTGCTTTAATGTGCACCCATGTTTACTTTGTGTTGTCGATAATTGTGTAGCTCTGTGCATAAAACATGAAATTATAGAAACCCTTGCCCCCCCCCCCGTTTTTCTCTTCGTTACCTCTTTATATTTATCTTTGATTGTTTCCTGTATACTTTCCCTGTCAAATAACACATTTACTTTAACCCGCTCTGAAAAAAAAAAATACAGTTTTTAACTTGTTCTTGTGTAATTTTTCTGATGGAGATCATATATTTGAAATTTTTTAATTTGAAATGGTTTATTTCAAGCAATTAAGTAGAAATAATACACAAAAGCAATATAATCTTCAGTTGTACATTCATACAGTAACTAATCAAACTTAGGATAATTAGAAATATTAATCAATATTGCTTGAAAGGGAGTGGAAGGAAGCGAATTTATATAATCCCACCCCGTAATACTATAACCATTTTATTACATGATTTATCAATATCCGGTTCCTAGCTTTTATCAGACAGAATTAAGAATCATAAAGTATCAATAAAGCACATGACAACGATGAATTACTTAATTATTATGCAAAAATAACTATTTCAGAAATCAACATGGCAAATGCAGATCAGTCATCTAAAATATATGCAGATTAAGTTACTTATAAAAGTCATTCATATGATTAAAAAATAATACTATTTCAGTAAAATACACAACACTGTTTCAGAGATTTTCATAGTAAAATTTCATCAAGTATTAAAAGGTAAAAACGTGCAAAATTGTGTTACATTAGAAAAGATTTTTGAATCAATTTATCAATTTTAGGAGCAAGTGGAGTAATATCATTAAACATCGATCAATTTAACTATTTTCAATAAGTGATTAATCATTTGATTTACTTTTTTTTGTATTTTCTTTATTCTCTATTTTATTTTTTATTATAAAGTAATGCTGTAAGGGAAAAATAAGAAGAGTCATATCAAGACAATTAAGCTCAAAAGTGCAATTGTGAGTATTTCTTTATACAAATCGTTGTGAATCAGGAGCAGACGAGAAAATAGTTGAAAAAAGACAAAAAACATGCCACTGCCTCCCTGTGACGGGGGTTGGGGCACCCGCCCAAAACCCAGAGGCAAAATTCTACAACTGCAGCTCTGCAGAAACTATGTCCTAGAAAGCAACATACGTTTTGTGATTGTTGGCTAAAAACATCATAATCATAACTAAAAGACCGCTGGGAACGCTTTGACGATAGATTGAAAGATTTCCACTCCTGCTTTCTCTTCCTGTTCCTTCAGTTTGCTGCAGTAAACTCTGTTAATTAGAGACTTCTGTAATGCTATGATAGATTTACACCCTTTCATCTCACACAGACACACACAGCAGTGATGGAGGTAAGAGAATCTGTCAAATCCACTGGGATCGTTAAAATAAGTCAAATATGATGAAAAAAAAGCAATGAACGGTGGTAACTCGTGTTCCAGAAGTCTTCTTATGACACTTAAGGCTTTGAGTCATCGGTCTTTAAAATATGTTAGCAGCAAACTGTTATCTTGCTCAAAATGCTATTAAAAAGGCGGATTGCATTACTATATTTTTCCTTTATTGTACAATGACGGAAAGAAATATGTCAGCTTATGTTGAAACACCCCCTTCTGTTCCTCCACAACCTATCTTTGAGTCGTCATCAGAAGTGAACCCAGAAGTCGTTTGAGTTGCACATGTTTCATGCTCGTTCCCGTCCGTGCGTCCAGGCGGTTGGACGTACTGCGCCATCGCCTCGCTGTGTCTCATGGGCCGGCTGGAGGAGGCCCTGAGTCCGCGGGAACTGGATAGGATCCGGCGCTGGTGCATCATGAGGCAGCAAAGCGGTTTCCACGGACGGCCAAACAAGCCTGTAGACACATGTTACTCCTTCTGGGTGGGAGCCACTCTAGAGGTAAGAACCACATTCATGTGCAAACCTTCCTGCATGCGTTAACAGGCTGGATCCATTTGAAAAACTTCATTTGGGTTTTTTTTAAGGAACAAACTTAAACCGCATTTAGTCGTTTAGCGACAAGTTCTTAGTTCTATCAAAAGAGAAAATACACTATTTGTAAATTCATAGTTTTACAAAAAAATATTTTGTTGTTCCCATATATTTTAAAGTAGGCGACTACATTGCTGTCTTAGTTGAAATGTTTGTAATTTCCTGATGACTCACTTAATGTTTCTTTGTGTGATTTTAAATCAAAGATGGAATTTTAGGATTTTTTTTTCCCAGACATACCTGATTCTATGTTCTTTGTTGCAGCTGTTGGGTGTTTTTCGTTACACAAACTTTGAAAAGAATAGAAATTTCATCCTCTCCACACAAGACCGGCTGGTTGGAGGCTTTGCCAAGTGGCCAGATAGCCATCCAGGTAAATCAGATGACTTGTAGATTCAGTCTTTACAGGGACAAACAAAAACGGAGCTTGCTGCAGGCCCATTTCCTCATTAAACCTTTACCTAACTGATTCAATGCGGTGTCATTTCTGCTTGTTTTTCATTCTTTGTACTATCGATGCCTCAGGGGTGGAGCAGGACTGAATGTCAAAAATACTGTTCTCTGATCTTGTATAGGTTTGTATTCATTTGTATAGCTTCAAAGCTATCCATTAATGTATAGAGAGATCTTGATTGTAAGGAGTTTCAGTTCTTTGTCTTACTTCACCTCTTTTTTTGAGCCTCGTCTTTCACAGGTGCACAGAGGTCAGGGTGGAGCTGTGGTTTCCTGTTTTGCTTGAAATCAATGGAAAAGCTCTTGTAATTCTAAACTTCTGTGTGTATTTGTGTTCATGCTTACCATTGTTATGGGTAATTGATGAGGATGAGTGTCTGCTGATGGCCAGAGGACACAACAGCTCCCGCTCCTCACGTTACCACGAATAAGACGAGCTGGAACAGAATACGATGGGCTTTGAGTAAGGTGATTTTAGGGGGGGGTTATAGTTGTTCCTCTTATTTGTGGAATGAATGGAGATTATCTGTAGCGAGCACTGACGGTGACTATTGATCATCCCTCACAATTGGTCAAAAAGGTTTGGTATAACGCTAAGATAGACTTCCACCCTCAACCATTTCAAACATCTGAATCATTTCATGTTTTAATTTAAGCACTCCACCTTAAGTCAATTAAGAGCACTATCCAAAGGCTTAGATTTAAATAAATAACCTTACGTTAAACAAAAATGACAATTTGAACAGGTTGACCTATATACTTCGAAACGTTATCAGTCCTGATAACGTTTCCACACAGGATGGAGCAAAAAAAGTCAACTGTTCCACTCAGAAAGATGAGAGATGTCTGGAATGTTCATCATATGTGTGAAGGACAGAATGTCAAAAATGAATCCAGTAAAAAATGAATCCAAGAAATTGCATTGTTTGACTGTTCAAAAGTTTATTTGTATAATGGAGCAGAAAATAATAATTTGGTCAAAAGTTCACCTTAGCACTGTGGTTGGTAAAGACGGAGGTTCCAGTCGGTCTTCCTTTATTTTGATAGGGGAGTAACGATTCATTTGGGAATCACTTTATATTCCTACAAACCAACCAAATTGATTCATCTGTGGCAAATTGTTTATCAAATTGACCTGAACCACCATAAAACCATTTCTAAATGAAATAAATTCGTTATAAACAATACTGGAAATACAATTTGGATTGAGGCACAGTATATTTAACTATAACATAAAAAAGACTGTCATGTGATGGCAGTAAAATAAAAAGAACCAGCCATCATAATAGTCCAATCTGTGGTAAGACTTGGAATTTTGCAAATACGTGTGAGTGTTGTAGTATATTTAAATAATGTTCCCTTTGGATTATTTTGATGTGGAAAAACAACAGTAGGCCGAACTTTATGAAAATAAAATGTGAATGGAGTTGCCATCAATTCTTGTTTACTTGATTATTTGTGCACATATTTAATTTACTATTGACTATCTTGCAAGAAATACAAGGAATCTGGAAAAACTTGAGCTGCTCTGTTCAGTACCAGGTGTTTATCTGAGTCACACTGGTTGAATTTTTGGCCAAAGATGTCCTCCTTTCACCTCCTTCTAATGATTCTCTTTTGGACTGAGTTCCAGAGACTGACTAGACCACTCCAGAATCTTGAAAGGTTTCTTATGTAGCCACTCCTTTGTTTGCCCGGCGGTGTGTTTTGATCTTCGTCATGCTGGAAGATCCAGCCATGTCTCATCCTTAATGCTCACACTGATGGATGGTTTTTGGCTAAAATCCCACCATCCATTCATCCCAAGAAGAGGTCGCAGTCCGACGATTACAGGGTGTGCAGAAGTGTCTCTTATACATATGCAAGTTTTGTCTTTTACTTCATCAAAATCAAGTAAAGATGAAGTTAAAATGAACTGGAAATTTAGTTATATATATCCTAGTTTTAACCAAAAAAAAAAAAAACTGTCATGTTTGACTCTGAAGAGAAGGTCTTTTTTTATTTCTGCTAATAACTGAGATGAAAAAAGGCTAAAGATAAGCTAACTTTTACTTTTCACTACTTAGACAACTCAAATATTTTAGCTAACCTTTAACCATCTACAGTAGTTGTTAAGTCACTTTGGTTTCCCTCACTGTCACAGTTACAACAGTTTATAAAGAAGAATGAATTATAAACCCAAAAGCCAACCAAATCTTCGCTTTTCATCTTTCAAAAATGTTCTTTTTGAAGTTTTCTTGACGTTGTGTAGCATTTTAACTTGTTTGGATTTTGTTTATGTTCAAGCAATTACACGCAGGCCCCCTTCAGTCTGAAATATAGGCTTTTAGTGCAAAAACAAAGTTGTTTTAAGCAATGGCTTCTCCTTAGTTTAGTTATTCCCTTTCTCTTTCCACAAACAGCGTTTGTATGGGACCTGAAAGCAGATCTTTCCTTTAGAACTACTTCGTTTACAGATGTTTTTAAAGAATTTCAGATCCATCAGTTAAAGTTCAACCACAAGTGTGCATTTCACTTTTAATCTCAGTTTCTCCCTTTGTGTTTTTTTTTCCCTCTTTACTCTGCCAGATCCGCTCCATGCCTACTTTGGGCTGTGTGGTCTGTCTCTGATTGGAGAGCCCAATCTGAGGAAGGTCCACCCAGCTCTCAACATTACCCAGAGGGCCTTTCAACACCTCCAGCAGCTGCATCAGACGTGGAGGAGCAGCTGTGGCCAACAGCACTGACAGCAGGCTGACACGCAGGTTCACACGTCAGGCACATCTGACTTTTTATTTTATTTTGACTCCGTTTCAAGATTCACATGGTTGAGTTTTGAATATGTAGACCTCATTTCCAGTTCATCCAATCAAGCTTTTGTTTAGCAACACTCTCGCTATTGCCTTTTTCTCATGAATATATAGTTACAATAACAATGTGCAATGTATTTTTGGGAATGCAACAACGTGCCAGGTAATCTGCTTTGAGTCCCCTGAGACTTGAAGAAACTCCAGATGCCTCCATTTTTACAGTTTGAAGTTTGAAGAGTCGTCTTTTGGAGGCTTTCTGCTCAGAAACATGGTTATAGTAACCTAAACACTGCTGACGTCCGGGCATGGATGCAGGACATAACACTTTTAGATTTAGAATTACTGTATAACATGAACTTTTGTGGCGGCTATAAAAAAAAATTGTTTTTTGAGAAACTTGCTTTTGACTTTTTGTTTCCTATTTCAATTCTTTGTTTAGACAAAAGTGATGCACTCTTGTTTTCTATCCAACTTTTGTTTTCATGTTGCAGCCCGACTTGCATTTCCATTCCTTTTGGTGCTTTTTGTACCAAAAGTAAAGAAAATGTATTTTTCTCTCCTGAGTTTGTGTCTTTTAATCACTGAAGCATTTTTGCACAGTAATTAGAAAAATATAAGAGTTAATAAAAGAGACTTTACCTGCTGTTCTGAGAAAGCTTCTTTTGGAAAAACGTTCCAAAATTTGAAATGATAAATTCTTCCGTTTTGATTTCTTAAAAAAAAAAAAAGGAATTTCTTGAAAAATAATTTCCTCTACAATGTTTTAAAATAAAAATAAAAATCTGAGAGTTATTGTCAGTTAAATTTATGAAGCTAGCCCGTAAAGGCAGAGATCTTTGCTTTCCTCTTCCCTCAACTCTACAAAATGGACTGCTCCAAAAGAATTATTCCATATTTTATTAAGGTAAGGAAATTCAAACTTCTGCCAAGTCAGAAGTGTGTGTCTCCATCAATATTTATTTGGTTCATTTCAAGCAATTTCAGCAATAGAAATGAAAAAGACAATAAAAATACATAGATATTTAAAATATGAAATCATAAATTGATTAGAAAATGATGATTTTGACCTTATTGCTCCCAATCATCGACATATTTGCCCTTAAACATACAGTACACACACACATGACCCATTCAAAATGACGGTCAAATAATTAAAGGATTTCCTCCTATAGTTATTATGTTCACATTAGTCATACCTGTGCTACAGGTGGTTATTATATTAAACACTTGTGAGACAGGAAAGAAAGTTGATTGGGAATGAAATAGTTGTGACTTGGCTGGAGTTTGGTGTTTCTTTTACTCAGTGAAATATTGTGTACTGACATTTTTCTTTTTTTTTTTTTTTTTGAGTTGACCAGAAAAAGCTGAAAATCAATGAGCAAAGATAAGACGGTTGCATTATAACTAAAGGAAATGTGCTCCTTTGAAGTCTGCTGCATGGGGAATCCAATCTATTCTGAGTGCAGAACGGATGCAAAGCCAGAGCAGAAACAATGAGGGTCAGGAGGACACACGGGGGGCTTTTTTTCAACAAGATATCCCCTCTAAAATATTGACCCGTTTGTTTTTTGTTTTAATCTTGCCTTTGTTGGTTTTGCACCATATGTTCTCTTGCAGGCATTGAAAGCACTTGCCTCTCACTCGGGGGTGAGTCTGGGGTTTTGTTGCCCCCCCCCATGGTAACAAAAGATCAGAGCTTTACATTTGGAACTGGACCGTTCCATGGCGATACATTCGCTCAATGACTTGCACCTCTTCATTTATGAGCATTCTGATTCTCAGCTTGTGCAATTTCCAGCTTTCAGCATATATAGCCACGCCCATTTACATATGGCGGCTGTGTGAGCCACTACCCAACATAACAGGAGGATAGGAGACCACAGCAGTCTGTCTCCTCACTCACCTGCTGGAGTTTGATGTAGAAACACATGCTGTACGCTCCTCCTCTTCAGATGCTCCAGACAGACGCGAAATGGGAGGAAAAGTGAATAAATAAATAATCCAAAGCATCAATTATTGAAAGTAAACCTTGGGTGACTGGATTTTCCTTTCCAAGTCCAGACCAAATTCCCAGAGGTGATGAGCTTTCTTTGATGCAAAATTTGAACATAAGGGTTCTTAAAATAACTTTGAACCAGTTTTTCCTTTAAATATGTTTTTGATGTTTTCCCACTCTTATCAAATTTCTTTCTTGTTAAGTGTATATTTTATTGCTGTACGATTTCACTGGATTGAGCCTCGGACACAAAAGTAGAGCAAAAGTAAGTGTTTTAATTATTGTACGTTTTCTTTTAGTAAATGGTAAAGGAAACTGAAAGTTCTTTGTAAAGCCAGCTCACTTTAAACAGAATGTTGTCATCTCCTGTGCATTTTTATCGTCCACATTTCTGTCCAATCTGAGTCCTTTTAGCTGTGCACGTCGGCTGAGTGACACAGCAGAAGCTCCCTTCAGCTTGCCTCAGTACTGTGCCTGACATCTTTGTTCTGGGTCACTGCTTCCCGAATGCTTCTGTTCTCTTGATTTCTCGTCTCACGGCGTGCGCTTCAATCGGTTTGGGATTTTTTTTTTTCTATGAAAAGCAATAAAATATCAGTGTTACCCAGAATGGAAAAGTGGGAATCTGTTTCTTGAATGCACATCAACATCCACAAGAACAGACGTGTGTGAAAGGTTCTAGCATTCAAACACAAACTGGTCGATTAAAAAACCACATCATTCTTCTCATTTTGAAGTGGAAACTCGAAAAAAACTCTTCCTTCTGCTGATGAAAGCTGTGCCTCAGCTGTTCCTTACATCCCACAGCAGTCAGCCGTTTTAGTCCAAGAGCAGCGAGCACGCGGGGACACGGCTTGTTTTTGCAGCTGCAGTGATAGATTTGTAGGAGACGAAGCCTCATCCTTAATGCAGTTAACAAAAAATACTTTCATACATATTGCAAAGATAGATGATGCAATAATAAAGGTATTTTTTCTATGCTTTGTAGGAATGTTGAGTGTAGATTGATGTAAATGTCAATAAATCAAGAACAGAACACTTGTAACAAAAAAAAAAACTAAGACTAGAAGAAGGAATCTCTACTATAATGATTCCAGTTTGGCCCCAAATACTGTAAATAAAACTTTCATAGATATTTTTATTTCATTTACTTTTGTATGCAGTTTTGTTTTTCTGCCCTTATTCCAAGCACAACACTTACTGTTTTGAGTGTAAAAGTTTAAATATTTTGTGTGCTCAAAAATTATTTTGCTCTTGAAACAGAAAAAATTAATTTGAAACTTAAAATAAGTGCTGACTGACTGACTGACTGACCAATCGCTATCAGCCTTCATGTTCATGTCTGTTTGTTTTGGTTGCACATATTTCTCAGTTTCAAGTGTATTTTTCTGTTTCAACTGCAAAATATATTTTTTTAGATTACAAATTTGTTTATGTTTTACACTCAAAACAGTGTTTTGCTTGGAATAATGGCCCAAAAAAATCTCTCCATACCTTTGTAGATCTAGAATTTAGGGTAAAGGTTTGCCTGGAACTGGTTTCCAGCTGTCTGACATGGTGGTGGAGGGGTGATGATTTGGGCTGGTAGCTAGACATGGTGGCCACATTCTCTCTCTGTGAAAAGATAACTAAGATCGTGACTCTCATGGGGGGTTAGAAATATCTCACCCACAACAGCTGAGTTTCTTAAATGAAAGGCAACATTTGCTTCCATGCAGCCTTTTTGTGGCTCAGTGACTCAACTGTTCAGCTATTTTTGAAACAGAAAGATGATAACTAGCTTAGCATTCGTCTAAATTGCTTTAGTTTTCCTGCAACGTGGAGGCTCATGAAAACACATTCTGATGATGATGATATTTTTTTTTACTTCTTTACTAGGTCAGTGACTAAGACCTAATTAAAGCTGTGGAGGAGGGGAACTCTCTGTGTTCTCGACACACATGGAAGAGCAGCACAGTGGAGTCCCACCTGGGACCTGCACAGCCCCTGCTACACTTTCTTTTATTCCTCCAGGAAAGGTTTCTGTGAAATCTTTTTTACAACCTAAAATTAGGCAACATTAGAAGCTTAGGGGCCATGCTTGGATAATTTTTCAGAGTGTGCAGACCCAGCAAGGTCACATCTGCTTTCAATTTCTGTATTCAAGTTCTTAATATTGTCATATTTTTAGATTGTAAACTGTCCTTTTGTTCTAACCAAGTGGCAATACATGAAATATCTATTTTTTTTCTTGTTTTTAACATAATTTTAAACCATATCAGCTCCTTTCAACACAAAGACGCATCTTTGCTGATAAATATTCGTCAATTTGCCTCTGAAAACCCTTAGTTTGCTAAGCTGCACTTTAGTTTATGATATTTTAAAGAAAAAAAAACCCTGAAAACATATCACTTCACCTGCTCTTCAATGCCCTGTTGGAAAATAGTTTTATATTGCTTGATGGATTTGTTTGGTTAAAAAAAGGTGCATTTGCTACCCTGCAGAGGTGATCTGAACCACATTTATTGATCTGCAGGAACTGCACTCTCCTCTGTTGTTCAACTCTTGTAAAACATACCAATCAATGCATTATATTAATTATTCATACATAATGAGAAAACACCAACACTTATGTGGCTTTTTTATGGAGCAGTAGGGTGTCATCTGTACAGATATTGCCTTTAGCTGTTGTTTATGTTTTAGCAAGTTAATGTTCCCAAACAGACGTCAAAACTGTCAGTAATTTTATTGGAGTTTAGCTGAGATTTTTATTGGAACACCAAAAGTTTGGGGAGGATGTTTTACTCCTTGTTTTTTAGATTACCTTAACTACATTTTCAATAATGATATGAATTACTGTACATATAAACTTTTATTAGTTAGAAAGAAGCCAAATGTGGATTAGAAAGATCATTCTCATAAAGGTATGCAAATGCAAAAAAAAAAGCTCTGGGGCTGAAATAATACTTAAACTAATTAAAATATTATTCTTTTTTTTTTTTTCATTTTCCATACCGTTTGTCCCTTTCGGGGTCACGGGGCTGCCGGAGCGTATCCCGGCCACATTAAAATATTAATAAATACAAAATGTATTTAAACTAAACACCAAAATATATTGTTTTTTAGGCTTTTTATTTCTCTCGGGAGACGTTTAAGGCCTATATTCTTTTTTTTTTTTTTTTCAATAAAATTTTAGGAGACGTTGCTGCCTTTTTAAACGGACTGTTTTATATTAAATAATGACATTTAAAAAGCAAGTCTCTCTTTGTTAAATGATCTGATGCTCCTGAGACTTGGTTCTCCTGTTGCTCCTTCTGCCCCTTTGTCATCCCCCCTCCAGGAAAATATCTGCGTAAAAGCGCGAGGCCATCTGCTGACGTGGAACAAGTGGCATTGCCAGAAAAATGAAAAACACCCAACTTAATCCGCCTCCCCAGCAGCCCCCTCACCCGCCTCACATTCCGGCTGTTGCTATGAAACGGCGGCAAGTGGTTTGCACATGGCACTTTGGAGAGACAGTGATGCTAGACCGAGGAGGGCTCTTCCCTTTTTGGGCAGGAAGGAGCCAAAATTGGCGGTGCCACGCCGTGCGCCAAACCCCAACGTGTCTTGGCAGCAGTACCCACAGACTTGAGGGCCCCTCCCTTTTAAATAAAAATGAAAAAATACACATTGTGGTTACCCATATGCGCGATGGATTAAATGTGAGTCTCACTCCGTGGGAGCAGATCGCGTAGAGACAAGGAGCGATCTGTGCGTGGAGACATCGCCGCTGAGGAGGGATGCTGAGGCAGGAGGAGGAGGGAGATGGCACAGGAGAAGCGAGGGCGGGGCTTCACCCCCCCCCGACCAAGCCAACTAAACTATAACAGCAGCCGGCGCACGTTCCTCTGACAAACACAAGCGGGGGTGCGCGCAGGCTGGGAGGAGAGCAGAGGATGGGGAAGCAGTTCGTTCATCTTTGTGTGTTTGTTTTTTCTTCCTTTTCGTCTCATCTCGTCACACCTGCACAGAGCAGCCCGTTTCTTTGAGCGGGACCAGCCGTTTTTGTGTGCGTCTGTCTGTGAACATCTCCGTGCGTCTCGGTCGGTTGGCACACCGTGCGTCCTTCACCCGCTGGAACCATGTCAGACTCCGAGGACATGACGGAGTTCGCCAGCATCGTGGAGCGGATCGAGAGGGGCGAGGTGAGTCTCATCCGGATGGTTTCTGACAGCAAGGGTCCGTGCCGGCCTCCAGGGATTCTATTCTATTCTATTCTATTCTATTCTATTCTATTCTATTATAATCAATAACATTAACCTACAGGTTGATTGATGTGTTCTGTCATATTAAAGAAAATCAAATTTACATTCTGTTTTTTTCACATCATGTGAAAAATAATTATGACATCATACAGAAGACATTAATAGACCATTTTTATATTTCATCCTTTTCTTTAAAAAAATCTGGGTTCCATTGGTTTGAATTGTTTTTGCTTTTGTTGTGTTAGTGCTGCAGGATTGGCAGACTTTATTCAGTGGCCTGTTGGAGCCACTTGGAAGCAGCAGTGGCGTGGTGACAGCAGGCACTGACTTTCTCTGGTGTACATGAGGCTCCGTAGGGAGAGGCTGCTTACCCGCCTTTCAGACTGGCAGAAAACGGTCTCCGTATTTGTTGCTTTAGAATTAAAATCACAATTGATTTGGTGCTTTCAGCTGCAGAAATCAGTCAAATTTGATACATTTATTCCGGAGATGGGGTGCAAAATGTGAAAGCCTGAAGCCCACATGGGGCGTCCAAATAAATAATTAAAATGTAAAATAAATGGAATTTACTGGTTTGACATTGTTGGTCAGCAATTTCTCTGAGATAAAATAAAGACACCCAATTAATTTGATTTGTGTGATGTGCGCATTTATCTCTGATTGAAGATGTCATTTTGAAATGAACAAAAATGAACAGCTTGAAGATAATTAAGAAGTGAAGTTTATCTCACCAGAACAAGCTTGACTCATCAAATTGTTGCAGTAACACAGGCAATCCTCTGTGGCTAATCTGTCATTTCATCTGAAACAGACTCCATAAAGTTGCCTGACATATTTTAATATAATTTTGTGAAGTGAAACAGGACACCAACCACATTGTGGTCAAATGAGACTCTGCTGTGCTCTGATGACTAAACATGTTGCTTATATGTTGCTTAACATATTTAAGTGTATGCATCCTGATGATGCATAAACCGCTCTGCAGTGATCCTGTAAACATTTAGAATTTTTTTAACCAACTTTACTGGATGTTGCAGCCCTTGTAGGTAGAGAAACTATGACATTTCCTAGAATGTTATGATTATTTTAGCAAAAGACATAAAAGCAGAAGCTAAAAGCTCTCCTAACAAAATGTGGGAAATGTGTTATACACCATGTTATCTGCAGATCCAGGTCACTTAACTTACTTCTCTTTTGTCCCTCTACTCAAATAAAGCTGGCTTTTATAAAGAGAACCTATTATTCAATACAATACAAAGAATGTCATAACAATAGAGACGGACAAGGTCAGAGGCAGATTACCAATGTTCTCTGAGACAATCTGCAGGTTCTTTCTCTGTCATTTCCATATCCACTTAGAACTTTCTCTGTGTTAACCTAAGACTTTAAGTTTCTTCAGTGATGTATCTCTTTCCCTCCACATCAGTCTGTCACTTAAATAGCTGAGGATCCCTTCATTGGAGATAGTCACAGGTCCCCCCTGAAGCATGTAATAATCTTATTTCATATTCTTCTTTTTTTGGTGGAATGTTTTTCTTATCCAAAAGCATGCACCTTTCATAAAATAAAACATTTCTCAGGAGAAATGTTTCCAAAACATCCTGTGTAAAAAGGGATGCAGATTTGTCATAGTTGTCACCTTAAAAATGATGCAACGGACCACTTTATACTTGTACTTTTGTAATTTATACTTTATGCCACTCTATGTTCTGAGTGGTGGAGTCAACTAGTTGCCTAAAACTTTAAAACTCATGATTGACACAAACAAATGTGGCCAAAAGAAAAAGCTTTATTTGTAACTTTTAGCATTTTATTCAACACAGTAAGGTCTTCAAATCTTATGTGCAGAACTGAATGGATGGAAATTGAGGTGGCTGTAAACCGTGACACACCGCGAGCTGCAGTCACATGTGGATTTCTAAAATATTTAATTAACTCACTTTGATGAGACGAATATTCAAAAATATTTAATTAAAATTGTATGAAATAATCACAAAGTTGCCCTGCGCCAAACTGGCGACCTGTCCAAGATATTTCCTGCCTTCGCCCACGCGTGGCCAGGATAGGCTCCAGCAGCCCTGTGACCCCAAAAGGGACAAAACAGGTTCAGAAAAAATAAATGAATAAATGAGTCACAAAGTTGAGATGTGTGTCTCAAACTGATCCAAAATATTCTTTTTTTTTTGTTTTCATTTCTGGACCGTTTTTCCCTTTCGGGGTCACGGGGCTGCCGGAGCCTATCTCGGCCACTTGTGGGCGAAGGCAGGGGATGCCCTGGACAGGTCGCCAGTCTGTCGCAGGGTAGAATGTCCTCAATCACACACCCATTCACTCTCACAGTCATGCCTATGGTCAATTTTTTTTAGAGTTGTCAATCAACCTATGAAGCATGTTTTTGGACGGTGGGAGGAAGCCGGAGTCCCCAGAGAGAACACACGCATACACGGGGAGAACATGCAAACTCCACACAGAAAGGTCCCCCATTGATGTTGTTTTTCATGTCCCCCAGCCGGGACTTGAGCCAGGGGCCTTCTTGCTGTGAGGCAAGAGCGCTAACCACTGCGCCACCGTGCAGCCTGATCCAAAATATGTTCTGAATTAATCTTAATTTATTTATATTTTTGATTTTATATTTTCAGAAAGTAAGAGAAATGAGAGAGACTTTGTGTGGTAAAATAATTCAGAGTTGGAGAAGAATTCAAGTAAATTTATTGACATGAAAACAAACATAAGAATGTTGCCAAAGCCCTTTGCATTGCATTCATGACAATGCAACACAAATGTGAACCTCAGTTTAATCTAAACCCAAATTTAGTGAAGATTTATGCAATACTTATAATATGTAGTCAAAGACAGCTTTTCATTATGTGATGTTCTTAATTTTTCTATTTCTCCAACTTTTCAGTTATCAAAGCCCAGTAAGAGATGACTTTGGAAGTAAATTGTGTTGTTTTGTGTCAGTTTAAAGAAATGTAATCACGGGGATCTGTCTACACCACCCCACTCATGACCACAGAGGGCGTCACCATACATCATCACTGCAGTGCAATGACCCTGTTCACTTAAAAGGCTGAGTCACTCATATGGAGGATCCCCATAAGGAAAACCCTGCTGCTAAAGAAACAAAATGTGAAAAAAAAGTCGAACAAAGATGAAAGTAAACCTAAAAGCAACAAGAACTACTAAAAGTAGATTTAAAAAACAGCATAAACCATGATGCTGGATGAAAGATAATTTAAAAAGTGTACATTTATAACATATTTTCAATTTCAAATAAACGCCCTTTTACATTTTGTTTAAAGTCTGGTTGAACGTATAGGTTTATAGTCTTCTTTCAAAAACTGTCTTCAGTCTCAAGGTCTGTGAGAGCTCGTACTGAAAATCACATCAATGAAATATGAGGACATTTTCTGATGATAAGCTATATCATTATATCTTCATAAACTTAACAAATGTTGGCTTTGAGCCATATTTGTAGGGATTTTTAGGAATTATGTATTTTAGCACCAATTTTTCCTCTGTGCATCGTGGACTAGGTTTGAATAAGCAGGAAATTTTCTTCAGTTTGAAACCTTTTGGTTTAGTTCCTTTTCTCACCTGACAAATGGGAACAAAACAGCACCAGAATCATTAGGAAACAGTCAGGTCTCACAACTTTTCTGTGTTATTACCACCTCCTCACATCACTCTGTTTACCCACAAGGTCTTTATGATACCTCTTTTGTTTGTTCACACTACCGTACCTGAGTTCACTAGAAAGTGAACAGAAACCATTGGCAGGTATCAGACCAGGTTTTGCTTGTTTGTTCAAATGTATGTCTACTTTCACACCTGTTAAATAAACAAAGCAGACTATCGAGACTCATACCTCTAAGTAAATGATGTATTGTGAGCTAAGGCTATGTCCCCTGACAGGTTCAGATGAATTTATTAGGTGGAAAAAATCCTTCATTTGAAAAGAAGGCAATCGCTTTTAACTTCCTTAGTGGGAAACTTTTGTCTTCTGGGGGCTTTGTCTTGAAAATGACCATGTGGTGGGAATGTCACTTTAAATGTCATTTTCTTTAACTGCTCAAACATGTTGATACTGAAACTTAATAAAAGGGATTAATTTACAAACTAAAACACATTTTGACAGAGTGTTTTATTTATAAAAGGCCCTTTTTAAAAGCCTTCCCAGGGGTTTTTTTAATTATGATTATGCTGTTTTTTTGGGCAAAATAAAAACAAGTGTCGTTTTCAAGGACATAGTTTCTGCAGAGTGGCAGTAGTTCATTAGAGATTTAGCTCTGAGTTGTGGGCGGGACCACCGGTATCAAGTAAGCCTGCCCCTATTTCCCGCCATCGATCTCTCCCACCTCTCACAACCCCAACCTAACATTACCAGTGAAGCAAAAATGGTGAACATTATAGGAGCTATCCAGCCGTACAGCTTTAAGCCAGATGCCAGCTTGGACGTGGAAAACAAAGACGTATATGGATCTAGTCCAGTGTTTTTCAACCTTTTTTGAGCCACGGCACACTTTAACCTTGAAAAAAATCCCGCGGTACACCAGCATCCAAAATAAAAATTAAAAAAATAAATAAAAAGTGAAAAGCTCATACTCTGTTTTGATCTACAGTCCCTCTGCAATCTCACGTGCATTTTTGTGATAATTGTGGCAGAAAAAGCTGGAAGTTGCAGCTGTTTTTTCTAAAAGATGTAATAAAAGTTAAGTTAAAAGATTCAAAAACTGTTTTATGTGTGTTCGCTGTTATTTTAAGACGTTAAGAGGAGAGACTCATTGTGCTGTCACTTTAAAGCAATGCATCATGGGAGATGTAGTGCAAAAATCAGCCGACCGCAGATAGACTAGCGTCTCTGAGCTTCATGGTTTTGTTCACTTGTTCCACGGTCTGACACCGGATTCTGTGGAAAGCTATGAAGACTTTAACCACTTCTGATTGGTCAGACTGATAACATGTGATTACGCTTTCAAGAATGATTGGTGGAGACAGGTAAAGGGGTGGAACTTTTCCAAAAACAGAGCTTATGCTGCAACTAAATCGCGGTACCGTCATTTATATCAAAATGTCTTTAATAGAATTAAAAAAAAAACAGAAAGAAAGAAGTATTTTACGATCTTTCATATTCCTAACTACTCAGTGTTTTATCAGGGCCTGTTTGGATGAACACAGGGCTGATTTCCTGGAGATGTTAAATGTTTTTAGATCAGTTAATGAGGGCAATTTCCCACGGCACACTTGACCATCTCCTGGTTGAAAAACACTGATCTAGTCATCTGCAAGTGGATGCATCAAAATCGAGCTTGGCCTTAAATCACACCTGCGAGCTTTTCCCATCGCATTTTTGTTGTTGAATAAAGACATACTCAGAAAATTTGAACTTAATTTTCTGTATATATGTCCTCCATCATGAGAAAAAGGCCACCAAAACTTGTTAAAAACATTAAAAAAAAAAAGTTTTTTCATCAGAGAGGGTCTTTAACTGGTTAAATGTCTACTTCACTACTTCATGGGGAAACATTTTCCCCCCTGAAGGCTGAGCCCCCCCCCTTGACTTAAAAATGACCAAGACGCCCCTGTGGTGGGAATGTCACTTTAAATATATACACATATATTATTGCTGAAACATCTTGGTATTGAAATTTAATACAAGTAATTAGTTTAAAACTTTTGACAGAGTGGATATTTCCTCATTTGGTTAAATAAAGGCTGAATCTCTTTGGAGGGAAATAAAAAGTTTACGTGAAGTCCCTGAAGGCATCAGCAGCAGCTCTGTGAGACCCCCCCCCCCCCCCCCGCGTTCCTCCTCCCTCTCAGTGGTTTGCTGATTCACCCCCCCCCCCCCCCCGCTTTATTTAAACTCCCTCTTTCCCGGCCGCGGGCATCTTCCGCTCGCGTTGTTACAGAAGTTTCCCGACGCCGCGCGCGCCGTTGCTGTAGTCGCTCGCGGGCTGCTTCCTTCTTCTTCTTCTTCTCCCTCATCATGACTGCAGAGATGCGGCGGAGCAGCGTGGCTGCGGTGAGTCCCAGACAAGTGGATTCACGGGCTCTCCGGAGATAACAGCCGCCCGCTGGACCCCGACATTTCTGTCTGAGCAGCGCTCGTTCAGTCAGTCCTTGCTAATCCAGACTTCGTTTGTTGCTCTACTTCTAGAGGAATTTGTGCTCCGTTTCAGTTTGAAGTTCCTCTATATTTTATTTTTGGAGTTGATTACTTTTGATCACGTGGGTGTCGTTCAGGGTTTTTTGTGGAAGCTGCAGGAGGCGGTTTGAGCACAAGCTGAAACTAAATGAGCAATCAGTCGCCATTTATGACTTTATGGGACAAAGTTGGACATGTACAGCCCTGGAAATGGTGGTTAGATGTTAATTTTGTTTCCGTTTTTTTTTCTATATTTAGACAAAGTTAATCCTCTGTTATGTAATGTAGACAGAAACATTAGGGGACAGGGTGTTCAATGATCATTGGGGCAGTTTTTGTGATTTATTTTTCCAATACTTCACATGTTATGCTCCTTTCATTCAATTCAAGTTTTTCCTCCACATTTTATTAAATACACCTTTAAAAAAAATGTCCATGACAAGTCTTGATGTGTTTGTAATGGAGAACACGTCTGCCTCCATCCTCAGGTGCCCATCAAGAACATTGAGAGGGAGCTGATCTGCCCCATCTGTAAGGAGCTCTTCACCCACCCGCTGATCCTGCCCTGCCAGCACAGCGTCTGCCACAAATGCGTGCGGGAGCTGCTCATGCTCAACCACGACGACTCCTTCGATGCCGGTTCCGAGTGCTCCCTGCCCGGCAGCCCCAGATCCAGGGTGCCGTCCCCCTCCATGGAGAGGCTGGACAGGCTAGTGAGATCAGGTGGGTCTCGGGGTAAGGAATCTAAACCTTTTCTGTGTTGGATGGGGTGAATTGGACCCGTGCGGGTGTAAATTCAGAGCCGTTTTGAGAGGTTTCGGATCAGCTGGGTTAAGAAGTGATGGAAGGAAAGATTTCGACCACAGGAAGAGATCTATCAAACATGTGCTCATCCTTGTCTTCCATTTAATGGATTCATGACTTTGCATTGGTTTTCAATTTCCTGTTGTCGGTTTTTAGCTCAACACTGATCGTATTTGCAGCTTTGATGGGTTTTGAGTAGCAGGAAGTTGCTTCTTAGTATTTGAAAAACAAAAAAGGCTTATGCAAAAAAAAGTATCTGGTTCTCTTAGGCAAAAAGATTCCATGAAGCAATAGGATAATATCTATCTATAAAGAACTGGTTTGAGTTCACATACCGGTAGTTATGATTATACTTTTTTTTTTTTTTCAGCTAAAATGTCGTTTTCTATGGTTTCTGCAAAGCAATAGTAGTTTATTAGAAATGCTGCCTTAGAGTTGGTGGCGTAAGCCTCAACCCATTTCCCATCATCCGCTTGTTTACACTCTCTCCCACTAGATTACTGCCCTTCACCTAACAATACCGGTGCTACAAAAATGGCGAGCAATATTGGCGCTACCCAGTCAAAACCAAGACTTACACGGATCAATTTGTCTACAAGTGGATGCATCAGAATAGAGCAGAGCAGGAAGCTTGCCTGCCAATTGTAGCTCTTGTCAGTTTTGGTCTACGATTTGACCATAGAAATGCCTAGAAATGCAATTTCTAGCTTAATTTTCCTTGTACATATTGTCCGTCATAAAAAAATGCAGCATAAACAAGTTAAAAACACTGTTTTTCATCGGAGTGGGTCTTTAAAGAACAGAGGGGGTGGAAAGTCGGCCACTTTTGGTGATATTCATGTGAAGGTAAATGTAGGTAGAGCTCCTCCTTTTGTTCTTAAGTTTGTTCAAGACGAGTTTAAATGCAATATTTCTTTCTCTCCCCAACCACAATCCTTTGTTGTTGCTCCTTCTAATCCTGTTTGCTTTACAGACACCATCAAATGGGAAAGGAACTTGACAAACCATAGCTTTGCCACATTAAGACAAGAACAGCAGGGTGAAACGAAAAGAAAAGAAAAGAAACACAAGATCACTGAAGTTTTCAGACCGCCACGGGACATTTCCTGCAATCGCAGTATCCTGTGTAATCATAAAACAAAACAAACAAAAAAAAACTTCAGGAGCAGAAAACTGCTTTCCACCTCATGGGTTGAGTTAACAATTGTGCGATCTTTGCACACGCACCAAAATAACTCCAGGTGATGAACTGAGGCTGTCAGGGTGTTTGCTGGGAGCTCAAAGCGTGGTGCAGCAGCAGCAGCCGGGCTTTTAAAAAACGGCCTCAGAGCAGCTCTGAAGGTGCCTCGTTTGCTCTCTGCGGCGCCATTGTTGACCAATCAATGGGCTGCTTTATTAGTTTGCTTTAACTCTTAGCATTAAAAATGAGGCTCACCTTGGAGGACACAAGGAATATTTGGAGACCGAAAGTGTGCAGTAAATGTATGAGACTAGTTTTAAGTTGAAGGAATGTATGTTGTTTTAATGTTGTGTTCACCATAATTACCTGAACATGACGAGATGGCATACTTTTTTTTTATTTCTTCAGTTTTAAAGGCTTAAAAAAATATAATCGTTTTACGTTTGCGTTCTCCGCAAATTAAGTCTTTAATGTGGTCTTTGTTGAAGCGAAATGCCACGTCAATCAGCAGAAACTTTAATCCCGAACCAAAAGGCCAGAGCCAGAAAAATCCTTAAGATGAAAAGCTTCTTTTTGTGCGAGTTGTTCAGACCTGGGTCAAAAAAACCCGACCCGTCTGCGCTCCGAAGCAGACTCTCTCATTCAGCCTCAGACTGCTCCTCTGGAGCCTGAATGAGTTCATTCTTCCAGGGATGCAGGAGTTTGGCCGATCCTACTTTTGAGCTTGCTTATGGGCTCAATCATCACATCTAACTGCATTCAGAGTTGAAAAATGTCCAGGGAATTGACCCAATATGGGTCTCTTCTTCTTCTTCTTCTTTTTTTTAAATAATAATGTTGAGTTCAGAAAAAAAACGGGAGGGATATTCCTAACATCCGCTCCCTGACGGCCCCAGTGCTCGGCTCCCTCTGGTAGCCATAGTGACGCAATCTGCCTGCAGGGAATGAGTGAGGGATTAAATGAAGACGGAGAAAGAAAGGACTTAAAGCTAAATTTATCGGTGTGCAACGTGAACAAGATTTGCAGGCGCAGAAAGGTGATCACTGAGTCTCTGTCATTGTTTTACAGCTTTATTGTGTTGACTCAACACACGGCATTGTTCACTACTGGAAAATGGATGACGGTCGGTGGGGTGGGGGCTCTTAAAAGCACAGAGATACACTTTTCTAGACAATTTTGACACGTGTGTGTGGGGGGGGGTACAGTTTTGACTAAAGCTCAGTGAGTTCAACATGCTTCTGTACAGCAAATCCAAATCTTCAGCTTAGCTTACAGATGAGCTCCAAAAATGGAATAAAAAAAAAAAATACAATTCTAATTATTTTTAGATTCAGACACAAATCATCAGTTGCAGAAGAATGTTAATTATTGAAAAAAGGAGCATTTTGGCACTTAAAAATGTGTTTGTTTTTTATACAGAAAGCAGTTGACGTGTCAAACAGGAGGTCGTCCTCAGGGCGGGACTTTTGAATATGAAGAGTTACGCTAACAGACTTTTTTAGTGTCACAGTTGTGTGGTCATTGCAGTCTGACACAGCTGTGACAACACAAGTTGTACTTGTGTTTGTTTTAAATAAAGTGGACATTCTTTTTGGTTGTCATGGCAGATCTCTTGTAAAATGCAGTTTCAGTGCACATTTGGGATTTCTGTCTGAGATTAATCAATACATCTTTTTATTTATTGGGGTAACATGTTAATATCAATGCATTGATGCCATTTATATTCTGTATGAATATTACCAAGTGATTTTTCTGGATTCTATTCGTATGTTTTTTTTTTCACAGTTAAAGTCTAAAATTGTTATAAAAACTTTTTGCTAAAAGTTACTACAAATATATACCTAGTCTATAGTAACATGTATTTATATGAGTTTGGAGCTTAAAATGTAATGAATTTACCTATGAGTTCAGATGCTTGAATGGGGGTTTGAGCATATTAAGGTGGCATGTTTCAGTTGTTTTAAGGTGGACTGGAATTTCCCCTCAGCTTGTACAGAAATCTAGTGCTTTTATTCAGTCTCGACCACTGAGTAAAGCAAATGAGATGTGGTAAATGCCTTCCTGAAACGGAATTCTTTATTTTGTCATTTTTTTTCCAAACATAGACAATTATTATTATTTTTAAGCCAATCATGTCTACCTCATGAATTAAGTTTTGTGTCCACAGTAATGGGGCTGAGCACATACTTTTCTTTTGGTCAGTTTGTTGGTGTTTTGTTTCTCGGGTGGGTGTCATGCTTTGGATTCACATCTCACTTCACATTATGCATTGCTTTCCTTTGCCGTGTTTGTCTCATCTCATCTCTCTGTTCATTGCTTACAGCCTCAGTGCGAAGGTCGTTTGGAAGTCGAGGTAGACGTGGGCTCCGTGTTTTGAGTAGCTGTAGTAGTGAGTACAGTGTTACTATAGAACCTCCCTCAAACCCTAGTTTCACTCTACTTTTCATCTTTTGAAGCCTATTTAACAAGATAAAAAAAAAAAAACTCTCACAGATACACTTGTACAAAATAACTACTTTAACTTGAAGTTGTTGAAAACAAAACGCGTTTAATCAGACATGATTTATGTTTGTTTTTTCTTTGTTTCTAACTAAAGAAAAGCTAAATCATGTCTGGTTACTAGTTTGTTTTTTTTTTTTTTTTTTACAAACTACTTTAAATAAACCAACCTGGATCAATAAAACTACACAGACACAGTACTGGTAACATTTAGATTCAGAAAAAACTCCTAAAGTATGTTTTTCTTCAGATTATAAGACATTTAAGGTTAGTATAAAACCAGCTAAGGGCCAAAAAGAAAGGAAAATCTAAATTGCTGGTGAAGTTTCCAGGGTCTAGATAGAGGAGGAAAGGAATGTG
This sequence comes from Oryzias curvinotus, assembly GCA_023969325.1. Lineage (NCBI taxonomy): Eukaryota > Metazoa > Chordata > Actinopteri > Beloniformes > Adrianichthyidae > Oryzias > Oryzias curvinotus. The sequence continues at coordinate 24,002,504 of CM043714.1, forward strand.
CTAGCTGCCTGAACCACACATGATGGCAAATTAATCAGATTTATTCACGGAGCGAGACATTTGCAGGTCTCTCCTGATACCTCTAATACATTTGCCTTAAGTGGGACTTCTTCTTTTATTTATTTTTTTTATTTGAATGTTTACATGTAAATTATTCTAGGATGTGTTTTGTGCTTACATGACTGTAAGCGCTTCAGTTTTATTTAAACAGTTTTGCTTTACATTTTATATGTATTTGACATTGGTTTTTAATTTGACTTTTATTATTCCTTTTATAAATCAATACATCAGTGAAATTGGCTCAAAGTAATCCTTACTTTTTTTTTTTTGGCTGGATAATTTATTTTAAATAATGGTTCTATAGTTAAAATTTCATTTAGGATCAGGTCAGTATTGCATGATCTACTATCAGAACAGTCATCACACCGGTGTGAAATGTGAAGCAGAAAAAAATAAAAATGACATTGGAAGAGCAACTTTGTCCCATTTCTCCACCGTTTATCCCATTGGTTTTGAAAGCATCAGTCTTCAGTTCTCATCCCTTCCAGCATGTCCTCAGCTCACACTTGGTTCCTGTGCCGTTCCCACAGCTTTTCAAAACTCTCCTGCGCGGCGCCTCGTTGTTTTTGCAGTGCAGTCTGAAGTGGCCTCCTTGTTTTGCTTACCTGAGGAGTGTTTGATTTAATTCCAGGTCCTTGGAAACGAAGTGGCAACACAGGCGTGCAAACTGAGATAAATCCAGCACTCCTCGCTTCTTCCCCTGTCCCTCACAAACGTGAAGCAATACTTTTTCTTTTTGCATTGACCTTTTTTTTTTTTTTTTTTTTTAATTTCTTTTAATGTAGCTGGTTTTTAGTGTTGTGACTGTGTGGTGCCGGACCCTGCTTGTGTCTGTTGTGACATTGTGTATCACGGTTTCTTTTTGTGTTGGCTTCTTGTTCAGATGCAGGGGCATCAGGAACAAGGTCATTACTAAGAGAATCTCTTAAAACTGAAGTTTTAAGAGGATTTCAGCTTCTTGTTTGATTATTGGCACACTGAACTGGACATTTAGCTAATTTCATTTGCTAGAATTTTAAATTAGTTTATTTTTCCAACTTCACTTTTTTTTAATTTTCACAATATTTTCCTTTCAGTTCGATGAAAACTACAATCATCTTTCTTTATTTCATTTGATTTAAAAAAAAAAAAAAAGTTGTCCAGATCATTGTTTGCACTTGATATAATCAGAAGTTCAGTGGTAAATGTTGTTTCCTCTACGCTCCAAGATTATCTTCCGTGGCTCTCCTTTATCTTGTCCCTCCTGACCCGGTGCTCTTGTCTGGTTTTTCCTCTTGGGCTTTTTTCTTTCAATGACAGCTGCTTTATGTCTTATGTGTTGGTGTTTTGTGCCATTCACCTTTGCTATTGTGTGGTGGCTGTCATTGTTGGGGGTAAAAAAAAGTGCATAAGGAAACATGCTGAGGCCCTCTTTGGAATGAAAAAGGAATTCCTATTTAAAGCTTTGGAGTTCTTGCACCATAACTAGTATAAAAAGTAGGGCTGGGCGATATGGCCTAAAAATAAAATCTCCGATTTTATTTTTTTTAATCCGATTTCCGATTTTTCCCCGATTTTTTTTCCCCCAAGGAAAGCAATAAGTACAAATGGCAGACAACTTAAAGCAAATGTTGCTTTTATTTAATCAAATGCAAGACAAATGTAACCCCCATTTCTGGGATGAATAAGAAATAAATAAAAACACTCTTGGAATTAAAGTTAAGTATAAAATTTTTCTTCTTCTCACTCTCTTTTGGACTTGTGTTTATATAATTTTGTTGCGTTTTATATAATTTTTCTTGTTTTATATAATTTTTGTCTAGTTTTTTTCTTATTTAGTTATTCTACACTTGTTTTCACTTGTCCAAAATAAAAAGGTAACTTACTTCAAGTCCAAGCTGGGTTTTAAGTCACACTTTGTATTCTAGACTAAAATGAGACAAACATTCACCTTGAGAGTAGCAGCATTTTCTAAAAAGTTATCAATACAGCTCATATCTGGGTCTAAAGTTTTAAATAAATTAATAAACCCTGTCTTCTCCACGGAGAGGATGATGAAGCAGCAGGAGTCGCGGTTACCCCCCCCCCCCCCCGCCTCCTCCGAAAAGAAAATCCTACGGTGGCCGCGTCGCAACTGAATATACAAGCAATACTTACAACGTAGTATTCTTTATTAACAAATAACAGTAACAACTAACTAACTAACTAATGAACTAACTATACAGGCGTTGTAGAATGAGTATGTGTGTGTGTCAGGTCGCGTGTGTGTTAGGGCGCGTACATGTGTACAGAGGACTGAGCGCGAGCCACTCGACCGCGCGTGAGAGCCTTTGACTCCGATGGGCTCCTTTAGGTAAATGTTGCAGCGTGGGAACTCTTCCTCCACGTCTGTGACAGTAAAGCCACACCAGTTCCAAACAACAGATGATTTTATTTCTTTCTTGGGAACAAACTGCCCACTCTCACCGGTAGCCATGCTGTCGCGTGCTGTTTCGTGTGTTGTTTGTTGCGTGCCGTGTGAAACTAAAGCTACGGAAGCTCTGAGGAGCCAAAAATGCGCCACATAAAAACTCGATTTAGTTATTTTGGAAATCGCCCGTAACAAAAAATTCGAATTAATTCATTTGATCGATTTATCGCCCAGGCCTAATAAAAAGCTATTTATTTTTAATGTATGCTGCCTATTTTAGCTCTGAAAACAGCTTCTTCTCCAAATAGAGCCTCAGACAAGACTGCAGACTGGGTGGCCGACGGCTAAAAACCTTAAAAGAATGATGACAAGCACTTCCACTCCCCTCCAGGTTCCATCTCTTCTTCGGGCTGGCGAAGAGGTTCCGTCACTCCCCGGGTCACCACCATCCCGTGCCCGGGCTGCGAGCATGACATCGACCTCGGCGAACGCGGCATCAGCATGCTGTTCCGCAACTTCACCCTGGAGAACATCGTGGAACGCTACCGACAAGCTGCCCGCGCGGCCGTCGCGATCATGTGCAACATCTGCAAACCTCCCAACCAGCAGGAGGCGACGAAGAGCTGCATGGACTGCAAGGCTAGCTACTGTAACGAGTGCTTCAAGCTGCACCACCCCTGGGGCACCCCAAAAGCCCAGCATGAGTATGTTGGCCCCACCACGAATTTTAGACCCAAGGTAAAGTAGCATCATAGTCGTAAAAATTGTTCAGTGTTGACGTGTTCTAGTGGAATTTTTCTGATGGAAGACATAAAGAAAACTAAGCTTAAAAAAGCATTTTAGTATTTCTTTATTACGACGGAGTATTAGGGCCACCAAAAAAAAAAAAAAGTTAAATTTACGACTTTTTATCTCGTAAATTTAGGAGATAAAAACTCGTAAATTTAGGAGATAAAAACTCGTAAATTTACAAGATTTTAAGTCGTAAATTTATGATTAATGTGGACGTGAGCATGCAGAGCAGCAGGTGAACGCCGCGCAGCAGCAGAGCAGACCCACTAAACTTTGTTAAGCAGGCGAGATGAATGTTCATTGATAACGTTCCAAATGTCTTGAAGCTATTGATGGGTGGTGCGGGATCTCTGCAGCCCGATGAAGCCATCGTCGGTATTCCTGCAGCTGTCCACGTCAATCCTTACTTCCTCCACCAAAGACAAATCTCTACATTTGTGTGACGCTTCCGTCCGAGGAGGAGCACCTATTTGTCATTTTCAACGTTCTAATGATAATATAAAAGACTATTTTCATTCCTCTTTATTGTTTTATGCTGAAACGGGACATTTCATCTGCAGGAGGGGGCGTATGTAAAACTGTTTACTTCCGCATTGGTGTTCTGATGACACGTTCATGACGTCAGTTGACAGATGAACTTCAGGGTGTGAATGAAAAGGAGAATAAAGGCTGTAGCGGTCCTCTGCACCCAAACGTGTCTCTGAGCTTCATATTTTACGCATTAAACTCCGCTTTACTGACATTAAATCCCGGAAAGACGGTTCCACTGACAAAAATCTGATTTTAAGTCATCTAAAGGTTCAGAATCTGTTTTTTAACCCTGTAATCCGGAAATAAAGCTTCACAAAAGGCTCCACGTATTCAATCTTCAAGCTAGGCTCCGATAAACGGACAACTTCGGTGTTTTCTCCTTAATCTACGACTTTTTTTCTGGTAAATCTATGAGATTTTAAGTCGTAGAATTATGAGATAAAAACTCGTAAATTTACGACTTTTTATCTCCCAAATTTACGACTTTTTATCTCGTAAATTTAGGAGTTTTTTACGAGATAAAAACTCGTAATTTAACTTTTTTTTTTTTTTTTTTTTTTTGGTGGCCCTAATACTCAGTCGTACTTTATGAATCCGGAGCAGACAAAAAAAATGCTGTTGGAAAAGATCGCATTTGTTCCGTAGAAAATACGCAGGGCGGGGCAGACGCTCCCTGCTCCGCTCCATTCTGATGCATCCACTTGTAGACAAATATTGGGGTTCGTCTTCATTTTCCTCATCTGGCATCTGCATCCAAACTGTCCGGTCGGATTGTCTCTGTATTGTTCGGCATCTCATTACATCGCTAATGTTAGGTTGAGGTTGTGAGGGGCTGTAAGCTAGCAGGAGAGGGTAAACGCATGCGAGGAAGTGCACCAATGTTCCCGCCCACAACTCAGAGGTGAAGTTCTAATCGACTACTGCCGTACGCAGAAATGGTCCTCAAACGACACACGTTTTTATTTATTTATTTTTTTTAAACTTTTTTGGCTAAAGTCCAGTGGGAATGCTTTGACAACAAATCAAAAGGTGATCAGAGTTGGACTTTAAACTTCTACAGGAACAAAAATGTTTTTTTTTTTTTCCCCCATTCTAACATTTGTACGTAATTTCATTAAACTGAGACAAAAATAAGGAATGTTGCAATATTGAAGTGTAGTTCAAAGTCCTTGTTTATCAGACAACACAATGTAGCTTGTGAAGGGGATCTTGGCATTCAGAGAGTGCTGACCTTTTTAGACTGAACAGGAAGCGTTTCACAGAAGTGTCTGCTGCTTTTTAAATCCACGTCCTCTTTCAGGTTTTCAGATCATGTTCGTACGCCGCTAAACCCTGGCGTTTCATGTCAAAGCACTTCATCTGCTTAACGTTCTGCTGTCGGTGTAAGATGATTGTGTTTTTTTTTTTTTTTTCTTCCAAAATCTTGTAGGTGCTCATGTGCCCAGAGCACGAGATGGAGAAGGTGAACATGTACTGTGAAGTCTGCAAACGGCCCGTGTGTCACCTATGCAAGCTGGGAGGATCCCACGCCAACCACAAAGTCACTTCAATGAGCAGTGCCTACAAGATCCTCAAGGTAACGCAGCCCGACATTCAGCGTCAGACTGATACATCCTAAGTGTCTGAAGGAGCGACACCGCAGGTCGTTTCTACCTGCTGCCATCAGACTGTACAACCTTAGCTGCTCCCTGTGAATCATCGGCTCTGTCTTATTTATCTTACCCTGTGCAATAACTGATTATATGGTCATCCTGTGCAATTTTGTGGAAATGTATGTGTATATTGTGTATATATGTGTGTATATTGACTCCATAGTTTTTGTTTCTTTTATATATTGCTCTCTGTTCCTGTACTGCTGCTGCAACAAGGAAATTTCCCCATCGTGGGACTAATAAAGGAATATCTTATCTTATCTTATCATCCACAGCAGAAAACTTCACAATAAAAGTTATCCGAACCGTTTGAGTGAATTAGAGGGTAAATCTTCACTGGGTTTATGATAACCAGGATTTATCTGAGCCAGCAAACAATGCTACATCAACAGTGACTTGATGATGTTCCCGGCTTGAGAGGAAACAAAGTATTGACTCGTTATGTTCACCTTTGTGCAGTTTTTAGATACCTCAGAGTTTAAGTAGTGCAATTTTTACTGGAATAGCTTTCAGATAACTTTGCAGCATTTTTGAAAAGCTGGATTTAACATAAATAAATTACTAGATGTTCAGAGGGGTGACCAAGACCCCGAAGAGGACCTTTTGTTGTGGTGTCATGCTCTGACGGATCCCTGGATCTCCTTTCTGCTGTTGTAATATTAATGGACATTAAGACCTGTTTGCTCCAGACTTGTCTTTCCTTGGAAACCAAAACCCAGGTTGGCAAAAGGACCAGCGCTTTAAAACAATAACTTTTTTTTTTTTTTTAACGTGCCAAATTTTTTTGTTTTTCACAAAACTGACACACAAATGTATATTTTAACAGAATGGTTATGGTTTTTCAGCCAATATAGGTAATTTGGAGTTTTAGAATTAACGTAAAGCTTAAAAAAGGCTTGATACTAGTTTGTGTTGATGGGCACAATGTTCCATACCTTAGGAAGCCTTTTGCTCCATCATAATGTGTGCTTTGCAATTTCAAATTAAAAGGTGTATCGCATGTCCTGGAAACCTTTTGTCAGTTAAAGACAGGTTCAGGTTTCATTTCCTTTACGCGCTTAGACTTGAATGTGCGAAGATTTATTACATGGATACCCAACAGCAAAATGATGATTAAAAAAACAAAACAAAAACATGCCTAATTGTAATATTTTCATGTCTGCAGTGTTCATGTTTGCTGTGTCACTGTTGTGGGGGTCTGAGTGTAGGTTGTGAGAAAGTTTGCTTATCTGTTTATGGTTTCTGTCTGCAGGAGAAACTGGCCAAGAGTATCCATTACCTCATCAGCAAAGAGGATCAGGTCAGGACTCAGATTACTGAGCTGGAGCTTCTCATCAGTCAGACGGAGGTGAGGAAGCTGACTCGCGTTGCAGCAACTCAGATGATCTTCCTACTTTTCAGAATTTGGTTTATAAAGCATAAATGGGACAAAACTACAAGCGATGCTACAGTAAAACAGTCTGCTATTCTCGTGTGTTGATGAAGCAACAATCTGCTGTAAGATGGGAGAGTGAGGAAGAGGAACCTCCTCATTCTTATGAAACTTTTCTGCAGAATGGAGTCATTGAAGTCTAAGGGCAAATTCTAGGCCAAAGAAACCTGTTATGAGGTAATGAACCCCAAAATAACTACAAAAAATCATAAACAAGAATAGTTGGGACATCAAGATCAAGAGAGATGCATCATGGGATATTCCCTAGAGACCCTGGCCTAGTGAGTCAGAATTGAATTGGGGTTCTTTGAACGGTTTAGCAAAAAGCTTTTTTTTTTTTTTCTTTTACTTCCATAAATGAGCATCTTTTTATTTATTAAATAAACATTTTTTTTCTTTTTAATCTGTCAAACCACCTTTTCCTCAGTGTAAATTAAGGTATTGATGTCCATTCTGGTAACCTCTCATTCTCTAGTCCCTCTGGGGAGAAAAAAGATCCAGTAACCCAGAAAATGTCTGGTTAAAGGAAACGGCTGCGTGAAAGTAGAGCAGTCTTTTGTTGGAATACTGTATACAGAAAGGTGAGGTGTCCTAAAACCAGTTTGAGTCAGCAGCAAGCAGGCTGCAAACAAGAAAATGGAGCATTTGGTTACCTTCTCACATGGATGTGTTTCAGCATCAAAGCTGGCTCCTCTGTAGATTTAGCTGTTGGACCTGGATGAGGGGGTGTTCAGCGTGCTGTTCATTGTTAATTACGGCATTTGTAGAGGACGGGCTGGTGTTCAGATCAAAGCTTTGGGGCGTTTTCTGAAGTCATACCTTTCATGCTTCCCTTACCTGCACCATCTAGCCTGGAAGAACTACAACAAAAATACACTGATTAGGAATAACATTATGACATCACTTGGTGGGATGAAGAATAATCAAATGTAAAGATTTGAGAAGTGCTACCTGTTTAGAATTAGACACTGTCAGATAATCTCCCTACTTCGACTACATTTTTGAACAGGTTTTGATAGTTGGTGGTTTTAATGGCGTTATCTTGCCTCCACTTTACCACTGATAAATTATTAATAAAGATCTTAATGTAAAACACTCAGGATTACTGTTGAAACTATTTGTATATTAAAAGATAAGAGATGTGTAGCACATTCTAGGATGTTGATATTGAAAGGTAAGAGCATATTACTGAGTCACGGGTAATCTGTAAGTTTTGAAGCTTGAAAAAAGCCTGCAGTGTACTCGTGACAACTAACTGAAACTTGAGACATGAGCGTCAAAACGAAACAGGAAAACTAAAAACTGCAGTTGTAATAGAAGCAGAATCCACGGCGCTCCTTTAGGGGTGTGGTGAAGTCCATTCTCAATGGCTTTAGGGCGTTTTGGCTGCATCGGCGCCATCTTGCATGCATTTGGTGAGCCTTTGTATGATGGATAACTGGTCAACTAGAATTGTGCAGTTGGGTCTGTTACTCTCCAGGTGTAGAGTCGCTCTGAAAACACCTGGAACACCTGTTGTACCACCTGAAAAGTGGTGGTACAACAGGTGACGTTCATGTTTTGGAAATGGAGATGTTAATTTCAATTCTTCTCTCTTGAAAGGAAAATGGGCAGCTGGCTGAGCGCCAGGCCAACGAGCACTTTGAGCGTCTGTTTGAGACTCTTCAAGAACGAAGATCTGAGATGCTGCGATCCATTGAGCAGTCTCGTAACCGGCGAATGGAACAGCTGAGGTCCCAGGTACAAGACATCCCACTTTCACTCATCGTTGACCCTTTATCTTTAGAACCTCCTCCATCCATCTGTTTAACACGATCATTCCTAGCATTGTGTTTGCCAGACAGAGATGCAATGAACTCCTACGGCAACCGTAAACTGAAATGGCTATACTTTTTCTCAGGTGGAGGAGTACCAGGGCATGCTGGAGAACAGTGGGCTGGTGGGTTACGCGCAGGAGGTGTTGAAGGAGACGGATCAGTCCTGCTTTGTACAAACTGCAAAGCAGCTGCATGTCAGGTACATGGCTATATTTACCAAAAGGAGCCTCTTAGAAACATGTGCAGTGATCCTTTTTGTGTCCAAAGGTGTAGACAAATGAATATTTTAAGGTTTAAACAGAAGTGCGCTCATTTTACACTGAGTGTAGCAGCAAAGCTTCCGGAGCAGCATAAAAAGATCGTTCATTTACTACATATTTTACCAAACGTATTTTTTTTTCCTCCGCACATGGTTTTACGCATTAAATTACTGCAATTGGATTTGGTCCGTTAACCCCGGCCGATCCACTAATGTGTTTTGTCGGCTGGAGTGTGTCGGCAGCCGCGGGCGCCACGTGCGCTGAGGTCGCTGACGAAAAGACCTGTGCTGCAGCGCTCCAGGGGCACTCTGGGGTATTCTCAGCTACTGACTGAGCTGTATAAGCTGCTTTTGATAAGCTGGGAAAGTTTTCACTTAAGCAATGATGCCGGTGGTTTTCCCTCGTCAAAGATTTGTTTTTTGACACTCTGCACTCACTTTGATCAAAGTAAAACTCCTTCTAGGAAGACTAATATTTAAAAAAGTATGGCTTTGCTCAGTGCTTAAAGACCCCCCGCTGATGGAAAATCATGTTCTTCGAGTTTTTGACATGCACGTGTGGAATTCTTTAATGAAAGAGGACAAATCTAATGGGAAATCATTTCATTTTTGCATTTCTGAGTATTTCTACTTCACAATGGCCAACAGTCCATGCACAAGCTCCCTGATCTGCCCCACCCAGTTTGCACAAGCTCAGGTGCGCTTAAAAAAAAGAAGCTGGCACATTGCAGCACTGGCCGCATGTGTTTTAAGTGCGTCCAAGGCTGAAATTTGTTGTTGGCTACATGTATTTAAAATTAAAGCTAAAAAACCATTAGATGTGTTTTCCGCATTTGATCCATTCCCCTGGTTGAGCTGCAGAAACTACTGCGCTCTGGAGGCCTTTGATGGAAACAGGCTTCAGATGGACATGAAATGGAACTTTAAGACATTTAGGTTGTGGGAATTTGGTCAAAAACTTCATAATCATAATTAAAACACCACTTGGAACGTTGTTTTTTTTTTTTTTTTTTTTCCTGTCATGGACTTTTAACAGCTCACAGTATTCTCAGTTTTTCGTTGTTGTTGTCTTTGATTGTAGGATCCAGAAAGCCACAGACTCCCTGAGGACGTTCCATCCTGCAGCTGACACCTGCTTTGATGAGTTCCTGCTGGACACATCCAGAGAAGAGACGCTCCTCAAGGAGATGTGCTTTGGTGGAGGTACAGGGATGCACAGAGAATTTGAGTTTCCTTTAGGTTAATTTAGCTATGTTTACACTGGGCATGTAACGCACGTTTGAGAACGCGTCAAACGTCTTCTTGAACGTGCATTTAGCCCATGGTGTTCACGCTATTGTTTACTAGCACATGTCTGCCATCTACAGTGGTGCAGATTTCGCAGATCTTGCTCCAGACTTTTTCTTTCACATCTCTATTCTGATAAATGAAAGATTTGTTGTCATACAATTCTGCTCGGGCACAAACTGCGATTACTAATGTCTCCTCCACGATCAAGTCAGTCCCTGATTGGTCAAAGTTCAATCAAATCAAACCTTATTTATAAAATAGCACTTCTCATGCATTTTGCGCAGCTCGAAGCGCTTTAGCATTAGAAACAGAAAACACACAACATTACAGTAAAAAGCCAACCCACCCTTCACCCTTCCCACTCCCCTCTGTTAAAACATATGACCCATGGCCGGTAACTTTAATAAATAAATAAATAAGCAAATAGACAACAAGTAAGGCTTGGTTCTGCTGTGGGGAAACAGTATTTGGGAATCTCTTCATACCAGGAGCCAGCCTGGCCATGGAAGCATCGCCACAGGGCCGACCCAGACTGGGACAACACTGGGGTCCACTTCACAGCCATGAAGCTGCAAAGTTAGACTCCAGCTGCCCCAGCAAGGGCGACAGCCGCGACAACAACCACCGACCGAGCCGGCAAACCCTGGAAGAAAAGATCCCCACAAGAAACACTGGGGCTAATATCATAAGATACTAAACTTAAAGACATAAGATGTAGATAACATAAAATTGAGAATAAGATGCATAAAATGAAATTAAATGCATAGCTTTCAATGCGCATTTAGTGGCTGCGTTTTGAACGTGGAGCCTGAAAACAGTCGTAGAAAGTTGAGTGGCTACATGTAAACACAAGAGTTCTGAGTGTGGAAGCCTGAGAGGCACACTTGTATGCATTTCCATAGACCTTTTATTGAACATGGTCATTTAAACGCGTGTTTCCATGGGTGGTGTAAATGTACCTTCACTCCCTCCCAGCACCAGGCGGTGGGGCAGATTGTAGCAGAATTTGATCCAGAAGAAATATTCTGTCTAGTGTTATACTGCTCAACAGAGAGCCCCCCCCCCCTCCCCATTTACAAACTAAAACTAAGTAATGCATGAAATGTAAATAGGATTTGAAAATGAACCAATTCTCCAAAACCAGCTCTTAATTTCACGCAATCTTTTCAATCCGCTTCATTAAACAAGCTCTAGCTTAAAGGTTTAAAGTTGGAAATGTATAGCAATTCATTTGATGCTCAGACCTGTTTATTTTGTTTTTGGATTTTAATGCACAATGAGCTCATGGGACATTAATGCTGGTGCATGGCTGTATTTGTAGCTGTTCCTGGTTATTATCTTTATAGGAGTTAAGTTGTTCCTCTAAGGAGAGAGTTCTTGGTTGCAAATTTGCGCCCTAGTCCAAAACCCAGATGTTCTGAGATTTAAAAAATAAACTTTATGGAAGGACTTTCTTTTAGACCAAAGTTTCAGTTACACAACAGACTTTAGTCCAGTCATGTTGGCAAAGACTGTAGTTTTCCGTGTTTTCTTACAGACTACTGTACTTTTCTAACTAGAAGTTTTTCCAGAGTACAAGTCGCCAAAAAATGCTTAATAAAGAAGAAAAATCATATAAATTGCACCGAAGTAGAAGTCGCACATCAGGCCAAACTGTGTATTAAAAACAAAACAAAAAAAAAACTCGACTTATACTCAGAAAAAGTCGTTTGAAGGCAGTGATGAAGAACTTATTTCAATCTGCATCCATCTATGTGAACAGATGAATGGAAATGAAAAATCTTGTTCTGCTAAGCTTTGAGGGGTTTTTAAAAAACATTTTGTTATTACTTTTTGAAAACTGTTGTCGTTTTTGCAACGTTTTCTCCTCCCCTTCAGAAAGTGCCGGCTGAAGGAGAAGTCTCAGTCTTATTGATGTCTTCAATCTATGTGCTCTGCTGGAGTTGCTGACGCTCGCGGTGCTCTGGTGTCAGAGATGCTGGGGTTGCTGCAATAATTCAGGCCGGAAGAATATTGCAGCAGTAAACAAAGAACTACAAAGTGTGTAGACAGGAGACTACATGTGTCTGAAGCTGGAGGAGTTTAAGGTTTTATTTTGGGGTTCTTGATATGTAAATGTTGGATTCTGTTAAAAGCTGAAGTGGTTATCTCGTTCACAGTTCTGGATTTTGTTCCTACAGCTGACAAACCTCAACTTTAACTTTAATTACATCTTCAATGTTAAGATTAATTGACTAATGATAAAACTGATACTAATTGGATACAATTCCAAAAATTCTGGATGTGTTCAAAAATGAAAAACCTATGGTTTAGGACATAGTGGAAAACAGAGCCGTGTTTACAAAGAATGCCATATTGATGTAAAGGTGACCCGACTGTTTATGAGGAGAAAAGCTGACTGAAGAAAAATGTTAATGAGCTAACTGAAAGAGTCCAATTCTGTGCAAAAATGGGATAAACCCACCTTCCTTGAGGAAATTATTGTTAGCTGAGCAAAAGAGAAAATGAGCTTTTTGCTACACTTACTCAGCACATTTTTTTTTCATTTACGTCAAGTGATTTTTAGGTGGGCGGGGCTTATTACCGTTGCGTTTCCAGGCAGTCGGTCTGTGAAAACCTCTTAAGCTCCATTATGCAAAGTGGTTTCATCCCTCCTCCTGAGTGGAGAGTCCTGGATTCTGACCTTCCTAGCGTTGCTTTCTAAGCTTCAGTGTGGTACTTCTCATGATTAGGGTGCAAATACGATTTATTTTTAATCCACAGACAGGATTCTAAGTGAAGTGTGGTGATGTTAGAATGCAAACCTTTGAGTTTCTGGCTGCTGTTTCTCTTGCCTCCAGTTCCAGACCCCCCTCTGATTGACTTGTCCCAAAGCAAAGTCTACAATGAGGCCTCGATCTGCTGGAGGCTGGCGGACGACAATCTACCTACAGATCAGCATGTGCTTGAGTATCGCAGGTGGGCTACAAACCTGCAAGAAAGAACTTTCAAAAAAGTTAAACCATGCATTTGGTGCAGAGGGAGGTAGCTCATAAATTATACTGCTGTGTCCAGACTTGTAGGCCCGAGCCAGTCCCCGTCTCAGGAGGACGGAGAAGACGGCGGGCTCTGGAGGGCGACGGACAGAGTATATGGAAGTAACACTATAGTGAATGACCTGGAGCCTGACACCCTGTACTCCTTCAGAGTTCGAAGCTGCAGGAACTCCATGTTCAGTCCCTACAGCCCTGAAGTCACCTTTCACACACCACCTGCTCCTGGTAAGAAGAAAATTAAAAGGACAGAGAGAAGACACAAAGTTCTGGATGTTGACCTTTTTCAGGCTTTTATTTTGACATTTTTTTGTTGTTGTTGCATCTAATTGTTTGGAGACACTTGTTTGAGGTCACAGAGGGTTAAATTATTTCAAAATTCAACTTTTAAAGATTTTTTTTTCTCCTAAATAGGATTTTTGCCAAATATTTAAAATGTTTTAATTAGATGGTGGAGCTTAATAAAACTATGTAAATGCACATTTCTCTCATGGTCGGCTTTTAATTTTAATTTTGTCCCTTTTGCCATAAGATGGTAGAACTGACTGAGCATTAAAAGTATAACTCAGAATTTTAATTTTTGATGGTTTTATTGTATTTTTTAAATTGATAGATTTTAATCTTTAAAGATTTTTATGCTTTTATTATATTGATTTTTATCGGATGTGCAAATGTTATTGAATAAGCAGCTTGCAACAATTGAAATTCCTTCAGAATAAAGGATTCTGTTCTTTTCCTCTTTTTTTTATTAATTTATTTTATCTCATATTAAAAAATGTTCTAGGTTTCTAGGTGTTGTTTTTTTTTTCTTTTCTTTTACTTAAACCCGGACTGTGCTTTAACTTAAACTTGTCGCAATAAATGTATGATTTCATTAGGCTATGTACCGTTATATTCTCTATGGTTGTCAGCTCAGCCTGTAAAAAGGTCTATTATTATGCTCTAGTTGGCTCAAAGACTTTCCCAGACGTATGCAAATGAACCAACCGGTCTTCCCCAGTGCAGACTTGAGGTTTCATGGGATGCTTGAGTGAACGGACATAATTATGTCAGCTAGTGTGTGTCCTGGATTATGGTAATCATGGCATTTGGCCTATTAACTATTTATAGCATGTGTTTAATTTCAACTGCTGAGCTGTGTATAAAGGGTGGTTGAGCATGAAAATAATGGATTTTTCAAAGACGGTCCTCTTGTATTTGAAGGCTTGTAGCGCCCTCCAGTGTTTGTCTCCTATACTTCTCAGTTATGGCTTACTTTTGTTTTTTACTGATATAATTGTCTGTTGTTCTTTCTTGCTAGTATTTTATTTTTATTTTTTATCTTATCGCTTTTTCTTTTCCTGCAGTTTTTGGGTTCCTGTTGAGTGATAAATGTGGGTTCAGCACCGAAAGGCTGGTTCTTAACAAAAGACGAGACGCAGTGGAGAGTGTGGCAGGCGCCGCCTTCCTCCTCGCAGCTGAACGCGTGCAGACGGGCAGCTACATCAGCCTAGACTACATCATTGGAGATACGGGCATTTCTCAAGGAAGGTATGTACAGAGGCGACCACATCTGGGTCACATGGTTTATTATTTATTTTTTTTCCTATTTGAGTCCAAGATACTTCAGTTTTGGAGCACATGACGGTATGGAGCCTATGGATGAATCGATAAAATATTCATTTACCTCTTTATTTTGCAGGCACTATTGGGCATTTAAGGTGGAGCCACACTCCTACATGGTTAAAGTGGGAGTGGCTTCAGATACAAAGATCCTTGAATGGTTCCACAATCCAAGAGACACCAGCAGCCCAAGGTATGTGCAGCACAAACATGTTGTCCAGCATTGTTGGATTTAGACAATATATATATATTTTTTTATTTCCCAACAAAGCCTGGTGTGAAAACACTCATTACGTCTGTGTCTGATTGGCACTAAACCCTGTGATGTAAGAGAATCAGGATAAACTCCTAAAGAGCTTATTGGCAGACAGCCTGCATTTCTCTGGACCAACTCTTGAACAACAGCACAATATTTACATAAATAAAAAAGTCTAAATCTGTACTAAAGCTGCAATTAGAAGCTAATTATGTGTTTTGTTTTTTTAGCACCCCCTGCTGCAATATTTAATTAGTGCAACTTTAGGTCTGTATAGATCAGGGGTGAGCAAATTATTTTGACTCGTGGGCCACAAAGGTTCTAAAATGTGACAGAAGGGCAGGACCAGGAAGCAGATGCCTGAAGTGTTTAGGTAATCCACCTGATAAGAGAAAGAAATAACTTGGACTCTGGACAAAAACATGCTTTAATTTTGATTGAAAATTAACATTTGTATTTTGGAATTTTTTTTCAAACTGTTTGTTTTTTCTTCTTTATATTTATTGCTAATTGCACCAAAGGGTTCATGTCCCGCAGGGAAAACCCCAAACTTAGAAAAATGCTGCGTTTATGGGTTGTTATGATTGGAAAAATGAGTGTCTGACTCAAAAAACACACATGAATGTCAGAAATATAACAAATCTTCCAACACCACATGAATGCAGAACAACTTTTTGCACTTAGACAAGTCTATTGGGAAAAACCAGAATTACTGTGAAAATAAAGCCTTAATAAGGATTATCAATATAATTTATTCCCGTTTGGCGAATAGTTTAAGGGGCCGCGTGTGGCCCTTGGGCCGTACTTTGCCCTTCCCTGGTCTAGATCATAACGATGTGAACACACAAGTTTCCATTTTACTGTTTCACAATTCCAACATTTAGTTGTCTTTGACCTTTCTGTTCTGATGACCATAAAACTGTTGTAGCTCTGAGTGGGCCGAGCTGGTGAGGTAATGCAGATTTCCTCCCCACCAGGTACGACCATGACAGCGGACATGACAGCGGCAGCGAGGACGCGTGTTACGAAGTCTCCCAACCCTTCATCCTCCTCACTCTTGGCATGGGCAAACTCTTCATCCCCAAGGCCTCTTCCTCCACCGCCAACCCACCGGCCAGCGATCCCGGCAACCGCGTGCTCCCCATGCCCCAGCGGTTGGGCATATGCTTGGATTACGACTCCAGCCGAGTCTTCTTCTATGACGCCGACACCATGAGGTGCATTTACGAGAGGCAGGTGGATTGCTCGGGAACAATGTTTCCAGCTTTTGGCCTTATGGGCAGCGGAAAGGTTCAGCTGGAGGACTTCATCACGGCGAAGAGACTGACTTTCTGAGAAAGGAGGGGGATTGTTGGCACAACCGGACTGGACTTTCTTTCATTTTTAGCGTGCTTTGGGAAAATCAGATTTTTACAGACAGGGTAAAAGGTTAAACTAAACCGATATTTTAAGGGTGAGACGTGGCAGTTGGCATCTAAACCTTTTTTTCTTTTCTTTTTTTTTTTTTTCTTTTTTAATAATAAAACGGCTTCAAATCCACAGTACAGTAACACGTATTGATGTCGGAGCTCTTTAAAGGCTGGTTTCAGTATAAAAGGCCTTCTTTACATACCAAAGCCACTTCTAGTTTATTGTTTTTGTACTTGTTTTAATGCTTGGCTGGTTTCAGCTTTTCAACATGAACTAGCTATTCTTGAGACAGTCACTCTAAATCTTCATTTTAATATTAAACTATTTTCATTTTTTAAGGTATAGAATTGTAGAATATTTTCTTTGCTTGGGTGTTTTCTCCTCGTCTAAACGTAGCAGCACAGGTTTAGGACAGTTTTGGTGGATCTGAAAAAGCTAGCACCTTTATGCCTTTTTAGGAAGCAAATCAGTGAGTTTGCTTTAGAAAGCAGATGATGGTATTGTTGCACAAGTGTAAAGATTTACTGTAAGGATAGTTTGTTCACTGGTGTCGGGTGTTAATAATTGTTTTGACTTTTTTGACGGACTGCTTTGTTTGTTTTGCACATTTTGTGAAATATCACACTACTTTTAATGCTGGAATTATTGTAATAAATTCACAAGACTCACAGTCACCTCCATTTTTTTATTATTTTTTTAAAGCTGGATCACGGTACCCTTTCACTTCCTGTTTGCACGGCACAAATGTATTTAAAAGCTAAAACATCTGACGGCTGCAACAACACTTGAAAGCCAAGGCGTTTTGGCTCTGGTGCTAGTAACCCGCTGCTTTCTGAATGGACTCACAGCCTTTGCCTTTTGAATCTCAAAAGAATAAAACCAGTCAGGTTCAAAAAGTGCTTTTACAAACTGTCAAAACACCAATGAGGTGCAAGCAGGTGTAGCATTTTTTTGGCCTCAAAACTGTTATGTTGGTAGAAAATTAGCTTGGTTTGAATCCGTTTAGTCTGATGGGACACTGGATGTTATCACTGGGGAATTGCATACATGTACAGGAAAAAATGTGCCTGCACGTCAATTTGTTTGAACATTTCTATCGAAGTTTTGATTTCTGAAGGGTCAGGGCAATCTGTTTACGTTTTCTCAGGCTCCTGGCTCTGATTTTGGGCTCCATGCTACCTACCTCTGTCAGTCAGGCCTGGAAATCCTTAACTACTGTACCGGTTCTGACAAAAACAGGTTTGATTTACAACATACCATCTCACTCCACTCTTTAAGTGACATTAAACCAATATTTCAAGTTTTTCTTGTTTTTAATAGTTTATGTACATATTAATCCAGACTACTGAGTGAAATAAAGTGATTTTCTTGTGGATCATAACTGATGGAAATTGCTGTAGGACAATGTTACCCCATATAGCTGCGTCTTTTTTTTATCAAGGTTATGTTATTAAAGTAACTTGATTTCCATTTGTATTGTTTGGCTTGACGTGTTTCTTTTATTAGACTATAAAACATTGTATTCAACACTAAAATCTTTTCAACTGTAATGTTTATGATCAGTTCTGCAAATGTTTGTGTGCAGCGGTGTTACTGTAGTCCTCACAGACATGAATTCTCTCTGAAATCAATTTTTTTTTGTCCAACATCTATGCATTTCACAGTCTACAGTCCAGTTTTGTTTGCACACAATCAATTGTTGAAAACAAGGAGCCCAGTTTTAATTTTTCTCCTGCTTTGGAGGCGCTACTACTTAAGTAAGCTTTTTTTATCCTGTAATATTTGGCTGGATCTTATAACCTGCATATGAATCTGGATGTTAAATAATCAACAGGCTAACTCTAAATTTAAGCCAAACTAGCTCCTCAGTAACTGTAGCATGCTAGGCTGTGCAGGTGTTTAATGTGTGCAAGAACAAAGTGGCTGTAGGACCGCAGAAAGAACATGTATGCCTTTAAAGACAATTTGCACTGTTAACACCTAGAAGGCTATTTTTTATTTTGCGCTTTCAAATCTCTCCTTGTTGGGAGAGAATCTTAACAATCACGAATGCTTGAAATGTTCAAATTTTTTTGGACTCCAAAGTTGGCCCTCAGTGCTTTTGTCTCCATGTGGTTTACTGAGGACTTTATGTGATGTGTGCACAGAACTGCAAAGATGTGAAAATGTGTTGGGATGCTGAAAGAGGCCACTTCTTCTGCTTTGCTGTGTAGGGATTTTAAGAAATAAATTTTGGGAAACTTTCTGTGGAGTTTGTTCATTTTGTGCAACAGTGAATTCATAAATTCGATACAAGAAATTTTAAACTTGAAACTTGCATTAAAAGAAAACTGTATTTGATCAAACTTCTATTGCTAAAATTATTCAAATTTCAGAGGAACAACCATTTCAGTCTGTTATGAACATTAAACATTGCATTTATGTCTAAGATTTTATTTAATAAACCTTTCATTGGATTTGCTCATTCTTCCGCCTCTAACATTGTCACAATTTATTTTTCTTGTTTGTTCACAAAGTTTCATGCATCATCTTTACCTTGTGCTCTAATATATATATAGTGAGGTAACAAGTATTTGATCACCCTGTGATTTAGCAAGTTCTCCCACTTAAAATCTAAAATTGTCATCATAGGTGCATTTCCACAGTGAGAGACAGAATCTGAAGAAACATTCAGAAATCACGTTGTACGAATCATATGAATCATGTATTTAAATTGAAGTACTTTCTCAGTAAAGTAAATATTGAACATGGGATCTAACAAAAAAAATAAATGTTGGCAGAGTTAATAACAGTGTCATGGTGGCCTGTCAGACTCCTCCCCCTCCAGCTCTGCTGCTCATTCATCTCAGCTGTGACTACTCAACTCATCAAGCCACCTGCTACAAAAGGAGACCCAGCTTCATCATTCTTTGCCAGTCCGTTAACCCTGATGGTGCTTAGTCCCCAGAAGCTCACTACGCCTGGCCCCTTGTCTTGTCCTGAGTTAACTTTGTCTGTTTTCTGCACTCCAGGTTTTCACCTCATGCCAAGAGTGTCACCTGAATCCTACCACAGCCACAGAAGCCACAGCCGTCCTGTTCTGACGCCACCTGTGAACGTGAGCTACAGTCTCTGTGCTCTTCTAGTTCACCAGCTACGCCACGCATCAAGCCACAGCTCTCCTCAAGATCTCCAGTCACTCCAGACCTCTGGGTTTTAGCATCTGGGTCCATCCCGTGTTCTAGTCATGACATAGAGGAGCAGAATCTGTGTCCTCTAGAAAGATCTCATAATCACCCCTGTGACTCCAGAAAAATGCCACTTTGTTAAATCATGTTCAATAATACACACCTTTGCTTCCTATTAATTGAAACTAAAAAGTATATTGAAAAACTATCATTTCTGTGCATTTAATGCATTTCATCCATTCAAAAGTCACAGAAAAGAACATTTGGCCCAATATGTTTGAATAGATGTATCTCTCTCTGTTGATTTTTATTATTTTTCTGGATTGCTTGAAATAAATAAATTCCAATCAAACTCATTTTCCAGGTTTCTGTGTTGAATTTATGAGGAAACATTTTTTTTTTATTTCAAAATGTCAGGTGAATGAAAATTTCAGTGGACCCCGCAGATCCCAGAGATTTTCTGGATGCGCTCGTGCCCGCATCCTTCCATATCCACCTGCTGATGATGCTCACGCAGCGCTGCGGCAGGAGGCGCGAGGACGTCACTGCGTCGCAACGCGGAAGGAGGAAAGAGGCTCCACGTCACGTAGGTGTACTTGCGTCTGTGCGACACCAGGTGCTACCTCAGTACTGTGCCCCGGCAGTACACCCTCATGTCGGCTTGAAGAACTTCTCCGAGTTCACGGTGAAGAGACACTGACGGCTTTTTGCTCTGACGCTTCTCGGCGGACCCTGTGGACATTCGCGGAAGGTAACGACGTACACGGGTATAGTGGTTGTCCGCTACCTGGCTGCTAGCCTGACCCCCCCTCTTTAGACGTTACCTGCAGTCGTGTTTCTATTGAACCCCACCGAGCACCTCTGCTTCGGAAAGGAGGGGGTAAAAAAAGTCATAATAAATAATCGTTTTATTGATGAAACGTCGCGCGGACCATTAGCTGCTCAGCGTCAGTTAAGTGAAGCAGCAGCAGCAGCAGCTAGCTAAACAGCACTTGAGATCGGCTGTCTTTTACACTCTGTTGACGTTTTCTGACAGGTGTTGGCGGTCCTCCAGCCGGTTATTTGTCTTTTACGCATCGCTGCAGCGATTCCCAGGCAAGCTGCTAGAAATGTTTATAATAGTACGAACAAATCAGAGGACAGCTCGAGCTGGTAAAGACTGAGTTATTACTGCATGATGATGTGTGCAGTAATAATAACAGGCTAAGGCCCAGCGGTCGTCCAGATTTAATTGATAAATAACACAAAAGTAGACATCCATGAAAATCACCTAAAGACAAACTGATTTTAAAGGATACAATAATATTCAATAACTGTGAGAAGCTTTCTGAACTAATGGTGCCAGAGCTTTTTAGGTTTGTCTATAATAGTTTTCAAGCTGTAACATGTCTATCCAGCACTGGTTCATCTGGTTTGTAGATGAATATGGTGTCATTTTAAAAAATATGTTCATGCTTCAGACAGTTTTATGAGCTTGTAGAGTTTTTAGTGACTCCTAATGATTATAAACTCCTTGATGGGTTTCTGTGGCCTGCAGCAAGTTGACAGTTTTGCAATAGGTATGTATAAAACTGGATTATTCTCTTTTTTGTAATTTTGTATTATTATTTTGACCTTTTTAATATAATTTAAAAAAACAGATGTAAAAGCTTTTCCATTTCCTTGAAGGAAAAAGTTCCTTTCTTTATTTTAGACTAGTTAACTAGGGTTATAACAATTCCTCCTAACTAGGATTGGTTTCATATTCATCTACCATATTAGGTCATTTCGAATGACCTAAAATCGATCCAGGACATCTTCAGCCAAAAATCCAACCAGTGTGACTCAGAGATAAACACCAGGGTACTGAACAATAAAGGTGAAGGTTTCCAGATGCCTTGTGTTTATTGCGAGATAATTAAGTGTAAATTAAATATGTGTACAAACAAACAAGAATTTCATAAAGTTCCGTCCACTAATCCAAAGGGAACATTACTAGAACATTCTACCACACTGCCATCACGTGTGTGTTGTCCACTGTGATGGCATTTTGACGTTAGAGTAAAAAATAACTTGCCATACTTCAACCCAAATGGTATTTTACAATATCAACTTAATTGAAATGATTTAATAATGGTATGGGTTGTTTCAAATAACAACTGGCTTCAGACAGATTGATCTGGTTGGATCATAGGAATAGAAACCCCTAAAGTCAACACTTTTTAACACTTTAAATTTTAAAACGTTTTTTTTTTTTAATCTTTTTTTTTTGTTAGAAATGATTGAAACCATTGTGCTTTTTTCCCCCACATTTGGTGTCATATCAATTTTTCCCAAAACTTGTTTTTCACATTTCCCTCGAATCACCTGCAGTTTTCTATTAATGCAATAGTTTTGGGTTACTGATATGGAGCCAGCATTTGTTTATTGTTTCTATTCTTCACCATGTACAAAGCCTGGGATTATTACCCAACTTCTAATATCCCTTCGTGACAAACAAGAAAAGATTATCTGATGTCGATACTTGTGAAACACATCCCTTAAAAACACAAAAAAACAAAACAGCAACTGTTGCTATTGCAAAGATGATTTCCCAGTTCTTTAACACCCCACAGAATTAATCTCAAGTGCATGATCTGCAGTTATAATCTACTTTAATTGATGTGACCTTTAGGGGAGCAATTGTTGGAGAGAATTAGGATAATAAAGTAATCCAGAAACTGTTTATTACGTTTACAAACAAGAATGATCAATGTCTTTTCGAAATTAACTCAACTTTATTGATCTAAGCCGGCGCCTACAAACGCCCCATAAATATAAAGTGTTTGAAATTCAGCTCATGAGCTGGATCATTTCCTGAAAAGGGGAAGAGGAAGTGGAATGAGGTGAAGTTGTGCTTCCCTAATACTTTTGTGTCATTATCCAGTAGTGAGGAAGCAAGCTAATGCCTTTACACAGCATTTCCTTTTATTTACCACCTCAGCTTTATCCCAGGATGGCTCCTTGTACTGTAGCTGGTAATATTTTTTAATACTGTGCTTGAGTCTGTTTTGTTCATTATCTGTTGTTAACAGTTTTAAAGCTTTTTTTTTGGTAACGCATTTACCTTAAATGTTAGTTTTTGTCTCTTTTGTTGGTAAGCTGCAAATTGAAATGGTTAGAACGGCCTGCTCTATTTTCCAAACTAGAGATTCTCCTCCATTGAAGTTGGAAGTTGGATGGTTCATGGATAAAGCGACAGTTTGGATTTGTTGTATTTGCAAAAAAGAAAAGGCGTCCTTGATATATAGGTAAAGTTCGACTCCAATGATCTGAAGCGATTTTAAAAGCTTTCCAAGTGGTTTTTTAATTAGGATCTTATATACGGTATTTAGCTAAAATTAAAAAAATAAAACCTGTCATTTTGTAGGACCTAATTTCTGCAGACTGGCAGTAGTTCATTCGAAAATTGCTTTTGACTTGTGGGTGGGACTGTTGGTGCAAAGCAACCCCGCCCCCTTTCCCCTCCCTGTTGCTGAGAGCTCAGAGCAGGGTATTTTATACATCACAAATAAAAATGTCAAACTTTTTTTTCAAACAGCACCACCTTACTGAAAATTGTGTTTTTGGTGTTATTTAACGTGTTATTGGAGATTTTTTTTTTTTTTAATGATGGAAGACATCAATAAAGGAATGTAGGATTAAAATTGGGGCGGGGTTGCTCCACTCCAACTGTCCCACCCACAAGTCTGAGGCGAATTTCTAATGAGCTACCGCATGTGCAGAAACACTGTCCCAGAAAACATAACAGGCTTTTTTGATTTTGGCTAAAAACTGCATAATCATGATGAAAAGACCACTGGGAACGATTTTACAATCGAACGTAATATAGTCGGAATGGGTCTTTAATCTCTCCTCGTTCAGACTGCTTTAAGAGGATTTTAAGAAGCCAGGTCAGACACCGTGACCTGGTCAAGTGGCTGTGTCGGTGTGATGTCCCTCCCACTGTCCTGGAGGAAATCCCCACTTTAGTGCAATTGCTGTTGGCTGCCTGTCAGGGGAAGGAGTCGTCATCTTTATTTATCCTAATTGTATTTCTGCAAGCTGTAAAAGATGGCTTGTGTGTTTACTTTTTCTTCTCTTTTGTGCATCTGACTTTGTGTTTGCATTTTCACCAACTCTAGTACCTGAAACACACCTGTTCAAATGGAACCACTGGTATCACAAGATGCTTGTTTTGGTTTAGGCAAATCTATGTTGTGGATCTTCCTCCCTTGTCTTTTCTGTGAAATGCTTTGTAAAATTCCCAACCATGTACTAACTTTAGCCATCACTCTCAGGGCGTGATCAAGTTTACAGGTGACACACTGATAAGCTACTGAACTGAAGGGTGTTACTGTAAGCTTATTACACAGAGAGAAGGCTACATAGCAGCTCTTACAGTTGGAAGGAAGCTTCTTTAGTGTTGAGAGGGATGCAAATATAAACATTTTACCAGACACTATGTTACAAAAGTGATGTGCGAGTCAAAAAGAGGAACTTTTATCAAACATTAACTTGCTAAGTGAGCCAGCAAAAAAAAAAAAAAAAAAAAACAGTCAGAAAATGTTTGCTTTCTTTTAACAGAATCACGTGTGAAAACATTTTCATCCCCCGAAGGAAACTGCACACATTGTAACGCTTTTAAATGTTTTTATTCCTGACTTTTTTTTTTTTTTTACCATCTTTTCCATAGTTTGCTTTGATTCTTTACTGCACTTCTAAGAGTGGAGTTGTTCTATAGGACTATGCAAACATGAGATTTTACACTATTTTACACTATAAAAAATAAATTTGGAAGGGTGTAATTACAAGAAGTCCAATTGTTTAAAATGTATTTATATAAGTTAGATAGTATGTTGACTTTATCATGGGTAAATGTTACCCCTGCCACCCTTTAATCAATAGTAATTTTTTAACTGTATTTAAAAAAAAAGTCAAATTTATTCAAATGCCTTAACTTTTTGTACAACAACTGTTCAACTAAACATAGTCGCCAAAAAAATTAAAAGGGGAAACTTGCCTACATAATTATTATCATGGACATAATATATGTTTACATTAAAAATCTGAATCTCTTATATAAGGTTACAGTATTTTTTGCCTTTGGGTTTTTGAGGATGGGAAAATCTAACAATCTCAAACCTTACTAAAATAAAAAATAAAAAAAGATTCTATTTTTTTAGATGATTGATGATAAAAAACTTTGCCTAACAAGCTGTTTTTTGCTCAGCAAAGGTATTTTTTTGCACAATAAAGTGGGATGATATTTAATATGATTAACTGAAATTGAGTATTTTTAGCTGTTTATTGAAGCTATTTTTACTTTCAAATTTGGAAACAAATTTGCTCAAATAAATGCAAATTTTTACATCAATGTTTGTGGGTGACATCAATAGTTTTTTTTGTAGTGTAGGTGTTTTTCTGCAGACACATCCCTTCAGAATAAAAGAAGAGTTGTCATTCTTTTAGGACTAGTGGTGTCTCATTGCAAAATTTGTGTTCATTTCATGACATGGGATGTTAAAGAGAAGTCAGCTCTCCAATTTATATCTTGTTCCATCTGTAATTGGGTTATAGCGGAACTAGAACATCTGATTTAGAATTTTTAGGCCTTATGTTTGTTATTCTTGTTAGTTTTTTGTCTTTTTTTTTATACTTTAGTGGCAGAAAACGAGATGCAGAAATGGTGTTCATGCTCATTATAGCTAATGAACTTTATCCAAAAAAATGTTGACAGAAATCCTTTAAACAAGACTGTGATGCTTCAGTTTTGCTTTGAAAGGTTTGGACAGCATGAAAACCTCACAGGGAAAGTTTGCTCCAGCAGAGTAAACAAAGCTGTTTTTGTGTGCATGCATTACCATAGATTAAGTGTACCCCCTAAATGTGACACAAGCATTTGCATTTAAACCTCTGCAGGGTAAAGATGGAAAAGAAGCTTGTTCAGAAATGGAAATTTAAGCTTTGAATGTGAGATTTCTGTCTGAAAATAATGCCAGTGAGAAAACATTTTACATAATTTTATTACAAAAAACACACACCGCACTTTCTTTAGATGTTTATGGGTCTAACTTTTCCTCATAAGCTCTTTAACCTCCCTGTGGGTGAAACTGCAGCATAATATAATAAAGAGGACAATATAAAGTGTCAACACAAAGTTCATTTGTTCAGTTGTGTCGATTCTTTGTGTACACGCTAATCTTTGTTTTTTCCCATTAGAGTTCCTGCTTCTCCATCCCGATGGGGGAATCAGGCTCACGCCATTCCACTCTTGTGTCCCGCCTGCCAATCTTCCGCCGCAGCAGCAGTAAGCGGCAAGAGTCTCTCCCTTCTTCTCCGTCTTCAGGCGGGGTTGGAAATGGCGTCCACACGTCCTCGCCTTCCAGCACTAACTCCAGTTCTGGCAGCACCGGGAAACGCAGGAGCCTTTTCCGCACGCCGTCTCTCAGTTTCACCTCCAAGCGGAGCAACGATCCACCTGTCCAACCCATCAACCTGAACCTCCCCCCACCGCAGACGCAGACCACCGACGCAAATGGAAATAACCAGCCGACGGTGACGCAATCAGTGTCAACAAAGTCTACCGACGGTGGCGGCCGTCCCAAGTCGCGCCATTCATTTGGATTTGGCAGCAACAGGCAAAAGAAAATCCCCCGCTCTCAGACCGAAGACTTTGACAAAGCTTATTCATCATCCTCCACAGCCAATCGAAATGTTTTCATCAACTGCATCAGCAGCTCAGGGACCAACGAAGGTGACGATTCTGGGTTCCTGGACGACTACAGTAGGGGCAGCAATAACAACCGACGATCCTCTCGCCAGAAAAAACAGCTTCTACCAAAGTCTTTCTCAGCCCACCATCGCTTCTCCCGCACGTCTGATCACCACAGACCACCTGAAGTCAATCTGGAACCGTCAAACTCCACCACCATGGCTCCAGGGACAGGAGGGCTGACTCCAGGGTCTTGGCCTGGTGAACTGATGGGTGCGGGTGGTGAGAGCTCACTTCAGTCTCCAATGATATCAGAAGATCGAACGACCGCCATCACCCCGTCAGAGTTCGTTCCTGCCACAGAGGACTCTGTATCCGAGGTGGACGCACTGCCAGCTCCCAGCCCCGGATCCGCCGTAAACCCTGTTCCAGATTGTGAGCCCGCACTGGCCGCTGACCCGGCTTCACCGGAACCCCCGCCTGTCCAAGAGAACATCAGTGCAGCTGTCACTACCTCACAGGTAGCAGAATTTAGTTACTCATAAAAAAAAAATAAGTGGCATAAATTTAAAAGGAAATTAAGTTACAACAATAACAAAAACTGAATACAAACACACAAACTACTTGAAGGTGCTCAAACTGCTGCTGCTGCTCCATATGGTGGCGCATGTGTGCACTGAACCTAAGAGCTGAGTCAGTTACCTTTACTCTTTTCTTGTTTTCAAAATCGATGAATGACTTATGTCCTGTCAGTATTTAGGAAGAACGTTTGACTGCATCCTGGAGTTTAGCTGCTCTAAGCAGCAGCAGAAAGATTCTGTGATGGTAGTTTTGGGACAAAGCTGTGAGACGATGAGGGTTGTTTGCATATCTGTGATATTAAGCGTCATGATTGTTGATGATCTGTTCCAGAACGAGTATGTACAGGTTGACCAAAAGAGGTCCAAAAATCAATCGCAGAGACACTCTGCACGACATGGAGACTATCAGATGGATGATAACCAACAAAAACAACATTTCTTCCTTTGACCTAATCGTGGACATGAAGTGATAATCCCACCCACTATTCCAATCTGTCAAAAGAGATGTTCATGATCCACGGTTAAAAAAGGCTCTCAGATCAAGCAGATCTAAAACCTCTTTTTTTCACGGCTGAGTGTTGATGCGGATGCTCTTGAACAAGTGACAGAGTGAGAGCTGCAGTGCTGCTTGAAGCTTGACTGAAATGTTCTGAAGTGGCTGTTTGTGCTCAAGAAGGGGTTTACCTAGATCACAACAGCTTTTTTGTATTATTTTTCCACAAAAAGAAAGATTAGAGGTTTCATTGTAATTGACAAACACGGAAGAATCACGGATGGTTTTCAAATTTGCAACAATTGCAGTTTTAAGAGATTTTGATCTCTTATTGTTTCAAAATATTACCAATTTAGAAAGCACTTTTTTTTCTGGCAGCTGTGAGGTGGGGTTCCTGTAGAAATGTGGTCTAGGGCTCTGCTGCAGCCACGTTAGTTTTTATCTAACACATGTTTTTTAAAACTGAGAGAGTAGAGAGTAAATATAATTTCTTAAGGGTTTGAAATGTGACGTCAAAGCACAATGATTATTTGATGCTACTAACAAAATCCTACAGACCTATCAAGCTCTTACCTGTTGCTTAATATGTTTAAAAAAAATACAAAAATAGAATACTAAAGAGTAAATCTGTATGGCTTGCACTTTTGAAGTCTTCAATAGTGCTTGCTGAAAGTATTTTTTTGTAAATTTATTATTAACTTATTAGGCCTGCACAAAATACCGCAAATTTATCGTTATCGCAACATCCAGCTCTGCAATATGCATATAGCAAAAGACGGCGAAAATTGCAATAAATCGTAAACCTTAAATTAGTTAAAACAATCTTATAGCAGCTTGAGGAATCAAATAAATGAAATAAATCCCTTTATGCATTTGACCAATCAGATCGACGCCTTCAAGTTGTTGACCAATCAGATGGAGGCCTATGATGTTAGATGTTTGTCACCTATGTCCACGAGGATCATTTGGAGTATAATTTTTAAACTGTTGCAGTGAAATGAGAATGATGTTTTTGGTTATTTTGCTCTTTGTTTATATACGGCAAATTATATCGTTATCGCAATATCAATCACCAATATCGCATATCGCGAGTTTTCCTCATATCGTGCAGCCCTAGGCCTGCACAATATATCAGAAATGTATTATCGTGATATCAATATCAATATTGCAAAAAAGATGGCGACAATTGCAATAAATGGTTACCTTAAATGTGCTAAAACAATCTTATGGCAGCATGAAGTATTTAATGTGTTTGACCAATCGGATGGAGCTTTTTTTTACCTTAGATGTTCGCCTCCTATGTAGACTAGGGCTAACTCTTATTTAAATGTAACTGTTGCAGTGAAATTATGTTTTTGGTTGTTTTGCTATTTGTTCATGTATCGTAAGTTATATTGTCATTGCAATATTGATCACTAATATCCCAAGTTTTCCTCATATTGTGCAGCCCTAATTTTAGTTTCTTCTGATACTTCCCTGCAGGTTTTCTTCAGTCCAGCCCAATCCAGCACTGAGAAACCATTACTCCCAGACACCAGCACAGCCAACAACACAGACTATGACACCGCTGTTTCTCTGTCAGAGCCAGAAACAGCGGTGCCCTGCTTCCCTCTGCAGGAGCAGTCCCAGGAGGAAAGGGAGGAGAGGGAGGAGGAAAGGCAGGAGGCACAGAAAGAGGAGGTCACGGAGAACAAGAGGGATTTGGTGAATGAGGGAAAGCCTTGCTTCCACAGCGAGACCACAAGTGAAAGCGAGGCCAATGTGGCACGCAGTGAGGGCTGCCAGGCTAACCCGGAGAAATCTGACAGGAGAGCCCGAACCTCGCATTCGTTTCAAGAGAGAGGAAGCTTCTGCGGCTGCCATGAACCCAGAGCCTCTCACTTGAGGAAGCCACACACAGGTATGCAACTAAAACTAACACAGCAAAACGCCTTACACACAGTAAATCCTCCCACAAGCTTTCTGAGCAGCAAAAAGGGGGCCTTAAACTCGTGACCTGGACTTGAGTATCATTTAAAGTTCCACTCTGATCATCTTTTGATCGAATTTAAAAGCTTTCCCAGTGGTCTTTTAATGATGTGTAGCATGAAAGGGGTCAAATACGATGAGGAATTTGACTTTGTCTCGTAAAAGAGCACCATCTTCCTTATTGGAAGGAAAAATTACTCAATGATGTAAATGTATCAATTTTATATTAAAAACAGATTAAAAGAGTAAACTTCAAAATCAATTTTAACACTTCAGTAAGTAAATTCTCTTCTGATGGGACCTAATCACAAAGAAAGAACAAGATGGACAACGACTGCCTTTTTGATATTTATTAGATTAAAATGAAAATATAGACAATAATAAATAAACAGGTAAGTCCAGTATAGTGTGTGTCTGTGTGAACGTTGGTGGATGAGCAAAGTAATGCCTCAGAAGGGTTTAAGAGACATATTGTAGAAAACAACAAGATTAAACTGTTCAAGACACTAGTTTGGATGAATAAAGTTGGCTGTTATCATGACCACATCAAACCGCAACAGTTTGGTTGAGAGGTTCTCCAGGCCAGAGTGGCTCTAAGCTGGACTTGGACTGGACTTTCAGTCAAAGTTCACCAGACACAAGCGGTTCTCCTGAGGCAGGCGAGATGGACAAAACCAGCAGCGGCTTTGGCACGAGGGTGTAGGAGAAAAGTTGAAGTCTATTCTGGGACTTGTGACCAAAAGCAGATGACGTTCTGGTGGTCCGCTGGGTTTATACAGACAAAAAGAGCAGATTGTCTATGGGCAAGCGTGCTCTCAAAATGAATCATCTGATCAGTTTAAAAAATACTGATCAGCCTCAAAAGGCTTCAAAAGGAAATGCACGACAGTTCATTTCACAGTAAAACGTTGATCGTGGCACAAACTTTGTTACATGGGGTGTTTTGAGATAAAAGACCAAAAGATTTGAAGAAGCTCCCCCCCTTCTTCTTAGGTTTTTCTCATTCTTCTCTGAACTGAATCCCCAACTCTTCTGAGCTGAGCAGCAATTTTTCTGACCTCAGAGGAGGTCTTCCTATCAACCAGTGGCTGTAAGCACACGCCTCCAGCAGATCTAACAGCTGTATTGTTTGCTAGGGCATCGTTTCTGCAGAGCAGCAGGAGTTCATTAAAAATTCACCTCGGAGTTGTGAACGGTGTGGAGCAAGCCCGCCCCTACTTTCTGACATCCATCTGGCTCCATCAAAAGGGAGCTGAGCAGGGAGCATTCGGCCTGCCATTAAAGACATTACTCTAGCCCCCCTGGTTTTATTCTTCTTTTAAATTGTTGTTGTTGCCACTGCTAACGTTCATATAAACACACATTGTAACTGTGAAAGTTTTGGCTGGAACTTGTTACCAGAGACACGGGGCTAAACTTGGATTTAACGCCTTTAAGACGTAAAACTTATTTTGGAAACCTATTCAGAGACTTGATCCCAGCTTTGGACTTGCAAACGTCTCAGGTTTCAATCCCTGATATGTTATTTTTGTAGTTTATCTGTGAGCTGAAACAGGCTATTTTCAGTTGTCATAGATTATATAAGACCCACATGCATCATGACTATGTCAATCATTATTTCCCTTACATCAGACTTAATTGTCAGATATAAAAAGAAAAGATTTCCAAGATTGCAAATATTTATCAAATCACATGTCACCTCAAATGGGCTTATTCCTGTTTTATTGTAATCCACATCAGTAATTTCTATAAAAGCTTACTTTCATTTCAAAATAAATGTTATATTACAAACCAGATCATGGCAGATCCAAGTGCTTGTAATCAGGAGTCTGTTAATAGCTTTTAATTATTTCACTCAATAAGGATAAACATTGCCAACTCTAAATAATAGAAACCGTCAGCATGCGTGTGAAAAAAACAATCAGTTTGTTTACCTGATGGTCTCTGTGACAACAAGTTATTATAATACAGACTCAGTGTCATTTGTCTTTGTGATATGGTTTGTACACCTGAAATGCTGTGAAATTAAAAATGTTAATAGATTATTGGTAAGTCTATGATTACTAAACAATACCAACCGATTTTGCCAGAATAAAGGTGAGTAAAAACATTCAGTGTGAGGGAAAGGTATCTTTGTTTGTGTGCACCTTTGTGTGGGTGGAGGTGGAGATGAAAAAAAGAGGAAGAGAGAAAACAGTTGGCATTACGTCCTGTTTTGCAAAAACCCAGTTCTGTTCAGAGACAAAAGGGATCGTCTGTTTGTTTGTTTGTTTGTTTGTATTCTGCATATTTCAGCAGTTATGATGATACTCCGCCCGTCTGGCTCAGAATATATTTCCTGTGGAATCTTACATTTATTCTTTTGTTTTAATTATTGTGCAGCCCTCTTGGTGCAGGTACTCACACAAAACCTGATTACCGCCAAACAATAAATAGCATAAATAAATAGCATTTGATAATATAGCTGAACAGTTTCATATGAGGACATATTGAACCTAATTTAAAAGGCTGAAAAAGCTTTTTTCATTTACTTTTATGAGAGAAACACTGTTCACCAGATGAAAAAAGGCTCTAACTGTGTTAGAAATTAATAAAAGGATTATTATATTTTAGCTGCTTGATCTAAAATGAATGCTTCTCTCAGAGTGTCTGGCTAAGGCATTTTCTTTCTTTTTGTCTCCAGCTTCTTTGTGTAGCAGTGCCAGCCCATACCACGAGGTGATGCGAATGGAAAGGCGTTTGCGCTCCTCATCTGAGGGGGCTGGTGGGCCTCGTATCCATGGAAACCAAAGTGATGCTCCGGGCATGGAAGGATGCGGTTTACTCAAGCACAGAAACAACTCCTCGTCGTCTAAAATGGGAAGTCTGGTAAGTCCTGGGCATGCAGCTCATGCATGAAAACAGTACAATGGGATTTACTTTATTTTCTAAATTCATTATTAGATTTGAAGATTTGCAAATAAAACTATGTTTAGTGTGACTCGTTTTATATTCTACAAAATAAAACCTTTTTTTGGAAAAGTAGTATTTCTGTTTAAATAAGCTCCATAATAAACACCTTAAATAGTTTACATTTTTTCCATCTGGAAACCTTGCTTGTCTCTGAGTGAAATGACGGAAAAGTCCTCTCGGTCTGGTTTGAATTTGGATTTACTCCTATATTGCAGGTCCAAGAAAAATTACATTTGTCTGCTTCTGGGACTTCTACTTCACAACTAAGAGCTCTGTCAATCAAGAAATAGAAAAATAGCCTCAGTAAATGGGGAGAACAGATAAATACAGTATGATTGTTAGCACGTGTGCATTCTTTACGTTTAAAAAGAATTCAACAAATCCACATTTATATACTTATTTGGGAGGGTTCAAAAGCTAGCTATACTTTTTGCAGTATAAAGAAAGCAGAGGGAAAATTCTTATGTATTTAACTACTAAAAACCAGTGGTAAAATATTTTAAAGGTCAATTAACAGAAATTTGTAAGAGAATAAGTCAAAATAAAAACAATTTTGCTTTTTTTCTCACTTGTAGCACAATATTTAAGACAATATAAAAATGTTAGGCTCAAATGATGAACGAAAGCAGTAATATTCTATTTTTCTTTAATTGCCACTTCTTGTCTCTTCTTATTAAAAGATGTGCAGCTTGTTTTTAAATAAAACCATAAAGACTTTAAATATTATGTGCTTATACAGTGCTTCTCTTTATGTCTTTTAAAGACCCGTTTTAGTAATGCTAGCTCCACCCTTGTTCAAATTAAAACACTAGATTTATGAAATCTATTGAGAAAAAAAACAAGTTTTGGAATGTACATTTATTTATTTAAAATGTTTTGGTTTTAAATGAAACCTGATTTAAACGTAAGATTTCAACCTAGCCAGCATCTATTCAATCCACAAATCTATTTGTCATGAATGTCATAATTTTCTTTTTTGAACAAAAATCCCATTTTCTGTTAGTTTTTCATTTAATAATTCATAATTTACCATTGAAAGTTCCAAATGTCCGTTAGTTTAAGTCACTAGTTATGCAAAAGCAGTTTTCTTAACCGAACAAAAGCTCCACAAATATTATATTTCACTGCACAAAATGCGTCAAGGTTGCAGTCCGTTGGATGTTGCCACCAGCCAATCACACCACAAAGGGTGTGAGGATTAATATATCTCAAGCAGGTCTCATCGCTGCGTGCTGCCTCCCCTTTCCTCTGTGTCAAATAGCTGCAGGTCTGTGTTTGTTTGACCCCACTGACCCACAAAAACACACAAGCACAACAATACCCAACAATGAATGCAAAAAGCAGCCAGGAAGCCTTTCTCAACTAACTCTAAAAAAACATTGTCAGGAATGCTTATCATATGCAGCCATTATCAGTACTCTAAAATATATGAAAATGGCTTTGACATTGCATAAACACATACAGTAAAAGTGTTGTTTTGAAGTTAAAAGCTGTTCCAGAGAAACTTCTGAATTTCAGAGAGTGAATGTATAATGTTCTTAGAAAAACTTCTTTATTTATCTGTCAAGTTGAGTATTTTGTTCCGTTGAGGCGTTGTGTTTGCTTCGTTTGCCAACATATTGCGTTAGTCCTTTGTTGACGTATGCCTCTACAAGAGCCACTTCTGTTCTGGCAGCTCGTACTGTGCCTGGGCTGCTTTTCCAACAACATTCCCAGTGGTTCTTTGAGGGAGCCACACTAGTTTAAACCAATCCCATTTACTGTACCACCGAAGACAAGGTTTTCTCCTGAGATTAAACAGAGCGCATCGCTTTGTTCGTTACCACCGCAGCCTGGTGACTTACACCTCTTTAAATACGGTGTAATCTTCTTTCCTCCTCCACGCTTTTGAAGGGCCCTTCAGTGGCCTGAGCCATTCAAGAAAGGTGAGAGCCTGGGAGTTTGCTTTCAAAGTTTAGAGCTTCATTCCATTTGGAGCTGGTGAAAACCATATTATTTAGAAACATTAGCTGTTGCTCCTGCCTGAGCTCTCAGACATATTTTAGGAAATTCATTCAATGATTGCAACTGTCTACCATTTTTTTGGGTTTGTGGGTCACTCTGGTGTTAATGTGATAAAAAAAAAAAAAAGGCTGATGGGTCATGACACCTCGGCAGGACAGAGTATGCATATGCTTTGAGTTTTGCAGCAATACACGTTATTGTGAAGTCAATTCCAATTTCGCAAGCCGCAAATTTATCATATGTGTAAATCTACATTGAAGAGCTTCTGTGAAGTGAATAAACCCCATCGATCCATCTTCAGAACCTCCTGAAAGCCTTTTGGGGTCACTGGGCTGCTGGGGCCAGCGCAGGTACCGTTGGGCCAAGGTGGGGTACACCCTGAACAGGTTGCCACACAATCACATGCACGTGCACACCTAAGCCAATTTGGAGTCATCAAGCTACCTATGAAGCATGTTTTTGCTCTGTGGGAGGGAAAACCCACTTGCTAATGCTTGCTGTGAGGCGAGAGCACTAACCACTGCGCCACCGTGCAACCTGTACTTGTTTTAGCAGCTTTATGGTTAAATCATTTCAGTTGGTATTGATTTTTTAAGCCTTTAATATATGTATCTTACAGAGTATTCACAGTTTTTTAGCAATAGCAACAATAATACTGTGGCAGTTGGATAGCGACTGCATTCCAAATGATTTAATAAAAAATGAATTACACGCAAACTTTTCTAGAAATGCTCTCTTTTTTTAGAAACACGCCTAAATGTGCACTTGGTCTGTGTTGGAGTGGTGCATGCAATGTGGCAGAACATTTCAACTGTAATCCACTTTGCTTTGACTTTCTTACGCACACATTTCAACAGTTGCTTAGCAGCTTGTTTGCTAGATAGTGCTCTCCAGTCCAACTGAAGCCTTGTTTAATCTAATTGACATAAGTGGCACTTGCTGAAATCAGGAAACGGACTCTTCCTCTCTGAGCCAGAAGTGTAAAAAATAATCATGCTAAAAAGCAAAAGAAAA
The DNA here is from genome assembly GCA_023969325.1 of Oryzias curvinotus. Lineage (NCBI taxonomy): Eukaryota > Metazoa > Chordata > Actinopteri > Beloniformes > Adrianichthyidae > Oryzias > Oryzias curvinotus. The sequence goes on from CM043714.1 coordinate 24,037,917, forward strand.
AAAAGGGATGGTTTCAAATATTAGCCAGTAATGCTTACAGAACATGAAAGTGGTACAGTTTGGAAATACTGAGGCTCAAGTTGGAACAAAATATTTTTTGTCAGTGCAAGGTTTGCAGTTGGTCACCAAAACCTGGAGCTGGTCATTGCTGTGGGCAGCTGTTCAAAAAGTCACAATGCAGTCAGATGAACAGCAAAAATCAAGGCCTATTTTAGCTCAAATAAAAACATAAAAAATGTATATCTTTTTATTTATAAGCATGTTTTTCTATTCTATTCTATTCTGTTCTGTTCTATTCTATTCTATTCTATTCTATTCTATTCTATTCTATTCATTTCAAATCAAAGTTAAAAACTCATCTTTTCCAACTGGCCTATTCACTTTAACATTAACCTTTTCGGGTTTTTATATATTTTTTGTTTAATTGTGTATTTATTTAAATTGTTGTTGTTGTTTTAACTGTTTATTGAATTTTATACTATATACATGCTGTGCGGCGACCTTGAGTGCTCAGAAAGGCGCCTTATAAATAAAATGTATTATTATTATTATTATTATTCTATTCTGTTCTGTTCTGTTCTGTTCTGTTCTATTCTATTCTATTCTATTCTATTCTATTCTATTCTATTCTATTCTATTCTATTCTATTCTATTCTATTCTATTCTATTCTATTCTGTTCTGTTCTGTTCTGTTCTGTTCTGTTCTGTTCTGTTCTATTCTATTCTATTCTATTCTATTCTATTCTATTCTATTCTATTCTATTCTATTCTATTCTATTCTATTCTATTCTATTCTATTCTGTTCTGTTCTGTTCTGTTCTGTTCTGTTCTGTTCTGTTCTGTTCTGTTCTGTTCTGTTCTGTTCTGTTCTGTTCTGTTCTGTTCTGTTCTGTTCTGTTCTGTTCTGTTCTGTTCTGTTAGATTCATAAAATTCAATATGTAAAATAAACAAAACAAAACAAAAGAATATCTGGATGAAGATGTGTGGTGTTAAATCAGTAGTGCTTATTCCAACAGTGTAATTTATTTTGCAATTTTAACTTTCATATTAAGTCACCTAATGTATTATTATTATTATTATTTTTTTACCACATATGCATCTAAAAACAGACGGACCTTTGAGTGTAATGAGTTTTTTGTCGATTGAAATGTGCAGAAGTACCTGAACTCACACAGTCTGCAGCTCCCTTGTTTTTCTTTGCTACACCATTAAAGCAATGTTGTGCAACATAATTGAATTCAGTTATGTGAATTTATTTTAGATTATAACATATTGTTTTGTGAAGGATAAGTTAAAATAATAAAAAAAAAAAACTATTAAAAATAGCCACGTATCAAATAGTTATAACTAAGATGCTGATGAAAGCTTGGGCTTTTGTCAGCAACTGAGCGGATGTGCAGCTGTGGTAGCTCGGCCCTTTTAACTACCAAGCAACTTTAGCTAACAGTTCATATTCCATGGTTGGGAAGAGTTTGGTGTTTTACCTTGCGCTGCTTAAAAGCCATATTGTGAGGTGCTGCAGTTTAAAATGTGTTGTTGCAAACATTTCCGTTGCTTTGACTCTTTATTCCAGAAATCAGAAAAGGTGTGTGAAGCTGTACCTGCTGCTCCAGCATGTAAACAACTTTTTTGCTGTTTTGATTACTTGTCATAGTGAGTGTAAAAGTATGCTGGAAAACGAGCAGATATTTTTTTTTATTTTAGCACAGCAGGAACAGAAAAAGAACAGAAAATACCCAGAAATCTTAAAAACCACATCTAGGATTGATTTGATAGTGGTCAGGTTTTGTTGTTCTGCATTTTCACCATCTTTTACACTAAAATTGATGTAAAATATCTGTAGTGATCCAATCTGTTGTAGAACAAGGGTTATAAATTGTAGGAATTGAGGAGTGCATCTCTGAAATGTTAAATAGTGCTGTTCCTTGAATAGGAGACAGATGTTTACATAGCACTGGGATGACTGATTAATGTGTGCTAACGTGAGAAATTGCTCGAAAAAGACAAATGTCAGGTGATAAACTGGGAGACAACTTTGCGGGGACATTATTTCATCACACAGGTTTTATTCAACAAACTGATTTCCAATTTGACTGGACATTCAATCATCTGTGCCCTCAGGAACATTGTAAACACAACTGGCTGTGAAGTGCCTACTCAAAAAGAATGAAAGCCATTTGCTTGTCTGTATATTTTCCGTTGCTAGAGGCCATAATACCTGGCTGCAAAAACTAAATTGCTCTCCCTTCATCTTAATGCATTTGCCACCCTAAAGCAGTGAAAACATGTAATTTTCATTGAGCGAATATGTGATTTAAACTGAGTGGGAAGAGCAACCACTGGCTTTTAATGGACAGAGAGAACCTCCCGCTTCCCTTCATCTCTGTTCTGGGTGTCTTTTTGTTTGCCAGTTAGGAGATGGAGCTGTCTTTTAATGAGACCGGAATCTCATATTATCTTTATTGAGTCGAGGTTTTATCCCTTCTCAATCACATATTTGTGGTAGAAAGGTGACATTCTGGGTTATTTTTGGGTTATATTAACACATTTCTGTGTCTAAAGGGGATCATAAAAATGGGTAATTTGGTTTTAGATGAAAGCTGTGAGCTGCAGTTAAAAACCAGTATCTGTTCAAAAATGTGTTTTAACCGCCAGTTATATTTGAGGTTAAAGTGCACTGCGTTGAAAAGGTTTTTTTTGTCTTGATATTTCTGACACGGTTTTGGAATAAAAACAAGAGAAATGTCACTTTTTGGACGCTATTCAGTTTTTTTTTTAAATAACAGATGAATAGTAGTCTCTAAATGGCTAAATATATGATCTGTGAGGTGTTGTTAAATAGTGAGAATCATCACTGTATGTTAATGCTCTTGCCCTTGGAGGGAAAGGATTTAATCTGGGGTGGGTCTAGTGGTTGTTTGTGTGCAAACAAGAATTATGAGAGCTAAAAAGGGACGATTATCTGGTTTTCTGATATATTTAAAGGCATTGCATACATCTGGCTTTGCAGAGAAATGTTGAAATGATGTCTGATGCCATTTCCAAAATATGACATTTTAAAGATTCTTCTAAGAGATTGACTATGATGGCTTTTTATTTGGTGTTTTTTTACATCTGTGATTTTGTGATTTGTGATTATTATTAAGTACTAGATATATAAACTTTGCTTGCTTCCAAAGTTGTTTTTCATTATCTGGAAGAAAGTTCAAATTACTTTTTTGTGATTAAAGTACTTACTGATTGATAGAATAATTTTTATTTGTCATTTTTTTCAGCCGTTGCAAAAATACTGATAAAAAATGCTTTTATGATATTGACCAGCTTAATTAAATCAAACTATTTGATCATTCAAAAAAGTGAAATATAGAATGTATTTCTATTTTTTCTATATTCCTTCATTTGATTTGGACTCTTTAATTGACAATATTCTGATAGTACCTATTATAAGTTATAAACTGTCTTTTTTTTAATCTCCTTGTTACTCATATATGATCACTAGAGGGCAGTGTTGACATGTGGAACATTTTGAATCCAAATAAACATTTTTCCATATCACTCTAACATCTTAGTATCTAAACAACATGGGGGCTTTTAGTGAAAGGCTGTAAGGAAATGGGGGGGGGGGGGGTATTTGGCATCAAGTGATGCTACATGACTGCTGCAGCTATTAGTCACTTAAGACAGAAATGCTGGGGGGAAAAATCCATTTCAGGTAGTTTCATAACCACGTCAGCAAGCTGTATGCTTTTTTTTTTTTCAGGGCCAGACACTGGGAAAAAACATCCATAAAAGATTTTTATCCTTTGAAAAATGTATGTCTTTTTTAGACTGATCACCTTGATGTTCTTGATTATTTTTCCATTTTGTTTATAGATTCAAGTAAGCAGGAGAGTCCGAATTTTGATTAATGATATCAGTATTGACAAGGAGCATCCGTTTCACTCATCAGTTTATGCAAAGGAATACAGAAAAAAAAGCTGTTGGTTTCACTCATTTCCTTTTATTAAACTTTTAGAGCCCGTACAAGTAAAATCAAACTTCTTCAGGATCATATGGTTTTGGAAATTGCATGACTAAACAATGAGCTGCCTCTCTTTGTCGAGGGGATTGAATCCTGCAGATTGGCAAAGTTTTTCTGGTTTGTTCAGCAGCTAGCTTCTGCTTGTCAAGCATGGCTAAAGCTGACAGATGTTGCACAGCACAATATGCTCACTTGGCATCGTCTTTCTTTCACATAGCAAACCAGAGTCATCCCTAGACAAAAAAGAAAGGAAAAGTTGTTTATAGTTTTGTATTCAGCAATAATGGACAAATTAGCATATTGAGTAGTATAAATAACATAAGCAAAGTAATAATAAGTATAAAAAGCTTTTATTTTACTTCTTTTTCAACAGGATGTTCTGAACAACCTGGGTTCATCAGAACTGGATGAGGATGATCTCATGTTGGACCTTGACTACTCTGATGATCAGAGACATCGACATGGTAACTTTTCTTTAATATTTCTACCTAAGTTTAGCTGTGAAGCGGTTTTGAATAGCCGTACACTGCCTTTGCTTTCTTGTATAGGTTGATTTCCATGAGTTCTAATGTGTAGTTCAGATAAATTAAAAGATACGTTTCAGAGCTTCTCTTTTCCCTCATAAATGCATCTCTTCCTCATTTAATAGAAGTAAGCATCTGCTCACATTTCCCTGTTCCTGTGTGGATTTCTTCCTTTTCCCTCTTGGTGTGCTTTATTTTTTATTTTTTTTTTTAAACCTCCTCATTTCTCTGCTGTTGTTCTACCCACTGCCTGTTTCTCAGCTTGCTCATTAATCCACATTTATATTTATTCCAGTCTCCCTAGTCTTTTCCTTCCCTCCATCATCAAGTGTCATGACATTGAAGCAACTGCTTCATTTACAACACTTTATTTCTGGGTTGTTTTGGCTTTTCAGTAACATAAACGACGCCATAAGGGCGAGCTGTCTAATAAGAATGACTTTTCACGCACTACCACAGAAGTGCATGGAGTGCAAACAGTACATGTCAGCTCATGTTCATACATCACACAAACATGTCATACAGTTAGAGAGCAGGGCGATGCTTTAACCTTTGTACATCAAATTAATGCTCATGTAGCTCAATGCAGTGCTCCTAAATACATGAATTTGTTTGTCATACATTATTGTTTCCATAATATACTTTTTTGCTTTCATGAAAGACAAATAACTGACTTTTGCAAAAGAAAATATATCTTGAAACCTTTGTGAATATCTTTACATGCTTAACAATACTGTATTACTTATTTTTTCTTCCTATCAATCCTTGCTTGTAAATATTTGTTTAAAACATCAGGATCTACTTAGTTGAATGAATTTGAGCTAGAAATGATATCAGTCACCATTTATGAAAATTTGATAAGTTAATACTTAAGTTAATGCTGGCTTAAATTTCTTGCATTTGTGTAATTTTAGCATGTGGTCTTGTGTCGAATGTTCAAAACGTTTGACAGATTCTCCTGAGCCTGCTTTCATTGGAAGGGGGGTGGACTTCCAATAAGCTCACACCTGATTGGCGAGAGTGCTTGCTGTAGAAATGTAGAAAAGGTTCCAACATGGCGGCGTCGCAAAAACATGGTGACTGAATTGGCTTCATATCGTTGCAACCGAAAGCAGGTTATTTTCTAGGGGTGACTTCACACTTTCTCCGTCCTGTTCTGGTATACAGTCAGTGATTTTAGGCTCCTCACATTGTTAAAATATCTCAGTAGCACACAACATTGATTTGGCATGCTACTATTTTAGGTTGGATTGAAATGAACTTGAAAGCATCATTCATTATTCTGCATCCAGAGCTGAGGCCCTGTGGCAAACGTGTTAATATATCTGTGCCTTATACATGCAGGGCACCTCCTGTAGACCGAATGTGTTAGCATGCACGTGCAGTTTGTGCTCAGAGATAAAGAACGAGCAGCGTGGCACCTGGTTGCTCATTGTTAGTGTGGAGTGCTCTGTTGAAGACTTGATAGCAGCAATGGAAGGCTGGAGGATGTGCAGGAAAAGTGGACTTCATTTGTTGCACCAGTAGATTCAGATAGAGCTCTGCTGCCTCAGCCACACACACTTATTGGTGAACCAACGAACCCTTCAAAAATAGCCTAGCTTGTTGGTTCTTAGCCATTGTTATTCGATAAGAGCAGTTCCTCTCAAAGTAAGAAAAGTCAGGACCTACAACCTTCTGTAAAGATTTATTACAAAAATACAAAATACTCATTTTCATAGTTACAAAAGTTTACAGCTATATGTAAAATCTTCTCCAATAAAGACATAAATAGTAATACTTATGGAATTGTAGTAAAAATATTTAAGCACAATAAACCATAAACAATAATAATGCCCTTGGAAAACGAAACCATAACACATCATTATGAAAAGAGTTTTAAGCCTGAATATGATCTTTAAAATACATTAGCTCTTAGGAATAGTTAATAAATGCTCGAAATAGTACAAAATATTGAGCAAAATAGTGCTTAAATTCTGGTTTGTACCAAACTATTGAGGTGGGGGACAATGGAGCAAAGACAGGTACAAAAAATGTAAGTTTTTGAAATGAGTTCAGAGGGAGTGACAACTTGTTATATGTCTGATAGATGGAAGAAGGGAACAGTTTATAATCTGTAATATATAATCTGTGGTGAGATTGTGGCAACATAAGACCTGTACATGACCCGTAGTCTATGTATATAAAAGCTTATTTGTGTTGGAAAGCTAACAAAAGAAACTCCACCTAATTTAGAATTTTTTTCCGGTTCTCATTTATTTATCTCCTGGGCTCATTTAAGTACCTCTCTGGCTCATGAAGTAGTTCGGTTTGCAGCTAAGTGAAAGAAAATGCTAAGTAACAGATTGAATTAGAACTACAACAGCAGCTTTGTCCCTAATAAACAGCATTTCCTGCACTGCAGGAGAGGTTAGGTGTGGACTGAGAGCTCCTACACTCACACAAAGTGCACACACTCACACACAATAATAGCGTCTCTACAGGGACTGCATGATTCAAAGCTAAAGGGAGGTGCTATCATTAATACACACTAGCACACGAGTGTGCATGCTTAGGCATCAGAGCTAATGGTTTGCAGACTGTAGCATGAAATTAAAGATTTGATGAATCGTTCTCATAAAGTCAGGGGTCTTAGACTTGGTGTTAGCAATAAAAGAGTAAGGTTCCTCTACCTAATCAAAGGGAGTCATTTAAAGAAACTTGTATGCATTCAACTCGGAACACAGTGCAACCATTTTTGGATATGTGCACAATGATTTACACACACGGACGTACACAACTGGATCTTCACCTACCCTACAACCCCCACTCTTGCAGACTCACTCTGGTGCTTCACATTTTTTATCTCTCTCTTGTGGCCTGTTGAAGCCTTTATTAAAAAGAAAGCTGTTTCACTGCAATTTATGGCCAGCAGTGTTCAATGTTGCAAGTCTTAAAATCAAAGCTTTGTGGAAATGCCAGATCTTTACTTGTGTCTCCTACCTACCTTACTTAACTGTGGTAAATGTACCATTCAAACGGGGATATCATTCTTTTAAACAACAAAAAGAAGAAAGTATAAAGTATGAAATGTTGCAGACTAAAAGGTGTCCTGATAAGAGAAGCAGCTTAAGCTCACCTACAGTGCAGTGATTTTTTTATTCATTTCTGGGTTTGTCCACAGTATCTAGAGAAGACTCCAGCCAGTCTTTGACCTCTTGTCTCAACCTTCTGCCATCTCCCATGGATACATCTGGAGACCGAATTCTAGGCAAAGAATTCAATCAAAGGTAAATGTTGTCTTTTATATTTGTCATATTTTTTTGGTGTGACTTATATGTAATTTTAAAAAAATGGCATCAACCACTAGAGGGCACTGTAGGTGTGTGTAACAGTATTTACCACTGACAGCAATGCAGAAGAAGAAGCGCTGCTCAGTCTTACGCCAGGCTTGGCGGAGTTGTTCCAATGTAACCCAAAAGATCAAGAATTCAACAGATTTAGTTATTTGAAGTGATACAAAGTGTTTAGTTGACTTGTTAGCATGTTCTTTATGCTATGGTTATCTGAATAATTCACATGTTAGGCTAATATAGTAGTACTTGTACTCCATTGTGACTTTTGTCTTCTTTATTATACTTTTTTCGGCTGCTGTGACTTTATACTCTGGAAAAAAATACGGTAGTTTGCTTGCTGGTAAATCTAGGAAAAAACTATGGATGTTTTTGTGTGAATATTTAGAGCTAAATTGTCCACTGAAAAACAACTACCAATAAAAGAGCCTCTCTTTTTGTTACTAATAGTAGCAATAAAGGTAAAATACAGACAGGAAGACTATAAATAAATGTCATGTATTTGGGTTTGTTCAGAATGACTCATGTGCAGGACTCCAGGAAACAGAGAGACTATGAAAAACAGTTAAAAAAGATTCACCTAAATGTAGAAAACCAAAAAATTGTTTGAGTAGAGAAATTCTCATGGACTTTTGAAAAAGTAAGCAATTGGTTGGCCACAAAACTTTTCAAAAACTGAAGACCCATTGGTGCGGTCTTCAACTAACCCAATTTTTTTTGGTGTATTCATATAACGGTGAGCCAAGAGTATTTGACATGATCTTCAATCAGTTATTTTATGAATAAGACAAACTTACTGAATTAAAATCCCTGAAATAAAAAGAAGATGAGTCATTTCTCTATAATATTTTCAAATTACAAGTCAAAGATGCAGCCGAATTCTGTTATCGTTCAAAGATATCCTCCCTTTATTTTTTTAGGCATTTAATTTGTTATGTTTTACAAAAGCCAGTTTATTTATTTTTTTATTTTTGGATCTGCCAATTTGAAGGTCATGTACATGGATTACTGTGGTGACATTTAGATTCAGGCAAATAAAAAAGGTAAGTCCAAAAACAGTGAAGAGAAATGACAGTCAAATGGGTTTAAATTAATCAAAATTGAAGCTGCGTGAAATTACCAAAAAGGAGTTTAATGTTTAGTTAATTATTTATGGTCAACTGTGCTTTTATCATCATAAAAACCACGTCCATGCCATCTGTTATTGGACAATGGTGTGGTCATAGCATTATAACAGGGCAGTAGCTGAAACAGAAACTGGGCCATGGTCTGGAATTGGCTGACCTAAAACAGAATGCAGTCTTGTACTGCTTGGGCATATGGAGGGCTCAGGGATCTGTTTTGATGCAATTACCCACAGGGCAACTATCTTCTGTATACCATACCTATATCACATTACACCCTATAGTTTAGTTGTTTTTTTTTTTCTTTTTACACCTCACTCTCAATTGCTGTGTGACAACAAACAGAGAGAAAGATGGAGGGTTATTGTCTATTTCTGGAACCGCTGATCTTGGCTGCTCTGTGCAACTGTGCAAGATATTTTATGCCTTTCTGTCCCTTTGAGATGAGACAGAGCCGGAGATGCTCAATAAATAAATGAATTCCCTTTGAATAAATATGCAAGTATGTATTTCTGTTCTCTTCTATCTTCCGGTAGCTTACTGCTGAAAGAACATTTTTACAGTTTCAGTTTCTGCGTATGAGTACCGCTGTCACTGATTATCTCATGCATGGTTTGATGTGACCACTGCACATCCTCGCACTCATCTGCACAAAGATGTGTACTCGCATATGGAGCAGCTCTGTGGATAAGGCTTATTTGGTTTTATGGAGCCAGTGGGTAATAACAGGTTGTATCACTGGTAGAGCCATCCTGTGGCCTGTCAGACAAGCCTGCAGAGTTGATTATTACTTTACCTTTTAACGTGTCTCTTTCCATCATCTAGTTGGGTTTATTATATTTTTCTTGCTGGGATCCGCAGGCTAAATGCATCTTTTTAAACATGCTTGCTTTTGAATAGACAGGTTTTATATGGAAAATGTAGGTCAACCTATGTGAAGAGTGTATAAGTAGAGATGAAGGATATATGCTTGACGTTGTGGCACTGAGGTTGTCTGGCATTTTTGTTTGTTAGAAATTTTTGTAATATTTTGATCATGTTTGTGACACTTGTTGAAAGTGTCAGCTCCAAAGAGAAACCTTTTCTGCCTCCAGATAGTGCGATGCAGCTCATGAGGTAACCTTTTCAACCCGACAGAGGCTTTTCTCAGACAATTTATCGGTTCCTTCATTTACACTGAAGTCTCACTTGTCTCTGAAAGCAGTGGAGGACCTCTCATTCCTGAACACACTCACAGATATTTGCATTTTGCCCCCACTTTTATACAAAACTGAAGCTGAAATGTCATTCAGCTGAAACCAATTTTCCCCACTTTGATTGGGTTTCCTTTGACTGACGTACTGCAACCTGGAAATACCAAAAACATCAACACGGATTTCATCTTCAGTCAAAAAATACAGCATTAAATTGATGCCAATAAAAGTGTGCAAGAGTGCAACTGTGCCTATAGGAACCATGCATACTGACATTAGCAGTCTGGCTTACTGATGTCCCGCAGCTTTATCTGTATTCCTGTTGTACTGTCTTTGGTTTAATGTTGTAAGATCCAAGCATGCTTTAATCATTGCTGAAGCCCATGTAACACAGAGCAAAAGCAAAATAAGACAACTATTGATTGTCTTTTGGCTTTAGCCTTTGATGAGTCCATTCTGCATTTTAGTGAGATGAGTCAGCTGTAGCCGTGAGCATTCATCTGCTGCAGCTCTCATTGAAAATGGTCGTAACACGATTCCAGCAAAAGTTTCTAGCTTGATGCTGCTATCAGTTATAGCTATCGTTACGATTGTTTGCAAAGCAGCAAATCCAATAACTGAGAATCATCAGATTGTTATAATATTTAGACCTGACATGTTTACATGCTCTAAAGAAATCTTATCATTGAACAATGCTGGTCTTGTTTCAGTCTAATACCATATTACCATAGAGTTTATGTGGATGTGAGGTGACTTAGGACTCAGCTTTATTAGATTTCTCAAAATCAGATAACTGTTGTTATCCAATTTCGGATGTCAGATGATGCCGTTAACACAATCACATGAAGAATTTGATAACTTCAAGAAATGATCAGATTTTGGTGTGCATTTAAACAGGCTCACTGGATTTGGACTTTTCCCACTATTTTTAAAGAATCTGCCTTTAAAAGCAAAAAAAGCAAATATGCAAAAATATATATCTATATGGTATTCTACCTTGCTTACAGACATCCAGCAATGTATTTAAAAAAATATAGGAGTCTATATATAGATATCATAGCTATATTAACAATATTGGCAAACAGAACCTGCATTAACGAAACACATTTCTTTAATTGTTGCACTCATAGCTAACTTTAGGGACAATGCCAGAAAACTGTTTGCTAACAAAAGTAAAAATAAATCATTGGGGGGTGAAAAAAGTGGTCACAGTTGTCATAGTATTGTTCTTATTTTGGCGATTTTATTGATGTATATTTTGGGGAACTATGCATTTGAAACTGTTTTAAATGTTATCCGAGTTATGTTAATTTTATGCCATTTATTTAATGCAATTTTACGCTATATATGTACATGTTTACTTTGTTTTACTCATTTTATTTTAGTCTCTAGGTGGCTGGCCATGGTCAGAATGGGACAGAGGATGGAAATTAGCCTAGGCTACAATCCTGCATATTTACAGTGTCTCATTACTTTTATAGTATTCTACACTGTTTGTTGTATGCATTGTCCCTTAAATAAATGAATACAAAATACAAATACAATACAATTTGGTAAGTGACAAAGTAGTTAAAAATTACATGCATGTTTCAAATTAAACATAACACATACCGTATTTTCCGGACTATAAGTTGCTGCAGAGTATAAGTCACACCAGCCCAAAAATGCATTATAAAGTAGAAAAAAAACACAGATAAGTCGCACTGGACTATAAGTCGCATTTTGACGGGAAATTTATTTAACAAAATCTGAGACCAAGAACTAATAACTTGCACAACCTCATATGACACAATCATAGCAGACTGTTTATCTCATATTTTCACAGTAATTCTTTCTCATACTTATTTATTTATTCCTTTCATGAAGCATCATTGGCCAACTAATACTCTGTTTCCATCCTGTATTTGTAGAAACAGTTGTCATTTTTATTACATTTCTGAATCTATGAAATCATTGGAAAATAGAATATTATGTTGTTAGCCTTCAAGATCTTACTGTAAAAAAAGTTTGCTGATTCTCTGAGTCACTTAACATACTCTTAACACTTAATATACCTCATACATCAAATTGACCCAGGAACATCATCTCTGTTCCTCACAAATGAACATAACAGAAGGGTTAACAATGTATTTATTACAATTTATTTCTAATATAAGTCGCTGCGGAGTATAAGTTGCACCCCTTGCCAAACTATGACAAAAAGGGCGACTTATAGTCCGGAAAATATGGGTATGTCAGTCTTACCTCTAAGAAATTCAGTGGTTTCATTAAAAGTCATCCTGATATTACACAAAACTGGAAATTCAAAGATGGTTGATACCTTTCACTTATTTTGTGTTTTCGCTCAGTGAAAAATTATATTTCTTCACACTGAAGGTAGTGGGCACCAGCTGAAAGGGTCCTTTGTGGGATGGGTCCTTGAGGATGTATTTTTTAAGTGATAAATGGTGTATTCTTATTCAGCACCAAAAGCTTTTTATTTGAAAATAGTCATTGCTTTTAAAAATCTTCTTCAGGGTCTTAAGCCCTGAATCGTCACTGCACCCTTTACACTGACACATTCATACACCAATGGGGACAGAGCTGACATGCAAAGTGCAAGCCAGGCCGCTTGGAGCAATGTAGGGTTAAGTGTCTGACCACACTTCAAACATATAATCTTCCTATTAGAGGTCAAACGCTCTACTTGTGCACCATTGCCACCCTCATTAATAGTCTCCTTTAGAGATTGTTCTCTGAATGAATTGTTCAAAGAAGAGAGTGGGGAGACTATAGTGTTCTGGGTATTGGTGCTGATCCTTGGAAATCCAGTGTAAAGATGTAAAATTATGCTGATTCAAGTTGGTTGCTATCTTGAGCTACACCACCAGATGGCCCTGAGCCATTCTTGTAGAATCATCTGTACACATTATGAGGTGCTTTGTAATGTTCAAATCATCAACATTATTGTAGAATACATTTTTATCATTTACGCTTGTTTATAAGGTTCTGAAGGCTTTTACACTGAGTTTCCTGCTGAAAGTAAAATGTTGTTATATACTGGCTTAGAGAGAGGATTTGTTCAAAAAAGCGTCTTGTCAGCAAAGGATCTATTTTATTGGTAGCTGGAGTGTTAAGCTGCAGTTTCAGTAGACATTAAATAAGGGTCACTTCACTTTAGGGAAAAAAGTGGATTTTTAAAAGAACCTTCCTGCAAGCCGAAAGTAAATTAAACATTGTACTTTTTTCTTTATAAGTGATGTTGATTAATTGCTTTAGTGATTGATTGCTGGGCTAGCACGCTCCTGCTTTGCTCTTGTTTTGGAAAAAGTGGAGATGTTTAGGTATTCCCTAAGTCTTATTTTTTGGTTTATCTGTAGCTGCTTTCTGGTTTTAGTTCAGCATTGTTACTGTATCCAACAACAAGTTTTTACCTAAAAATTTGATACAAATGTTGTTATCATAGCAAGTAGAGGTTGTGAGATTGGAAGCAAAAAGCAAAATGTTTCCATCCAGGGGTTAGTCTTTCTCTGTGAACCCCTTCTCTCAGCTTCATGCTTTGTTTTGTCTCAGGTTCCACAGTCCTTTAAAGGAACATTGATATGGTTGGTGACAATGGGAGCTCCCTTCTTCTGATACGCACGCACACACACACATAGGGCTGTGACGATAACCGCATCACCGCGGTGATGAGGTCATCACCGCGGTGATGAGGTCATCACCGCATCACCGCACTTTTATTTTGAAAGTTTTTTTTTTTTTTTTTTTTAAGTTTTGCATATGGTGCGTGATTGGAACTATAATAAACACATTAATCTTTGCTGATAATTTACTTTTTCTGCTAGTCCTGTGTTCAGACTTAAAGGGTTTCTATTGGAAACCTTTTATCACTCTTCTCCTTTCCTCGTCGCACCCGCCTGCGCGCGCGGGGCTGTAGCTGTCTCTTAGAGAAGCACGGGGCACGTGCGTACTCTACTTACAGACACACGTGTGCTGTTTTAGAAGCACACACACATCCTGATTCTACAAAAGAAGTTTCTGTCTTGCGAGGAAATACGACAAATTTACTGCGTTCTAATTGTTCATTTCCACTAAGCTGCGTGCGTTCTTGAGTGCGCGACACGGCCGCCCGCCGGAGGATTTTGTGTTGGGGGGGGGGGGGGGGGGGGGTTCGTCGGTAGGTAGTTGTTATTGTTATTTGTTAATAAAGGTTAATAAAGAATACTACGTTGTAACTGTATGTATTTATGATGCAGCCGCGGGGGGATTTTGTGTGTGTGGGCTTTTTTTGTTTTTTTTTTTTTTTGGAGGGGGCTGCGGTTAACCGCGACACCGCGCCCCCTGGTGGTTCATCACCGCGGTGATGAAAAATCCGTCACCGTCACAGCTCTACACACACACACACACACACACAAAACTCCCCCACACATATGCACATAGGCTCTAGTTCCTTTAAAAGACTGCTGTCTACACCCTGTTCATCTGAACAGGTTTGTTTCTCCATAACATACAAATGTGTTCACTCACACAAAAAACGCACGCAAACCTGTCAGTCATTCAGCTTGTCCAGAGAGAATTTGAGCAGCAGGAGACTGACAGACTGAGCGTAGCATCTGCCTTATACACATAAATAAACTCATAAAAACTTCCATCTATGCCTCCTCTTTATTGCCTGACAGTCAGATGATTTTGACAGCAGTTATTTGATTTATTTATTTGTTTTCTCCTTTGGGCCTTTGTAAACGTAAGTAAAAGCATAACAAAGTTGTGAGAGAATACCTTTTATGTGCAAAATCCCTGTTTTCATTTTGTGTCTGGAAAGGTGAGCACTATAAGAATTCAAGAGATTTCTGCAAAAAGGATAGTTTTGACACAAATTCCTGTCCCTTATCCATTAGAATCGGTAAAGATAAAAGACCAGCCTGTGGAGAAAAACTTGTTTAATCGATAAGTGCTTGATGCTGCATTTTCTTATCACTCATACTCATTTTTAAATAGCAATTAGGATAAAGGAATGTTGTTAAGCCAATAATTCCTCTCTGAGATGGATAACTGTTGCTACAAGGAGTTAGTTATGGAGAGGATAAAAAAGTGTGTCGTTTTAAATGCTTAATGTACTTAGTGTACAGTCATGGCAAACATATATTTTTATTTTTTTGCCTCATTGATGATAAAATGTGGAAAAAAATATATTTAATTTATCTTTAATGTGCTACGAAGAGCCACCTTTTCCTATTTCTCTTTTTTGTTCAAGGAAATCAAATCTGACCGTTGGATGTAACTTGCCTTGTTGCTATAGTAATGGTACTCTCCTAGTAATGGCCTACAGTTTTTTTTTTTTTTCCTTCTCTCCGTTTTGGTGTTAAGCACTGTTTACCACTGAGAGGATGAAGATGGGTGGTCTGGGGAATTTCACCTGCAGAATCTCAAAGGTTGTCGTAGTCTGTCTGTAGGAAATTGAGGGTCAGGATGGTCTTGCTTTTCCACCTCTTACTTGATGAAGCCTGTTGGGACTAAGCCACAATTTGAACACACATTCTTTTTCTCCTGTGTAAAGGAGTAAAAAATTCATTTTCCAGTGTTGTGCAAGTTATCTTTACCAAACTACAATACATGACAAAGTACTTGCTAGTGTCAAAAGTAATAAGTTACCTCACTATAAAATAGCAATGATTTACATTAGTCTTCTATTACTTTTAAGTTACTTTCTCTATAATACCCACAGAAGTGCAACATATCATTTTAAGTGTACTTTATAGTATTTTACATTCATATGAGGAGTGATTTGGTGTTTACTAATATTATTGTTTACTTTGGTAACTGCCCTCAAACTGAAGGAGTAACCCTCAGCTTTATTGACTCCATAGAAACCAATATAAAAGCTACTTACTCTGAAAAAAGGAAAACTTGGCAGTGAGGTGGTTAGCACTCTTGCCTCACAGAGAAGATGCCCTGGTTCAAGTCCTGCCTGGGTCCTTTCTATGTTGAGTTTGCATGTTCTCCTCATGCATGTTTGGGTTTTCTCAGGGGATTCGGCGTTTTTCCCCTGTGAGGCCCTACAATAGACTGACAAACTGTCCAGGGTGTACCCTGCCTTCACCCAACAATAGTTGGATAGGCTCCAGCAACCCTGTGACTCTGCACAGGACCAAGGATAGTGAATGACTGAATGAAGAGATCAGGGACAGGGAGGCCAGTGTGCCTCGGGAAAACTAAAACATGGCACCTAACAATGCAGGTTAAAATGACTGCAACTAACTAACAAGAAGACAGACAGCTCTATGACCAAAAAAAGCAATGAACACTCATAACAAAAGTAAAATAAATAAAAAATAATTGTTTGGGTCCATGAAGGCTAACAGTAGATTTTCCTCATTTTGATTAGTTGGAAAAAGCTTCAAGTGACCAACCACAATCAGGAAAAAATGTTTTTAGTTGTATTTTTAGATCCTCAAATGCCTCATTGTCTTGGGTCTTTTAACAATAACATTTTTGGTCATAAGTCTTTTTAATATACATGGCACTAGACATGTAATAAGTAAAATACTACTCAAAATTCATTTGTAATGTCTACAGAAGCTGCACACAAACTACCTAGCTTTTAAAAAAAAAAAGTTCTCTTGATAACGACATCTACTATCGAGTTATCACGAGAACGAGTGATAACAAGGTAGTAGATGTCATTATCATGAGAGGACGAATTTTGGTATGTTGTGATAACGAGATAACGATGAATATACTTTATCCATTTTCGATCAAATTCACACCTTTAAAAAAGCAGTTTGTCAGAGAAAATGTCAAAGACCAGAAGAACTGATCAATTCATGATTGATTACTTTACTTTACTACTTTACTACTTTACTTTACTTTACTGGTCAAACTCAAGCAGAAATTGTGCTGATGTTGTCGGTCATTACCAATGATTTCCAATGAAAATCCATTTTTTTGTGTTCTTGATAAATACTATCTCTAGAAAATAATTTGTTTTTTCTTAACAAGATAGTAGATGTTATTATCACAATAAACCAAAAAAAAAAGAAAGGTAGACGTCGTTAACACGAGAAAACAATGTCGGGCAAAAAAAGCAAGTTGCCCTTTCATGGCTTCTGTACTCACACTACTTGGTACAACACAAAAAATATATCACTGTAATACATCGCTTTTGTAACGAGTCACTCCTAACACTGGGTATACGGATACCTGTGAATACATTTATACGGATACACATAACTTGTATTCATTAGGGTGGAAGGGTACAGCATAAGATGAAATCCAACATAGATAGTAGTAACAAGAAGATTTTGAAAAAAAAAGTAGCGTTTATGCCAGAGTCAGCTGGATATTAAGGCACTGCTGAGCAGGGAGGCCGAGTAAGACACAACATATTCTAATTAGAAAAGACACCCTCTTCTCACACATGGGATGATCTCGCTCACACTGATGCGCTCTCAGTCGGCTCTGCAGTCTCCCACAGAGACCTGTAATCAGAGATTATATATAGAATGGTCTCACATACACTTATTAACAAAAGAACAAATTTGTTTAAAAGTGAAATGATTCATAAAGTATATCCGCTGTGATGTTGTCTAATCCTGTCTGACTGAATATCGTCGGCAAATACTGCACATACTTCTCCCCATGGTTAGTCATATGCTTGCATGTACTCGCATGCACACATTCATTTTTATAAAAATAGACAAGCATAAAGAATCCAGCTGAGCCTTGAGTGAAGCTTGGGACAAAGCAAAAAACATGCAGTGCAATATAATTTGCAGAAACGTGGAGGCACACACTGTTGTCGAAGTGAGAAGCAACACAAAGTGGATTTGTTTGCTGTCTTATAACCATGTAGAAGAAGTTAATTCAAGAAGATGTGACAAGTCCCTTTCATCTGTTATTTATTAGCTGTTTGTGGATTGTTTAGCATTATATATTAATCAATATTTGGTTATTTATTTTGTACTAGGCATATTCTTTCAATGAATTCAATGTATTAGTCAGACTGTCTTGTATTACAGCAAAAACTATTATCTGTAATAAACAATTGACATAAACGTCCTTCTAAAATGCAAAATAGGAAAGTTAGACTCATTTTAACTGTTTATAGTGGCATTAATGCGTTCTTATTCCAGGTTAAAGGCCTCGAAACTCAAAATTAAAAGTCAAAGCATCAGTTACCTGATTTAAGTTTTGAATCATCTTTAGCAATGGATCCTTTTTTAATCAATAGTTTCCATCAATGATCTTATGTCTGCTTAAAGTAATAATATTTTTTCCGATTATCTGCTGTTCTGTGTTTGCAGGTATCCAGGCAAAAGCTTCATGTATTTGTCAGTTATAATATTAAAAATATATACCTGATACCCACAATCTTTAAAGATTATTAGCACATGTGATTAAAGTTGGTCAAATGCATTGCTGGATCCTAAAATAAGTTGAATATTTCAAGCAGGATCCTTGGCCGTTGTAATTTTCTTTTCACATTGGTTAAAAAACACCAAATTTCCAGAATTAAGAAAATATTAAGAAAATATCACTTTAAATCTTCACTGTCAGTTTCACAAACTTGGGGCTGGCTTTGTTCACAAGCCTTGGGTGTTTCTTCTTGGATGGTTCCCACAGAGCCAGTCAGGAAAAAAATGGGCTTTTATGGGTTTTAAAGAGCCTGGAGCTAATTTTTTGGGCAGGGACTGAGCTGAGTAGCCACATAACAAGCAGTATTAGATAAAAAGGACTTGTTTTGAACTGTGAATCATGCAATATCATGCAATGAAAATGTAGAGCTTGAAAATAGCATCATGTGTCTGTCTTAATATCATGCGTTGTAGAAGCTTATTTGGGTTATTATTTTCTTTTCTCAATTAGTTGGAATTAAAGTATATATGAGTTGAAGAGTGAAAATGGTAATTTAAGGACAACGTCTAAAGCTCAAATTTAAGATGTGATTTGGTCTTAACGTATAGGCAGTTTCTGTCAGAATCAGACACCATATCCTCTACCTGGTTATTTTACTGTTCTTATACTTTTATGTCATTGTTTTTATAATCCTATGTCATTGATTTTTATACTTTTATGACATTGTTTATTTTTTTAATACTTTTTATGTCATTGTTCTTATACTTGTTTAAGTGTCCTATTTTTATCCTTAAGTCTTTTATATGTTTTGTGTATGTTGTGGCAAATGGACCTCGAATCTGTAATAAAGCTTATTATTATTATTATTAAAGGAGGCATACTTAGACTATCAAGCAGTTTTAATGAGGGTGATCGCCTCCCATTCTAAAGATATGGTTTGCAGTGAGAAATGGATGGACTCCCCCCTCTAAATAGGAAATGTTAAACCACCTTGAATTGAGGAGTTAAAGTGTCCTAAAGATTTGTCATGTATGCTACACAACCATGCACTGCTCTGTAAAGAGAAAGCTGAGCTAAAAGGCAAAGCTGCCAATTTAACAGTCCCTCTGCATTTCTATCCCTCACCTACGGTCAGAAGCTGTGGGTTGCCACCAAAGAATGAAGGCAAGTGGCGGAAATGAGCTTCCTGTGAAGGGTGGCAGGGTGAAACCTTATAGATAGGGTGAAGAACTCAGTCAACAATAAGGGGCACAGCAAATGATAGATGTTACATCACAGCGAAATGTGATATCTGAAGAAAAAAGTTCACCAATATGCAGTTTAATAAAAAATATCTGGCAGTTTTTTTTTTTTTTTTAGTTCAGGTTCAAATGAAATATATTAAAGCTGGATCTTCTTGAATAAGTGCAAAGTGTGGAGGAATTTTGTCTCAAATCCATTTTAAAATGAAATTGTTTTTAATATCTTTAAGAAAAAAACTTTGTTTTACATTATAATATACTTTATGTGAAGAAATAGCTACCCTTATCAGAAAGGAATTAAACTGAACAGAGAAATGAACCCTGGTTTCTCTAGCAACTGCTGTTGTGAAACGTCTCCTGTCCATTCTGACTCTTTTTCCTTTTAAATTGGATTGTTTAACACAATTATTGAAGAGAAATATGTAAAATTCTTCAAATCAGTTAGAAATGCTACTTAACCATCTCATGTCAGTTTTGAGCAACAAAGCCAGGAGGCAATTCATTTTTAAACCATGGCCTTATATCTGAAGGTTTAAGTTACCTATTGAATGGGAAGCTTAACAATGTTCTGTAGAGTGGAAAACATTAAAAAAAACACATCGGAGCAATATTATATCTGTTCAAGAAACAAGGAACTGTAATATTATGTTTTTTAAGTTCCTGTGGGTTTTCTCGAAATAAGATCAGGGCTGAAATTCAGTTTTTTTTTGTGTGTGTGTATAACTTCACATTAACATTTCCTTGTGGATGAATTGATCGTCTCTGAAGGTAATACATCCTGCGATAGAGAAAAATAAAAAGAACAGGAAGAGGTTCCAAGCTGCACAGAATGCTAGCAAACAAGGAATGATTCAGAGAGCAGGAAAGAAGGGAAAAGCAGAAAGGACGCTAAGGTTAATCAGAAAGTTAACCCTGCCATATCTAGTTAGTTTTATATTTTCTTCTTTTCTGTGTCTGGAGAGTTCAATTCGCCATTAGATTCACTGCCTGGAGCTTGGCTTGTGCTCACTCTTTAGTCACAGATGCACTTTATGTTGGAGATGAGTTTAATGGCAGCATTAAACATCCATAGCTTGAGGTGCTGAATGCAGATGACTGCACTGTCTGTCAGGTGGAAAGGGAGAGTGACGAATGATGGTGATCATTCAGTCCTAGCCGTGGTGTAACGTTGTACTTCACTTACGCAAGCATGCAGGCATTACACAAAGATGTCTGCATTTCACAGAATAACACAGACATAGACACAAATGGCATTGTCCTCATAAATGTGTTCTTTGTTGTCAGTAAAAATTTAATGAGGAAAGAGCTGGCAGAAGCGATTGACTGCTTTTTTCCATGCGTCTCAGTGTTTAAGTGCCCCTTACGATTATCATCCCTGAGACAATGCACTTTTTATTGATGATTGACAGGGGTGCAGCCCCCCCCCTGCTCCTTGCTGGTCCTCGGGATAATGTACTTGAATCCCACATCATTTATCTGACAAGCAGTCATTATTCTACTATTCACACACTAACTGAATATTATGTAAACCTGAAGATCGAAGCGTGTGTGTGTGTGTGTAGTTAGTTGGCTCTGTGTGCAGTGTTTATTGCCCGCGTGGGTGTTGGGATATGTGTGAGTAGGTATTTTTCAGTGCTGATGAGCCACCGGCTTAGTGATAAAAGAAAAAAAAAAGTCATATAATGAAAGTCATAAAAAGGCGGATAATTGTATTTTTTCTGTTTGTGAAATGGATCGCTCATAACACAGCTGTTGAAAAAAAAATAGGCCTTAGAGAGGAAAGAGGTGGGTCAAACAGATGGAGGGGAGAGGGCAAATAAGAGAAAGATATAGGGCAAAAACCCTTTATGTTAGAGAAGATAAGTGAATGTGGAAAAATATTTTGGGACTAAAAGAAGTAAAAGAGAAAAGATAAAAAAAAGAAGAGAGGACAAAACGAGTATGGTGCAAAGACAGGAGTCACTTTTTTGTATTCCTCTCCATTACTTTATTTTTTCTACCTTTTAGAATTTGCCTGAGAAGACTCAAGTGGGATTATCTTAGTTAAAAACGATCCATTACAGTCACTAATGCATCAGTAGTGTTACCCCCTGCATCTTAAAACGCAGTTCTGGGTTTGACCACTAGCTGGTGGAAAGGGAAATCTAGAAATTCAAAGGAATATTTTGTCGGTTTGTATATTTTCTGAACTCGTCATCACAGAGCAGTATTATTTGCAGTGACATGCTGGGAGTAGCTTGCGCTGGGTGTGGGGGTGAGGTAGGAGAGAGTTATAAAAAGGAGAAATGGAGTGAGAGCGTCTTGCTACCCGCTCACGACAGTGAAAAGACAGATGATGCTGAGTGGAGGAACGGCCTCCCTCCCTGTATAACATCTATCATCACTGAACAGACTTGTCTTCTACTGTGCAGTGCCTTTCTCCATGTGTGTGTTTGTTTGCTTGAATGTGTGGGGTAATTACCCACACACAAGACTCGTGGTTTGCTAGAAAACGACTCATCTACCCGCCGACTGCAGTTAGAAATGGACACAGCAGACACATTTCTGTTTCAATCATTTCCAAGGATTCCACTTTTTTTTCTAACTTAAATTCCCTTTTCAAACTTTATTTGTTAAAATTATTAGCATTGTTTTGTTTTCAAGATAAATCTGAAAACTGTTTTTGTATGTCGCATTCTTATTTATTTTTTATTCTTAAAGTTTTTTAAACTCTTTTAAATCATGTTTAATGGTTATTTGTGCAAGAAGTTTCTTTTTGTTACATTGTTCCACTATGTCTATTATATTTATTTCTGCTATGTTTTTTGTTTTGTTTTACATCTTATTTCTTAGAATAAATTGTATTTTTGTCAAATTACATATGATTTAATAAGTTAGTGCATTTGGGTCTTCATTAAACCCCCCCCCAAACTTTGAGAAGTTCCCTCGCAGTATCGCGGTTCACTGATTCGTGAATTTTCTTACATGGATTTTGTTCAGTGAAATCTTGCAGTATTTTTTCCTATAGTGCACTGTGTTCTGCATCCTGATTGGCTGTTGGCCGTGTCAATCATTCTCTGTGCCCGTCTTCTGTACAGAATGTGTTCAGATTGCCCGAGTTACAAAAATCATCAGTCACGAGCAGATCTTTGTTTTTAATTTATAATACTGAACTTATTTTTCTACAAACGTTTTATAGTTTAAACAAAAGACAAAGGTTTGTAAATGTTAGCAAGTTTTTATTGTGTGTTTAGTTAGGAATCTTATAGTCTTAAACATCTAAAATCCTACTTTATGGCTTTCCCTTTTTGCGGGTTACTTTTAGAATGTAACTCCTGAGATAAACAAGGTAACAATCTATCAGCGTGTAGCTGAATAGCAGCTTTCCTTAATGATAACCAAGACGAGAACTTTGTACCAATTGGTTTTTATGTTGCTAATATTTACCTATTTTTTTATCTCTGGACTTTTAAATGGAAAAATGCAGGGCATATTTATTTTAGTGTTTGAAATAAAGTTGTTTGATTTTTTTTTTTTTTTTTCATTGTGGTCATCATGATGTAAGAAACCCAACTCTTTACTCTGTCTGCACAGAGTTGGGTGATTGTTAACTTTTAACTTTTGTAAAATCCAAGCAAAGACTGTCAGGCCTAGGAGAGACATATGTCAAAAACCACGACAACCCCAAAAAAGAAAACAAGAAGCTGCAGAGCAAATTTTATATAAATTTAGACTTAAGTTATCCCAGCTAAACAGCTGAATGGGATAACAGAGAAAACCCTTGGAGAATGTTCTCTCATAGGAGATGTATGGCAGGATAAAAGAAAACAACAAAAACAAATGGTGCCATTTAAAAGGGGTAAAAAGCTACTTGACAGACAGCACTCACCTGTCCTCAAAAGACTGCCTGTTTCGTCGACATTTGTCGGAGGTACTCAGCAGAGTCCTCGGGGGGAAGCTCGGGCCTTGACACTGCAATGGACTAGTAAAGTGGTTGTTACAATGAAAGGGAAAACCTGGAGAAGTGGAAAGGGGAGGGCTGTTGAGTTGGAAGACAAGAGCTCAGAAGAAGGGTGGTTTGGTGCCAGATAATGGAAGAGCTGAATGGAGGCAGTGGTAAGGGTGCTAATACTGTGAATAGTAAAATGACAAAAACGAGGGCTGGGCAGATAGGTGGTGGAAATAGGAGCAGGGATGACCGTAAATACACAAAAGAGGGCTGAGACAGTGAACCAGTGGAGTGAACTTCAAGGTAGTGACTGACTCTGAATGGATCTTTTGGATGGTTGTTGGGGATTTTCATTTTTGTGATATATTGGTTGTGTCCAAATTCACTCACTATTCTCTCGGCTGTTTGCCATTTTGGCGGGGCGTCTGAGTCTACAATACCAGTGTCCTGGAAACTTTCTAGAAGTGTCTAGATGTGTTTTTTTTTAATGAATCATCAAAGTTTTCATCCTCAGAACACAGTGGATTCATAAGTAGTCTTCGTAAAATGGCACTGAATAGTCCTTAACTATTAAATAGAATAGAATGTTTATTGTTATTATAATGTGTACATCAAAAGTTAAAATGCTCATTTGTTGTAAACTATCAGTTGTGCAGTATTTCCTGAAATTAACTAGCTGTGCTACCTTATGGCTTTTTTAAGTGTATTAATTGCTGTTAGGTAGAAACTATGTTTAACTGTATTTACTGTCTCCTTATATTTAATATTATTGTTTGCTTGGCTGTTTTCTTTGGTATGATGGCACAAGACTCTTATTAAAAAAGAAACTCACTAAAGACAAAATAATTCAAAGAATCTCACTTCTTTTTAATTAACACCTAATTTAGGAATAAATTAATTTAAATGTTCTTCATACATAAGAATCATTTGAAAGGTAAGACTAAGA
The DNA here is from genome assembly GCA_023969325.1 of Oryzias curvinotus. NCBI lineage: Eukaryota > Metazoa > Chordata > Actinopteri > Beloniformes > Adrianichthyidae > Oryzias > Oryzias curvinotus. Next base: position 24,062,561 of record CM043714.1, read on the forward strand.
ATGCTCTTGAGAACTACTGCTCCCCCCCAGCACTCATCCTCTTTTCTTCTAAACTCTGTTGGTACTGAATTTAGAGGGGGATTCAGACTGGACACATTTGGTCTGCTTTAGCTGAACCAGAGTTTATTTCCCCCAATAATCTGGAACAAGCTTCGGTTCACTCTGAGATTCCTCAGTCTGAATACAATCCATCCTCGGAGCAGAACAACTGAACCAAAACAGCCACCGTAGCTGTCGTAAACAAAGTAGTAGACAAATATAAAGCAACAATTGTAGTGTTATCAAACAGAAAAAAGCATGCCTCAGCCATGCCAAACTAACAAGTAAAAAGTGTTGTTCCCGATGTTTAAAACTGTTAATCGAAATATTAAGTTTTAATAAAATAAGTGTCCCGATAAGGATTGAAAAGTGCAGCACGTCTGTCTTTCTCATGTCGTTTTGACTCGCCCTCTTAGTTACTGGCCAATGACTTAAGAGATATTTAGTCACATGGTTTTGTTTACAAGCTTTGGTCTATAACAGAATGGGCCACTTGATGCCAGTCTGAATAAAGACCAAATGCACAATTCGGGACTCAATCCGGAACAAATAAAGCAGACTTGATCCGGGAAAAAGGATTTATCCAGTCTGAATAGACAACTAACAGGCCAAACAAAAGAGACCTGAGACAGTCGGCTTCAGGAACCTGTTTATTGCGTAATGGAGTGTGTTTCCAAAAGGGACAGTTAATTAAGAGGCTTTAAACTGATTTCTTCTACTTCCTTGTGTTAATAAATTTGAAGTCCCACTACCATATCCAGTAGTCACAGCTTTAAAGGAGGGTTACATAGTTATTTGTGAGCAATTCATTATTGGGTCACTAATAAAGTTGCCTTTTTAGTGTAGTTTTCCACTCTCCCGCTATTTTATTTCTAGGAGTGTGTATATTTCCTGCAGAAACGCATCCACACATTGTCTCACAGTCAGTGGCAGGCACAAACATGTTTCTTTATAACAAGTGTTAACTCAGGAAAAAAGAATATTTCTTGATAGTGATCTTAAATGGTAGACATTTCTTGTGGCAGTATTTTTTGTAATAAAAAATTATAAAAGGGGTATGGAAATGTCCTGTTGTGGTATTCAGATGTGTATTTAACTTCTCAATAGGTTTCAAAAAGAGTGAAAATAGTATTAATGGGTAACACCGTGTAGTGGTAGTTCCAGCAACACTTTTTAGAAAGAAAATTTGACCACAAACTGGAGCTGCTCAGTTTACACTACCTATGTTTAGTTCAACTGAAAGCTTTAGATCAGGTTTGGTGTTTTTAATGCTGGCCTGAACTATCATTACATTTCTGAATTCTTTTCTTCTCCTACAGGGAACCCAGCCGACCAACCAGCCTGCTGCCTGCTGAGTGGAGCATGGGGCTTGGTCTGAGTAAAGAAGAGGAACTCTTACCGTCAGGACTAGAGACCCTTCCATTCAGACTAATGCAACAGGACTGCACTTCTGTCAAGACTCTGCTTTTAAGACTCCGACGGACACTCCAGGAGGTGGGTTTTTATAATACTCACATTGCTACAAAAAGAATTCTTTACAGGAACTTTGATTGAAATTAATGAACCAAACCTTCTATGACAACATATTGAGTGAACTTAGTGCATTTGACGGTGCAGAGCAGGAACACAGGTTTTTCTTTTTTTGTATAAGTAAAGTAAGTAATAAAAAACAGTTTTACTTGCAACCAATTTGTTTCAGTGCTTCTGTTGCAATGTTTTAGAGCCTGTTTTAATCAGTTCTATGAAACCTTGTTTCAATTGTTCCAACTTTTAATTGTCTCCTTATTTGCTTTGCTTTGTAAATTTATTCCGATCGTTAATTAGCATTGTGGAAACTTGGAGACCTGTTGTTTGTCGTCATGCTCCTCTTCCTCTTTGCCTTTCAGCTATTCCCTTTAGGGGTTGCCACAGTTAATCATCTGTCACCATCCTAACATGATCTTCTGCATTCTCCTTGCTTACACCATGTGCATTACTTCCTTCACTACTTTCATGAACTTTCTCTTTAGTTGTTCTCGAGGCTTTCCTTCCTGGCAGTAATCAACAGTATACCATAGTTTTGTACACCTTTCATTTTGTCACACATCACATCTAAAACCTTCCTCCTTTCTAATATTCCAACACACGCCTCTTCACCTCTCCTATAGATTACAAGGTCATCTGCAAACATTGTGGTCCACAGAGATTCCCACCTAACCTAATAAAAAAAGGTGCTCAAAACTGATCCTTAATGCAGTCCTACCTCCACCTTGAACTTCTCTGTCACACCTGCAGAGCATCTCACTTCTGTATTACAGCTGTCATACATGACCTGCAAAGCTCCACCATACTGCCCATCTGTCTGTTGCTCTCTTTTTCAATAGGTACACTCACAGTACCCATTAATCATCCCGCTACTTTACAAGGCATTCTCTTTAAAAGCCTTATCTAACTTTCCTGTAAAAATCTTGTGTTGGTGTCCTCTAACGCCAATTCACTCTAAATGTTTGAAATCCAGTAAATTCAAATTTACATTTAGTCATTTAGCAGATGCTTTTATCAAAAATGACATAAATGAGTTGCATACCAAGCAAAAACTAATTTAGCTAAAATGCCATTTAATCAGATAAGGCATTTAAAACAGGTGTTGGTGTTTTGTGTAAATATGTAGAGGACAAATCCTTACCAAAGTGTATGAGCATAGATATGAAAACCATATTTTTGAAACACAAATTACTTAAAAAGAAACATGAATGGAAGCGTAGATGTTTCAGTAAAACCTGTTTAATACCTCTCGGCTCTCTTGAAGTCTGAACTGTCTTTGAATCGCGGTCAGCAGAGTGTTTTTTCTTATTGTCAGATCTCTGTACTGCTCACCTTTTTGTTTTTCTCCCAGAATCACTTTTAGGGAGACACGAGAGCACTAAAATAATAAGTTGTAGAGGAACACAGACTAAATATTGATGGAGAAGCTAACAGGAGTGCAGAGTGAATAAGGGAGATACACAGCAGCAGGAAAATGACTATGGAAAGGGAGAGATACTTTGGCCTTTTTGTTTTCTGTGTCATTATCTTTCAAATTATGTTCTATCAACAGACATGGACTTTTCTGCTGCAGGGGACATTGACTCAGCTTGTGTGTTTCCTTTCTGTTCCTTTTGCTCAGGCTTCTTGTCGTGAGCCCCAGACTTCTGTTCTCTATTTTTGTTTATCCTAAACCTTGTCATCAAATTTTTTCCACTCCATTTCCATAAGATGAAAGCACATTGTTTCTTTGTGATTTAACATCATTCAGATTCTTTTTGACTCGACTTTAAAAAGGAAAGGTGCATAATCAAGCAAATTAGGTGAATTTTGAATAGATGCATGGAGTTGTTTCAAACAAATGTCTGTAAAGTCATGGAAGCAAATCTGACAGCATTTAGGCTTCATTTGTTATGAGTTGTAACTGAGCAGTGTCCTGCACTTACAAAACTTTTTTTCTTCATTAAATAAATGTCCTTGACCAACAGGAACCTGCATCAGTGAATCCTCTGCTCACTTCAAATTATTTGTCTTTCAGCAGCTTATCCTGTAGGTTGCCCTGAGGGACATTTTTAATCTTACACTGTCAACCTGTGTGTTAACAGTAGCTAAGACAATCATCCCCATTTGTCAATGTCAGTCCTGGTGTCTAGGTGTTCCCCCTGCAAGCTCACAGTCCTTTTCAGACAGTGTGGTACTGCATCCAATCACATCCACCCTCAAGCCAAGGCCTGATTAACTTGAACTCCCGAAGCCGCTGCTTGACCTGCTCGGTAAACGGTTTCATTTCAGAAGCAGGATTGGGTTGTACACACGCATTCCTTCTCAACGTGTACTAACATTTCAGAGTATTCCTGCTGCTAAATTCTTTGTCAGTGTTCAGAGAAAAGCGCCAACAGTATTTCTGATTTAAGATCTTTTCAGTGTTTGGCAAAGAACTAATGCACAAGACATTATTTTTAAAATGGGATAATTTTCCAATAAAAGCCAAATGTCAGTGAGAGCAGGTACAAAAAAAAAAAACGGAGCGTCCACTCTTTTATTTCAAGGTTCTTTTCCTGATTTAAGGGATGTGTGAGTGTGATTAAAGGTGTGAATCAACTACAAAACCTGCTTTTCTTTCTAAAGCTATTCATCATCTGTAGACATTCAGTTTCACCGTTGTGCTAGTCATTAAATTCACGACTCCCCAGCAGCCAATTCTTAAATCTAAAAGGCTTTTTACTGAGCCACAACTAATTGTGGGGACAGTTGTGTGTTAGGGCCTGTGGGACAGAGGTGACCTTAAAGAGAATGTGTTTGTGTTCAAGAAAAGGAGTGAGACGCGGCGTGTGTGTATGTGTTTGGATGTCAGTGAGTACACGGCTGTCCCTCTTCATAGGAAAAGGCATTGATCACTGATGACACAATGTGGGCCTGGCGCCATAGCACACCTATAATTCTGATAGGGAGGTGTGCGTCTTTAAAAGGTCAGCCAAACCAATAAACCATCAGGTTTAAGCTTTTAAAAAAAACTTCAGGCTGCAATGTTTCACAGAGCTTAGGTAAAGTAGTCCAGAAATGTTATGTTGCACTCTGTGATTCTTGACATCTCCCTCAAACAATATACCTGTAAAGGGTTATTAGCATGTGGAAAGAAAGAAGTAAAGTTCCAGCCGTGTCTGAGATTTAAGTTCTTCTTTGCCCTCCTTTTTGACTTCACCATGTAATGCAGTAGTACCTTCATACCAACAGTCCTGGCTGAAGACATCCTCTGCTGTGTCCCAATGTGTCTTAATATAAGCTTTCACAGCTGACATTTAGACCACAGGCTGCTTTTTTCTTTCGAAGACTCCTGTGTTGGTGTGTGTGTGTGAATGGGTCAGTATAGGCGTTTATTTTTACACGCCTGTGTGGACCTTATGGTGTCTGTGGGTACAGAATGTATGTGTGCGTTTGTTTTTTTGATTCTCTCTCTCTTGTCGGTTATGCTTTCTTTAAGCTTGCCTACTTGTTATTAGTATCAAAGATTATTTAAGAAAAAAAAAAAAAAACGAGCTGATATTTGGAAAAACAGAGATTAAATGATCAAAATATGTAATAAATAAATAAAACGATCCATCCTATTTTTACATATTGGTAAACCAAACAGAAGAAAGCAGTTCAGGAAAACGTTTTAGACCTTAAAGACTCACTCAGATGAAAATGATGTTTTTGACATGTTCTTGTTTTTGTTTTTTCTGATGATGGAAGATAAAAAGAAAATTAAGCTTACATTTGCATTTCTTAGTAAATTGTTGTTTGAAAAAGCTTGCAGTTGTAATGCAGAAGCTACAATCGGTATAGGGCACAAGCTCCCTGCTCTGCTCCATGGGAACTCCTTTAAAGAAGATGATCGGAGTGAGACTCTAAGAATAGAGCCTTTATTTTAGTGTCACTTATTTTTTCTAAATTCTTGTGTAATACAAGAAACCCACAGCCTGTAGTCACCCCTGTTTTCTTAAGAAATGTCTTAAAAGTGTTGAGACTTATGTTTGCTGTAAGGTTGATGCTAAGAACATCATTGATTTACTGTCCGAAAGGTAGGTATTGCGTTTTTGTCTTGTTGCATCCACATGATTATTTTTCATTTTAATGTTGCTCTGTTTGTGTTTTTTTTTGTCTTTTGCAGAGCACCGAGACGAGTCCTGCCAGCAGCCTTCAGTCTTTACCAATCAGCCCATGCAGTGAAAAATCTCTCCCATTTAAGGTAAACTAAAGCAGAAATGCACTTTTTGTAAGTGTTGCTATTTTTTTATGTCAATCTTTCTTTATTCACTGAGTAACCAGAAGCTTCATAAGTATGGAAAAGCTTTTTACTTGGTAAACAAATGTGTGGACTGGAGGGTCATTTTCAGTTGCAGGTTACTGACTTTTAAAATACTTGACACATTATTTAGTTACATGCCTGTAACAGACTGGCGTCCTGTCCAGGGTGTGCCCTGCCTTTCACCTGAAAGTAGTCAATATAGGCCCCAGGAGCCCGTGACCCCAAAAGGGATTAAAGATGGATAAATGGAGGTAATGACATGGAGTTAATGACACGGTGTAACGGAAATCTTTATTCCAACACTGAGAAAAATGTCTACTCTATCCAAAAGTTCCTTTTCTGTTTATCTTCTTTCATCTGCTAATACTTGTATTACTGTTATGTGATTCGTATTTATAGTTATGAATTCACTAAAAGTAGTTAAGATGTAAGACTAATTTACTATTCTAGATCATCTGTGAAAAGTGAGCTATATTCCATCGAATCCTGGCCATGGAAAGACTCAGAACTTTCAAACTTGGTTCTAATACTTGTTAAGGTTAAAGTCATGTCAGTTGTCGAAATTTGTTCTTTCATTGGACCAATCCCATCTGGAGCAGTGAGCTGAACACACAGCCCTGCTCAGGAACCATTTGGTGGTTTAACCCCCCAATCCAAGCCCCTAATGCTAAGTGTCCAGCAGGAAGGCACTGGGTCCCATTTAAAAAATATTTGGTATTGCTCATGGTGGTTTTGAACCCATGACCTACCAGTTTCAGGGCAAACAATCTTGCACTGCAATGTTTTTTTTCTCCTATTCAAATAGATAAAAGTGACTATCACAAACCAGACTGACTAAAGAATCATGAAAAGATTCTATCAGCAAATAAAAGAAAGAACTTAGTAAGGTCCTGCTGTTCACTTCACGTTGCAAGTTATCTCCGACACTTCCTACTTCAGACTGAAGTGTTGATCAGTTTTGTCCAGTGGGTGTGCAGTTTCTGTGCACAGCTTTGTGTTTATAGTGCAATGATTACATTTCCAAACGCTACTAAAAGGCCAACTGAGTTTAAAATGGTTTATAAAGTACACAAATGGACAATTTAAACAGTATCTGTCTTGTAGTGTTGATGTGTGAACCCTTTTAACAGCTCATGCAGCTCTACAGTTTGTTCACTGGATCCCTGTGGTTTGTTCTGCAAACATTCTTTCGGCTACTGTGTTTAATAATGTTTGATCATATATTTCTTTTAGTTTTTATGGATTTTGTTTTTTTCTTAGAACCATTTTTTTTTAACCTTCTGTCTTTTCATGTCTAGCAGCAAACAAGAATGTTGCCCTTCTTTAATTAAAAGTATAGTAGCTTTTTAGTGTGATTCACAGTGAAATCATTTACCATTTTAAATTAATAAGCACTACCTACACTTGATCATAGTTACAGTCCATACTTATAGACCTACATTTAACTTTAGATGCATCATCACTAATAATACTTAGATAGTTAACTTATTCAGTCAGAGTAGAAAAGCAATTTGTTTCTTTTCCTGTAAGTATATAACTTATTTGTCTTAAAATTTAAGTCGATTCGCACAAATTAAGAACAGGCTGGCTTTTTTCCGTGCCAGCTTGGAAAATTGACTAAATCAGAAAAGAAGGATAAGAACAGTAGCATAAGGCATTCAGGGTGAAGGGGAGACTGTGAAGAAAATGAATACTAAAAAGAGGTATTGAAAAGCAAGTGAGGGGAGAATAAATTGAATAAGACAGGGGCAAAGTGGCTTGCTTGTCTACATTGCTTGTCTTGCCAAACTCCAAACCTCTTTTGTCAATCAAATGTGTGGAAACTGTGTGATCTGGAGAGGATTTATCCCCTGTAAGAAGCATTTTTAAGTGCTCACTAAAGCATCCAGTTGCATTTAAGAGTCAGAATAGGTGAAATTTAGCAAAGATAAGGTTTTAGCAAGCTTTTTCTTGGATTATGTAAAATAGGGACATTTCCTTCATATGTTCTAAATGTATTTATATCTGGGATGTAGATAATGTCGTCATAATATTAGTAATAGATAATTTCAGAAAAGGGAGTTGTTGGTATACAGGCAGACACATCCATTTTTGCACACAATTCTTTCAGACACAGTTGTGCTTTGATCATAAGGCCACGATGACAGTAAACGCAGCAGTGTGCTTGGAACAGATACCAAGATGCTGGTCGTGATTATTAGTAGTCTGAGTGCATCATGGAAGATAAAACTAAACATATAGGGTTAAAGTCCCACTCAGTTCATCTTTTGAGCTATTCTGAAAGTGTCTTTAATTATGATTTTGCCATTTTTAGCCAGAAATCAGAAAACCTGTTGTTTTCCTGGACAAAGCGTTAGTAGTTCATGAAAAATTCTCCTCTGATTTGTGGGCGAGACCGTTGGCGTTGAGCAACCGTGCCCCTCCTTCTCATCCCCGCTGCAGAACAGAGCGAAACAGGGAGCTTGTGGCCTGCTCAGGAAATTTTCTATGTCACAAATTATTTTTCTAACTGCATTTTTTCATTTGCGTCTTATTCCGAGCGATTTGAATACAGACACACACAGAAATGCAATTTTGAGCTTAATTTTCTCAGTTTAAGTCCTTCATCGTGAGGAAAAGGCCACAAGAACATGTTAAAAATACGATTTCCATGTGAGTGGATCTTTAAATACCAGATATTGGTGAGTTTAAATAATATTAGTATATTGGGAAAATATAGTAGTAAACAAAACAATCGAGGAGACGTGAAGATTACACAGAAAACACAACCCAGGTCGTCTGAAATGAAATACACCAAAATAATACAAGAAAACATTTTAAATCCAAAACCTTTTAACGTGAATAAAACATTTTTAATGGTCCACTTAACACAATAGTGAGTTATACATGTGGGTGATTGAAAGTTAAGGAAGATTAGTGTGTCCCCTTATTTTGGCAGCCTCACATTCAGCATTTATGGTGGGAACATCCCCTAAGAGTTACCGGTAGTCCTCTTTCTGTCATTCACTATCGCAATATTCACAGCTGAGCAACTAGAATGAACAAATAAGAAACACAGACTTCCTAATACAGCTGCAGGACATTTTAGTGAAACTGGAGCCGTGAATCATTTAATGTTCGTGTATAAGAGAAAAGTGAGTTATGGGATTTTTTTATTTTTTTGTGAGTGCCCTCCTAATTGACCTACATGGAGTATTCATGGCAGCTGGATCACTTGGAAAAAGAAAGAATGTAGGGTGGGACCCAGCATGAAGACAGCAGCTTTTGGGGGAAACTTTTCTTAAAATAAATACAGTGACAGAGTAAGATTACAGAAAAATATCACAGTTTAAAAAGTGGGGAAAGATTTTGCCAACTTGAAAAACATAGCATTATTTTCTGACAACACTGCCTAAAGCAATAAGCTACTATGTTCTCTCGCTATATCATCTTTTGTGGGCTCACTGTTTCACGAATTGGCTAATGACCTTGTAAATGACCTTTGTGCCGCATCTCCTGTATAGAATATGTTCAGCTTGCCAGAGCTATATAAATGTTAAGTTATGAGAAAATCTCGTCTTTCTTTCTATGATACTGGACTTGTTTAACAGCGAAGGTTTGTACTTTCTGAGTTTCAACAAGAGAGACTAGTGTGAAAATGCTAATGTCTGTCTGAGAAAAGTGCATAAAGTGTGTAGTAAGTAGTTTTACAGCTTTAAAGCATCTATAATCCTAATTTGCGGATGTCACCTAACCCCTGTGATAAACGAAGGAACACTACTAGGATCTAAAAGACTTAACACCAAAGACTGTTCACTAAAATCCTTATACCTACATTAGTTGATGTCTTTGGATTCTCTTCATATCTTTATTAATACACTAATTAAAAAAGGAACTGAAAAAAAAACAATAAGAAAAGAATGGCACAGCCTGCAACACATTTTCTGGACCAAATTGAATTGTGGACACATTGCAGTTATGTGGCATGCTCTGTATCCATCTGGTTATAGCTCTCCTCAAAGCTGGGATTTCTGTCTTTGGATGTAGCTTTTAGTGTCGCTGTGCTTGGCTCCTTTGCAAATCTGTGTGCAGCAACAGCGACTTTCAGTTTGATTTATTTGCACTTTACAGGGAAAGAAGACGTCTTAAGACTCACTAAAATTCTTATAAACCAGATCATTTAGAAAGGACTGAAAGTTGGCATTTTCTGACCGAATTTTGGAAGACATGTGACTTGTCTAATCTTAGGGTATGCTGAAGGACAAAAAGGTAGAGAGCCACAACCTCCTGTTGCTTTTTTATAAGCTGCTATGAGAATGGCGATTTACACTGAGAGAATAAGAGGCAGTTTGTAAACAGCCTGGAAACAGACAGTTGGATACCCACAGCCCATCTGAAGCTTTGTCTGCCCCTTTCACAAGTCTGGCTTATCTGTTGAGCATTTTTGATTCATAGGGTCTTGAGTCTTGTGAGAACCCTAAGTGTTGATTGCCCAAGAAAAACAGAGCTCAAACATTTGCTTAAATGCCTGAATTGGCAGTGTGTGGTGCACGGAATGCCAGTGGGATTATGTCTGTGGATTATTGTTCCAAAGCCATCTGACTTCCTAGTGTTTCATATTTTGAAGCCCTTGTGGTAATTTTTCTGCCCACTTTGTAATGATTTCGCCTTTTTGGCTTAGTTATCATTTTTGGAAGCTTATCAGACATCCATGTGTATAAATATATATATAATGCATTTGCTTTAAACTATATGTTAACCCCTGCTCATTGTAGAGCTATTTTACTTTGCAGACTAATATGTCTCCATATTATTGCTGACAAGTATCAACAGACTTGTCTGTCATGGACTGTGACAGCGTGGTACAATTTAGTGACACAGAATTGCACAAAAAAAAAAACTCACACATTTTTATTGTATTCACTCAATTGTCTTAGCTAAAAGGCCCATATTTTTTTTTTGCCTCAGTGAAAGTAAATCATTGACATTTGTTTTTGTTTTTTTTGTTTTTAAAAAAACCTTGACCTTTGTATCACAAGAATTTTTTTTTACCTGTTTGAGCAATTTGAAAACTTCTTCAATTTGTGATGCAGAACCCTTGGTTCCTTAAGAAAGGCTAAAAGACTCACTCCTTTCATCTTTTGATGTGTTGTAAAAGCCTTCCTAGTGGAATTTTAATTATGATTATGCCTTTTTTTTGCCAAAAAATAAAATAAAATAAAAACCTAAGACGTTTTTTAGGACAAATTTTCTGTGTGACAGTATGTAATCAGAAATTTGAATCTTAGTTGTGGGCAGGACCATAGATGTGGAGTAGACCCGCCCCCACTTCCTATCATCCATCTGTTAACATGCTTAACAGGCTTACAGAACAACACAGCCTCAACCTAACATTACAGATGAAATAAAAATGGCGAGCAATATTGGAAGTATCCAGCCGTACAGTTTTGATCCAGATGCCAGCTCTGACGAGGAAAACAGAGACGTACATGGATCTATTAGTCTGCATGTGGATGCATCAGAATGGACTGGAGGAAGGAATTGGTAGTCTGCCAATTATAGCTTCTACGTCACAGCTACAAGCTCAAAAATTGCAATTTTGAGCTAATTTTTCTTAGTAAATATCCTCCATCATCAGAAAATATCACAGGGACATGTAAAAGACACCAAAAACACAATTTTGTTTGTCAGTTGGTCTTAGCACCGATTATGCAACTTTCCTTCACTTTTCCTGGTGGCTTGTTTTGCAGTGTGAGACCACAACACATATTCTTTTTAATTCTTTTAGCTGCCAATCAAAGCCTTCGATGTCTTTCACAATAAAAACTAGCATTTAGCAAACAAACTGTTTCCATTTTAGTGGGACTTTTAATATTCTAACTTTAGGTACTAAACATAATTCTGATTTTTTTAAATCATTTTTGAAAAAGACTATGAAAAGGTTTATATGTTTGACTTTAAAAGTATTCACATCAGCCATAAATAATATTATGTAAGAGTGTAGGAGTGTTTCCTTAAAACCACTCACATTGGAAAGCGAGCATTACTTTAATCCTTCACCTCTATTTAAACTCTGTTTAGTGTCAAGAAAGTGTGACAGAACCAACTTCTAACTTTTTCCAGTGTCCCTTACTTCTTCTGTTTGAGTTTTAATTTTTGTGAACAGGATAGTTTGTTTTGCTGTTTTCTTTTACATTTTAAATTAAACGCCGTGTGACGTGACGGAACATTCCTCCCACACACACAGCAGTGGTCGTAATGCATCACTTTACTCCACTGTTGCTGTCTTAGCAACACTGTTACAAGATTTTGCGCCCCTGGTGACTGTCACAGTTGCCAATACTGCCCTGTGACTGTCAAGCCACTTTCTCCTGAAACAGGCAAGCTTCTGTGCTTTTACTGTGTGCCGTCAATGTGAGCGGGAAGGGGGCAGCGCACCGCACCGAAAAAACAGTTTTCTTGTGACTTTGGGAGGCTATGTATTGAAAACACACACACACAAAAACAGAAATCTGTCATTTCTACCTCTCTCAGTTAATGGTCATTCTATGTGCATATTAATTCCAAACATCACAATAATGGGCAGTTGAGGTAGATTTAATGGCAGGATTTCCATTTGATGCTGATAGAGACACACTTAATGCAAAAGAATGCTTTTCTTTATTCATTTATAGTAATTGAGAATTCATCCAACAGACACTGAAACTTTTCTCAGTCCGTCTAACTCAGAGATTAAAGAGTTTGGCAGTAGACACAGAGCTGTGCATGAATATGTATGGGGTAGGGAATGAATAAGATGGTGAACGGCAGAGGCTAACTTTTGACTCAGCTTAAAGCGATGGAAACAACATGAAAATGGAAAGACCTTAGTGCATGAGTCAAAGAGGAGCTTTGTAATGCTGAAAAATATCCAGATAACTTGATAATATAAAAGACTGAAGGGGAAAAGAATAAATCAGAACTCCTTTGAGGAAGTGTCAGAGCTGATATGTTATATATACATTTATTCTGACCAGCTACAACAACTTTGTGAAGAAAAAAGTGAATTCAATATTAAGAGTTTAGAAAAACTGTAAGTGTCTGTAAGGCTAATTTAAGGAATAGTTTGCTGAAAAAAGGAGTTAGAGAAGGTTGAAGGAGAAAAGAGGGATAGAGGGCGGGGCAAGAAGAAGAGTTTGTCCTGGCATTCCAGAAAACGACACTGTGGGTATAAAAATAATCTACGGTAGCCACCTGAGAGGCTGCAGTGTCACAGAGTGCCCTAGTTAAATTTAAACTGAATGCACATGACACATTTTTTTTATTATTTAATTTTTTCTTTACCAGATTTTGTCCCAGTTAAAGTGCTCTAATGTATTTTTGAAGAAAGAAGAAGAAAATCACGCTGGGATTACTGTCAGAAGCATATTTCAAGCAACAGCGTGTTCATAAAAAGTCTAGGACAGAAACTTAAAGTCTTGATCTGACTTGTGTGCTTTTACCTTTGTTGTGGATGCCACTGACATTTAGTTTTTTTATGTTATTGTGAGATATGTCATAAACTACATAATTAAAAAAAATAATTAATTAAAAAAAAAAGAGAAAAAAAACAGTTTTAGAACCAAAGTGTCTAATGTTTTAGTTAAGACGTTCTTTTTGCAAAATAAATGAGATGAGCAGATTCAAGTATTACATTCACATGGAAAACCACAAAAGCATAAAGTTTAGGAGAGCAGAATAAACCCTGACTATCAAATACACATTGAACTGGCATGACCGCATGGAGCCCCACTTAACACACAATACAAACATGGGGATATGAAACAGTGGTGAAAGGCAGACTAGGTCTTCTCAGCTTTTCTGTCTCTTTTTTCGTCTCTTCTTTCGTGACCTTTTTCTTCAAATGTAGTTTCTCTCCTTTTGTCAGTGCTTCACATTTACAGCTGAGGGTGGACAAGATCTCACAGAAGCACTGTCACAACATAAAATGTCTCAATGTGAAAATGTTCAAATCTGATCAAAGGAGATCAGTGCATTCAAGGCTTCAGGTTTGAAGTCACAAATTCTTGAAAAATATTTGATCTACAATTTGATAGCTTTCTTTTTTAAAAATCTTTTTGTGTTAAAGCAAAATCCCAATTAGTGAAATTTGGTTCCTACCTTTAAAAAAAAAAAAAAAAAAAAAAAAGAAAACATTCTGAAAGCCTATGCAGTCTTGGGTTAGTGTAAAAATATCATCTAGAGTTGGTTAAATTATCCTTTCTGTGCACAGTAACAACTGTTTCGTGGTACAACGTCTTCTTAATTCACTTCATGAGCTGTCATGGTGATAAGACTGAAAACTGAAGCAAAAAGGGTGGAGTGAAATGATGGGGAAACTTGACCAGTAAATCCATTTATCAGTAAGCATCCTAAAAATTCAGGATTATCTCAAAAGTATTGCCCCCCTCCCACAACCACAATTGAAGGTGATGTTTATCCCCAAGAACCCTTTTCATACCAGGACTCCTACCGTGAAAATAGAGGGGCTGAAGAAAAGATGTCCTACACAACCTTGTTTTTTAAAACCAAAGTTTATAGTAAATATATACTTTAAGAAAACAAAAGGAGTACTATGAACTATTTAAAATGGTTTCATACTTTATAAATGTAGAGAATACAATACCAGAGGATCCTGTAGAGATTAAAGCAGTTATGTAGTAGGATAATGTCTACTTAGAGTAAATCTACGGTAGTTGTTTTATGCATCCTCAATTGGAAGTATTTTCTAATCACTTTTGGTTTTACACGAAAATGTATCTTTAAAAAGATCAAAACTGGGATAGTACATGGTGTACAGCTCCTCCATAGCGGGGTAAGTTATCTCCTACATGACCAATAACTATTGGCTACTTTCAAATGGGATTACCATCTAAAACTTTTAACCTAGAACAATTTAGAAGGTTTTTTTACACTTATTAATTGTTGCTTGTTTGACACCTCTCAACACACTGTCATACTCTTCTTCATGGTGAAAGGTTGATGAGAGACAGTCACACCCAATCAGAGTGTAAGGACTTTAAATGTATTGTGAGAAGGCCTTTAGGCTCCTTATGTCACATTTACTTGGGAGTAAAAAAAAGTATTTTTCAAAAGGTATTACAAGAGAAGAGGACCTTTAATAATTGTGTTTTTCCTCACTTGTTTGTTCGAATTGAGAGAAAATTGGTAGGTGATCAATAAATAAACAGCTCTCATATGTTCCTCACAAAAGATAAGAAAAGAAATAATTATTGCCAACAAGGGTAATGTAATTCAACCCTGTACCCTTTCAACGGACAACTGATTGCAAGCATAAAGAGGACTCAACCTCTATACAAAACCACATCTCTTCACAGAAGTGGATGCACTCCAGTGATTTTGATTAGATTTATTCCCACTGAGGCTATTGCAATCACATTAGAAATAAATTTGCATGCCGTTCGCTTTTTCTGTTGCTGTCTCCATTTAGTGCTGCCCTAAAATATTGGTTGAAACGGGATCAGGCGGGGAACATAATGGCTTTTTGGGTACATTTTTTAGTACTAGAACAAACTTTATTATTATAATTATTTATTTTTGTCATTTTTTTTTTTACTGAATTTAATATTTAATGAATGAATGAATGAATGAATTTAATAGAAAATATTTGGTGAAACTGTTTTAAACCAAAACACCACAGATTTAGATTTGCAGATATGATTTCAAACATCATATTAAAGGTCGTATGTAGTGCCCTGGGCCTGCACCATACCTTTCACCTTGCCATCTCTTCCTTTCCATTTTCAATGAATGCAACATGTAATCAAGCTAAGCCTATCTATCAAAACCTAATTTATTTCATTAGGTGCCTCTTCTGAACATTTTCACAACTGTTGCTCTAGCCTCTCTTTCACTGCACAGACAAACACACACTAAGAGATGCACACAAAGCACAACAGTATACCCACTGCGTTGTGTCAGCTAGACAGCTCATTTAGTGCAGCCTTCATCCGTGTTCGGGTGAGATTAATTTATAGGCTGACTAATGCTCTAATAGTTACAGCGTGTGACTGATTTTTTTCTCTCGGATCCAAATTTTGTTTTGAGCGTTCTTTATGTGTATTTTCAGACAATATGAAGAAAATAGAATAAACAATCTGATTATCTCTCAGTAATGTTAGCTCCCCTGCATAGGTGGGTGGGCAGATTGTTGTTCCGCACCATAGTTTTGTTATCTTTAATTGTTTTCCTTTTTTTTTATAATTGAATAAGCTACTTGACATGTTTTGTTACAGTAAAAGCACTTTGTTAAGCTTTTAGTTTGTTCCTCTTTAAATGCTATTTTTCGCTCAGATAAACACAGGCCTTATTATCCATTAGACATGATAGAAAGCAGAAAGGTAGAAAATGACTAAAACTCTTTTAGACATGAATTTTCAGTATGATAAATGTTGAAATGTTCGGAAGTGGATTGTTGCAGTTACGTTGGTTTTCGGCATATTTATGGGGAAACAAGACAAACTGCTACCTGAAAAATGTCATCACTAATTACACAACACCTGACCCACTGCTTCCCTTTAGCATGTCAAAGTTTGGGAATCAATCATGTTCTAAGGAGTCCCGACATTATTTAACAACTATACAGTTTAGGGAATCCTTTGTCTGTTTTACTCCTGTGACCCTTTAACTGTTGTGATGGACGCAATCTTTAAATCCATCCGTCACTCCAAAAAACATGCAGATTACAGCACATTAATTCCAACTACAGTTAATATGTCTTAATGAAACCTGCTAACCAGAATAAAGTTGTGCTGAGCACTAGTACTAGTCACTAAAGCACTGCAAAAAAAAAAAAAAAAATTCTTGAACTAAAACTAAGGGATCTATTTCAGAAAAACCTCAAAACATAGATACCGATAACACTCACATTAAGTACCATAATCTATAGAAACATGTAGAGGTCTTCACCATGCACTTCCAGACATAATTTTAATAGTTATACCCTCACATGATGACATATTTATCGAAACTCCAAATGTGTCGTATCTTAGTGGAAAGCATCCTTAAGTTTGAATTAAAGATCCGATCAGCTTTTGATCTATTATAAAAGCTCTCCCAGTAGTCTTTTAATTGTGATGATAGCATTTTTAGCCCCAATAAAAAAACCTGTGTCGTTTTCTAGGACATAGTTCCTGCAGGGTGGCGGGACTTCATCAGAAATTTGCTTTTAAGTTGTTGGTGGGACAGTTTCTCCTCCCTTCCCTTCATCCCTTTGTTTTTACTCTCTCCCACTAGCTTACAGCCTGTCAACCCCAACCAAGCATTATCAGTGCAACAGCAATAGCGAACAGTATTGGAGCTTTGCAGCTGTACAGTTTTCCGCCAGATGCTATCGAGATGAGGAAAACAAAGACATACATGAATCTAGTTGTCTGCAAGCGAATGCATCAGAATGGTGCGGAGCAGGGAGTTGTCATTGTGAGTTCTACATCACAGCTACGAGTTTTTTCAAATGGCATTTTTTTTTGCATCCACTCCTGATTCAAGATTCAAGATTCAAGAAGATTCAAGATCCAAGAACAACTTTATTAATCCCCGAAGGGAAATTTAGTTGCAGGTGCAGCACTAAGGAAATAGGGGGGATAAAGACAAACACAGACACAAAATATACAGGGAGGAAAAAAAAATGACATACATTCACAACAATTTGAATAAAGAACCACTCAAAAATGCAATTTTGAGCTTAATTTTCTCAATATATATCCTCCATCAGTAAGACAATGTTAAAAACACCAAAAGCACAATTACCATCAGAGTGGATCTTTAATGTAATTTAACGCAGTGATTTACATGTTTCTTGTCTCCGTCACACCTTATGCAGGTAATAAGAGCATGATAAAGAGTGGGCCTGAATTAGGTATGATGGTGCCGAGAAGGGGGCCCTACGAGCGATGATTGGAAAACTCAGACTTAAAGGATGATGATGTAGCTGCATGGCTCCCTGCTGTCTACTTGTGACTCTGTGTCCTTTAGCCTAATGCCTCCCCATAGTTCCAGATCATAATACTCAGCCTAAGGCCCTCCCTGTCCTCTAATTCTCTCTGTCACTGCCCTCCTTTCGCGGCGCTTCCCCCTCATTTTCCTCCTTCTATCCGGTTCCTCCTGCTTTTGTGTCCTTGACTAGGTAATGACAGTTTGTCATTTTGCTCTATTGTCCCCACATTCTCTCTCACTTGTCTTTCTTTTGTTGTTTTTGATCTGCAATTATATGATGTTACACAAAGTCACATGGACACTGCTAAGTCTAAATTCTCATTTTTGGGTTCTATAAGAGCAGCCTTCTGGTAGTTCCCTGTGGCTTGGGTTAAAAGATGAATATGTTCTGGAATATCAGTAATAATCATTTGTTGGACAGGCATTTTTAGACCAATTTGTAGTGTATTTTCCTTTGCCCTAATCTGTTGTTACTTGTGAAAGGTGCCAGAAGAATAAAGTTATTTTTATTAGTGTTATTATTATTCTGTATGGTATGTCCTCTCGGTGTGTGGCTCCATCTTCCCTACAGTAATAGCTACTGACAATTCAAGGTCACATTACAGTGTTATGAGCTCAGGGTGCTGCTATAGGACACAACAAGGTTATCACAGAGATGTAGAGAGAGCAGGAGATTGCAGTTCTGCAGGACGCAGGGAATGACAACTTTATTACACATGTGAACACCCCAGTAGGACCACTCGTAAATACAGGAAAAACCATATACAAACACATACCAACGCTCCAGAAAGCACTGCACAAACACCTCTGTATGTCATCTGTTCGTTGGATCTCTGATCAGCTTTTATGTGCTTATAGCCCTTTGACATGTCATTGGTGTGTGCTGTGCAAACATTAATACGTGGACTTCTTTGTGTTCAGGATCTCAACAGAGAGGAAGTCTTGCTGCAACAACTGAGGGAGAAAGATGAGCTGATTATCCGACTGCAGAATGAACTGGTAAGATCTATTTACTGAACTGAAATAAAAGGTGGGGCTTTACAAAGACGTATTATGACTTATGAATGTCCTCCCTTTTTTTAATTTGTAAGTATTTTTTGACGTTTAAATCTTAACTTTGTGATACAGAAAACGGTACCATATTTTCAAACAAAGGTCAGTTCAGAAGGGGTACAGTTACAGTGGTGGACAAAATTGTTGGTACCCCTCAGTTAAAGAAAGAAAGAAAGTCCACAATGGTCAATGAAATGACTTGAAACGTTTAAAAGTAACAGTAAATTAAAATTTATTGAAAATTAACAAATCAAAATCAGCCATTACTTTTGAGTTGTTGATTAACAGAATTATTTAAAAAACAAATTAATGAAATAGGGCTGGACAAAAATGATGGTACCCATAACTAAATATTTTGTTGCACAGCCTTTTGAGGCAATCACTGCAATTAAACAGTTTCTGTATTTGTCAATGAGCTTTCTGCACCTGTCCACAGGTATTTTGGCCCCCTCCTCATGAGCAAACTGCTCCAGTTGTCTCAGGTTTGACAGGTGTCTTCTCCAAATGGCATGTTTCAGCTCCTTCCACTGATGTTCAATGGGATTCAGATCTGGACTCATAGAAGGCCACTTCATAATAGTCCAACACTTTTCGCTCAGTCATTCTTGGGTGTTTTTGGCTGTGTGTTTTGGATAGTTGTCCTGTTGGAAGACCCATGACCTGCAACTGAGACCAAGCTTTCTGACATTAGGCAGCACATTTCTATCCAGAATGCCTTGATAATCTTGAGATTTCATTTTACCTTGTTCAACTTCAAGACACCCTGTGGCAGATACAGCAAAGCAGCCCCAAAACCGAACTGAGCCTCCTCCATGTTTCACAGTAGGGACAGTGTTATTTTCATTGTATGCTTCATATTTGAGTCTAGGAACATAGAGCTGATGTGCCTTGCCAAAAAGATCCAGTTTTGATCTCATCTGCCCAAAGGACATTTTCCCAGAAGCTTTGTGGCTTGTCAACATGCATTTTTGCAAATTCCAGTCTGGCTTTTTTATGATTTCCTTTCAACAGTGGTGTCCTCCTTGGTCGGCTCCCATGAAGTCCACTCTGGCTCAAACAATGACGAATGGTGCGATCTGACACTGATGTACCTTGATCTAGGAGTTCACCGTTAATGTCTTTGGAGGTTGTTCTGGGCTCTTTGGATACAGGTCCAACTATCCGTCTCCTCAATTTGTCATCAATTTTCCTCTTCCGCCCACGTCCAGGGAGGTTGGCTACTGTCCCGTGGGTCTTAAACTTCTGAATAGTATGTGCCACTGTGGTCACAGGAACTTCAAGCCTCTTAGAGATGGTTTTATAGCCTTTACTTTTACGATGTTTGTCTATAAATGTGTTTTTTAATGTCCTGGGACAATTCTCTCCTTCGCTTTCTGTTGTCCATGTTCAGTGTTGTACACACCTTTTCACCAATAGCAACGTGACTATTTGTCTTCCTTTAAAATAGGCAGACTGTCTGATTATGGGTTTGAAAACAGCTGTGACGTCAATTAAAGGACATACCTGAGTTCATCATGACCCCCTGGGCAATTAGTTCTCAGTCTTTTATGGAGGTACCATCATTTTTGTCCAGCCATATTTCATTAGTTTTTTTTTTTTTAATAATTCTTTTAATCAACAACTCAAAAGTAATGGCTGATTTTGATTATTTAATTTTCAATACATTTTAATTTATTGTTACTTTTGAACGTTTCAAGTCATTTCAGTGAGCATTGTGGACTTTCTTTCTTTAACTGAGGGGTACCAACAATTGTGCCCACCACTGTAACTGCCCTGTTTATGGCATTTTCCTCACATGCTTTTATCATCTCTGACTAAAGTTCTTAAAGACCTGCTCTGATGAAAATAGTGTGTTTGGTGTTTTTAACATGCTCTCGTAGCATTCTTTTGATAAATCGTTTTAAATCAAGCCACCAGCTTCCTGCTGCCTTTTGTAGCCCTTGTTTAGGACCACTTTACATTTAAGTGGAGCAGCACCATGCCCAGCTTTGGCAATGGTGACAGGCCTCTGGAACAATTTTGCTCCTGTAACCTGTGGGAAAGAAATCACATGCAGTGGTTCCAACCAAATGAAGTAAATTCAGTCGCCAGTTTTCTGCGATATGGACTTCACCACGTCGGAACCAGACGATGCTAGTAAGCAATGGTTGGTCTGAGTCGGCCTGAATCAACATTTCTAAGGCAACCACTTTCATCAGTCAGAAGTAAGCTTGTAGAAGTTGCAGAAGCTTGTGGGAAGGCCACATTCCTTCCACTGAAAGCTGGCTTGGGCTTATTTGTCAATCAAACTTCTTGAACATTGACATGAGAAACAACTTTCTTTCATTGAGGTATCTGATTGGTCAGTTTATAGCTCAAATAATTTGCACTACAGAAAAAATATTGTGAAAAAAATGATTAAGAACATGTTAAAAAAGGTAGCAGAGCAAGAATTGTTATTCTGACAAATGGTTAATACCTTTTACCATTACTAAAAGGTAGGTGGTTGCCTGGAGACCCCAACACTCCGGGGGCCCGAGCTGAACTACTAAGAAAAGTGTCTAAAATAAATTTACTGCTTATTATTATTTAACTCTTTCATAAAACCATCCACGCCAAATCACTGAAATGGCATAAGACTGATCATGTGAAAGTGTTTTGTACTCCCCCATCCCTCTGCAGCAATGAAATACTCCACTCGACAGCAAGTTGACTCGCAAGCATTGACTGAATACTGGACTGAATGACCCCTCCCCCTAGCATACCGAACAGGAAGAACCTGCTGGCTCCAAGAAGCCAACATCCCATAGACGTCTATAAAGAAATAAACGTCTATTACTCGGTCATTCTATTTGCAAGAATACCTACTCTTGCTCTGATTCCTTTTTTAAACATGTTCTTGAAAATCCAAATTTTTTTCTTCATGGTTAGGGCTGCATGATATGAGGAAAACTTGCGATATGCAATATTGGTGATTAATATTGCGATAGCTATATAATTTGCGGTATATAAACAAAGAGCAAAACTACCAAAAACGTCATTCCCATTTCATTGCAACAATTTAAAAATTATACTCCAAATGACCCTCATCGACATAGGAGGCGAACATCTAACATAATAGTGCTCCATATGATTCGTCAACAACGTGAAGGCGTCCATCCGATTGGTCAAATGCATAAAGGGATTTAATTGATTCGTTAAATCCTTCAAGTTGCCATAATATTGTTTAAGCACATTTAAGGTAACCATTTATTACAATTTTTGCTGTCTTTTGCTATCTGATATTGTGATAACGATTTATTTGCGGTATATTGTGCAGGCCTATTCATGGTAGTTTTTCTGTAGTGCAAGTTATTCAAGTTATAAACTGACCAATCCAATGCCTCAATAAAAATAGGTTGCCTTGCGTCAAACATTCAGAGCATTTGACTGACCGATTCTTCTGAGCCTGCCTTCAGTGGAAGGGGTGTGGCCTCCTAAAATGCTCACCCCTGATTGGAGTGAGTGGTTTCCAAAAAGAGTAGACTAAGACCAACACGGACTAATTAGTGTTCGGCAGCGGAGCCGCCATCAGTGTGTGAATGTGTGTGTGCATGGGTAAATGGAACTGGGATTGTAAAGTACTTTGGGCCTTCTTAAAAGGTAGTAAGGCGTTATAACCCTTCTGTTATCCAAGGCACGCTAATGTTGGGAGAGGGGTTACATGGACTCCACAAAGGTCTAAGTTACGAGTGTTGTTTCAGCATCAACCAGGCCTAAATAAATTTGTAAAAAAAGATTGGAAAAAGTAACTTTAAGTGTATTTCGGAGTGAAAAATAGAGGTGTGGCATGAGCGATCAATCAAATGCACGTGTCTCACGGCCATTGTGTGAGCGTTATCAGCCCTGGATCCCACACCCATCTCAGAATCAAATTTCTGATGAACTACTGCAGCTGTGCAGAAATGATGTCCTAGAAAATGAAAGTGTTTTTTTAAAAACTGCATAATTATGGACCAAAAGATGATTGTAGTCGGTCTTGAGGGCCTACATTTTCAGGTTTGGGTTCCTTATAAGTGTCCTGTTGACTGAGATGTTGGCTTTGTTCCTGCCATTAATTCTACTCCCACATTTTTCAATATTCACTTTAGGGTCTCAGATACGAAATAAAAACTGAATTTTGACCAATGGTTCCTCTACATGCCTGGAACTCCATCGTCTTTTAACTGTTCATTGATGTACATTCTAAAAGGCAATAATGTGAAGCCTCGCAATGTTGTCAAAGACTTGATTGGTTAATATTTGAGTGAATAGGACATTCCTAATTTTTTCTTTCCATATTATTTGGCCTATATATTGTAAATGACTTGTCTTTACAGCATGTAGTTTTTTTTTACATTGTTTTTGCTTTACCACACTTCTCATAGTTTATTTAATTATTTTTTGTTACATTTAGTTTTGCTATTTTCTTTTGAGCTTTGAGTCACGTCATCAATGTCACACAAAGTGACAACGTGAGGCCTTTCCCATCTATCTTTATTCATATTTACGAATTGTTTGTGCCAGCCTATTTTAATACCAAGTTATTGCAAGTCCTCTTCAGAAAAAAAATTAACGATTTTTTGAAAATTGCTTTTGTTGTCAGTACTGAGAAGCGAGGCGTTTTATTCGTCTGGATACAGAGCTACAGAGATTTAATCAACAATATATTGCCTTGTCTTTTCTTTTTTTCCGGGTGATTTGGATGCTTTGATTCTTGGAACATCTGCAGCAGTACAGCAAATCCTTTACAATTTATCATCTACATGCCTGTAATTTGTCACCTGCTCCATCAAAGTAATGGAATCCAGATATTATGAGAGGCCTTAGCACAGTAATATGCCAGTGTTATAATGGTATCTTGAAAGATGCCAGTACAACCCACTGACTTGATACTTATATAGCATCTGTTTGTTTCATCACTTTTTGGCACTTATATTTCTTTTTTTTTTACTCTAGCTGTTCCTCCAGTCATCTCTCTTTGTCTTCCTGTCAGCACCAGCTGTCTTTTTTTACTCAACTGACTGTTGCTAACGCTCTACGCAGCTAATGCAGACTTCCCAACAAAAGTGAAAGCAGGCTGGCAGGGCGGCATGCAGGTTGTGCTTAAGATTAATTTTGGACATCATCTTGACAGGTAATATAAAAGACTCTAATACCCTCTTAAGGTCCACAGTTAACCCCCAGTGAGGCAGTAAGTTCACTAAAGAGTGAGCTGCTTTATGTCTATCACATTTTGGGGCCTTAGCTATTGTTTTTCCTATTAAATATGGTAAAAGTTAAAAAGATAAATCCACGTTTTGTTTTCTGTTTGTTTAGGCTCTGCAGTAGTTTGAATTGTTTAATGTTATTTTCTTCATAGTATCAGTTTAGCCACACTTCGTATTTGACAAAAATGCTATTGAACAGCTAAGCTTGACAGAGATACATGCAATCTTAAGTTTCCTTAGTCTTTTTTCTATAATATGCTTATATTTTTGCTTAAAAAATGTATATATTTTATTCCTCAAAACCTCAAACGTTGACCTAAATGTTTATATTTTTCTTAATTGCACAAAAAATAAGTTGTCATTTATTCTGTTTTACATTTTTTGAGAAAGGAAATAAGAAATAAAAGAAATATTCTAATTGAACATAAATGACCATTCTACTTAACTTTGTATTGAGTAAAGTAAGATTTAGAGAAATTTAAACTTAAACATCAGAACAAGTGTTGCTAACAAGGAAGTACCAATTACCCAGTTGAGACCCAAATGAGTGGGGTTGGGGGCCCAACTCTAAGGGAAAGCAGGAAAGCACAACACTAGTTTTGTATGGATTTGACTTTAAGTAAGATGTTAAATCAGTCAGGATACATGGAAAAGGAGAGGAAGATGTGTGCTGGTTACTGATTCATAGGTTCAGTATCTTTTTAAAGGAATGAAACCCTCAGCACTAAAGCCCTGCATGCCATCATAAAAAAACTCATATACCACATATTAATCTACATAATGCATATAAACATGTACATATACAAATATGCACTGATCCAAACCAGTTTACCATTTGCAAATTTAGTTTTTATTAATTTTATTTCTACGTTGCAGTTGATATTTTTCTAGTGATGCTTAGTGAGACTTGAACTGGGTTATAAAAGCTGCTGCACCAAGGTATCTGTATGCAACACCCACACATCCAGCACTCGCAGTTTCCTCTTTTGCAGGGATATTATTGATTTAACAGATTATCCTGGTGTGGATGAGCAGAGGGAAACATTTTCTACACTGGTTGTCATGGAATTTATTTTAGCTTAGTTTTTTTATGTTTGACATGTGTAAGTGCTCCAGATGCAGCTTTTTTTTGGTCATTTATTAAAATTGACATGCCAATTTATTAATTGTTTTTCTCTTCTTGTCAAGAAGATATTTTATCATTCTTTATTGATTTTATAGTTTATGTGAACACAATATTTTTCCCATCATTATCATGTTTTTTTTTTAATAGCAGTCATGTTTTTTTTTGGAGGTGGGGGGGGGAGGGGTAGTCAACACAGTCAAGTTCCTTTTTGGTTATTACAATTTTTTAGGTCAGCAGCTGAAAATATGTGTTTGACTATAAACCATATACATTCAAACTGTTACTCAGTCCTTGAGTACTTTTTGAGCAGTTAATTATTTTTACTTTTTGTCTAGTACATTTTTGAATAACAATTTTTCCCTTCTACTTGAGTTATATCCATTTTTAGTCCATAGTCTCAAGTAAAACATCAACAAGAGTTCATTATCCATTCCAAGTGCTGCTTCTTTAACCTGAGTACTATTTTAGATACTCTACTCCCCTCTGCTAGTTCATGACCATTTTTAGAGGAGTCTATGGTGGGATAAAGCAGCTCTGATTAACTCAAGTCTTTGTTCTCATATTTTTTTTCACCAGAAGGGAATTATGGTGATAATTGTATCAACAATTTATCTTAAAATTAGGTAGTAAACATATTTAGTATTTGTCTAAAATGCACACTCATGGGTCCCATTGATGTCATTTTTCTTTTTGTCTTTTGTCTGCATAGGTTAGAAGTCACTAAAAAAAAGTTCTCGTCTGCAAATTACATGATATCATACGCCGACCTTTTCTATTTGTGTAGAAAAACATCCATCATGGCTCAGTGCATTAAATTGCTCTTTTCTAAAATATTTATTCGCAGCTGGCTATGTGGTGCCTTTCTGTCTAAAAACTTCTTGTTGTGTTTGATGGATGATTAGGGATGGATGGATAAATAATTTGACTTCCCAGTGGATATATTTAAGTTTCATAAGTGTCCTCTTTAGTTATTTTGTTAAAGATTTTCCCCATCCTCTGTTTTCTTTCTTACCATTTTCTGTTTTAATTTCCTTTAGTTTTCCCTTTGCTATTTAAGTTTTTTTTTAAACAAATGTTCACACCAATGGTGCTCGCGGCACTGATACTTAGTGAGATGTTTACATACTTCTCATTGTTCAGAGACAGTTTTTAGTGTTTAGCACAGCTTGTTAACTGTGCTGCTGCCCATGTTTAACCGCTGCTTTTGTCGATCCTAGGCATCAACCACATAGCCTTTTCTCCGAATTCATGAAAATGCCGTGATGTGAGTGAGTCTGTGTGTGTGTGTGTGAACAATGGCACATTTTGGGTGGTGTTGGTGTGTGGGAGAATTTTGAATGAGAACTTGTCCTGCTGAAGCTAAGTTGAAGTGCAGTGTTTCGAAGAAAAGGACAGCTCATAGCCACTTTTCACCTTATTCTGCCCCCGCGTGTAAATCTGCCAGTGTAAACCTTTTAATTATCTCATAAGGAAGACTTGGTAGCTGCCTGGCCATCATGAGCTGTCACTTATGAGTTTTCATCCCTGGGTTGAAACATTTTTCCAAAGACTAGTGTTTGTGTTTTACCCTGTAGCCTTAGATGAATATTTAAAACAACTTCTAAAACCTTACTTGAATATCAGATTTTTAAGACAAAATAAAGAACAACAACTGTATTTTAACTTTTGTTTGTTTTAGTGAAAGTTACTGAATTTATTTGTGTTTTACAGCCCCACCAGCTGTCTATTCTTTAACCCATGAGCAGTACGGAGAAAGCGTGCCAGAATGATTAGTGGCATGATCATAAAATGCTCCCAGTGGAAGCAGTACTGAATTCCTCAAAGGCCTTGCAACCTTTGTTTGAAAATAATCACGTACAAGTTGCAGAGAAGCTGGCAGGGTCTTGGTTAGGGTGAAAAATCAGTATTTTGAAGTGAAGCGCCGAGCATTCCTCAGTGCACCTCCATTTGTAAATCTGCCAGGGAGAACCCATTAATTATCTCCTCGAAGGACCTTTATTGCTGGTTGGGCAGCTTTAGCTGTCAATTTTCATTATTTCCCTCTACTTAAGCACTTATGCAAGGTCCCTGATCCAATATTTGGCTGTTGATTACTTCTTTTGCAATTTAGTTTTACTTTAACATGACGTAGAAGTCCAGATGACACTAAAGAAGAAGAAGCGGTTGAGGGCGTCAACACTGAAATTGTTTTTTCCGTTTTACTTGCTAAAGCTAGCAAAGCACTGATGCTAGTGGTACAAAATGTGATGGCAAAAAATCTGCTTGGAAACAGCGGCAGTTTTTTTTTATTTATGCTTGTTATTTTCTTTTATTTTTTTTTGTCTTGATGGGATTTGGACACGGCTCATGGGTGTGTGTGCCTGTTTTGTGTCCAGGAGAGTGCCAAAGCCGCCCTGAAGATGAAAGACTGCCAAATGACTGATCGCACAACGCAGACGGAACACATGGGACCAGAGGTGAGCTACTTGCAGGAAAATACACAATGTCCCTTTTTTTGTGTTGCCAGACTTATTAACACAAAAAAAAAACACCACGCACATCTTTCTTGCACTCTTGACTTGCATCATGTTTGTCTTCTGTTTCGTAAATTTCTGTCAAATTGATCAAATCAAATGCGTTGTACTCAGCAGAGATTTCTTTACTGAATGTTATTGTCCAGCGACTTCTTCTCTTCCTCCTTCCTTCAAATCTCTGCAATTCTCAGAATGAGCATTGCGCTGCGTCCTGCCTGCTTACCTAACGCCCCTCAGTTGATATAGCCTCTTTGGCATCTTTAAAGGCTGACAGTATGGGAACGCAGAAGACTTAATGGATGACTGTCTAAAAATGGCTGCCTGTACTGGAAACGGGAGCAGAGTTTTTTGGGTCTCATTCTTTGCCTTTCAAAGTAAAAGCTTTGCTATTGTTTATCAGGAAATATTTGAACTAGCTAGACTTCCTCATACAGATACACAAACTTACAAAAGTTAGAATTTTGATTAAATTAGATGATGCCAAAAGCAAAATGACTTCTTTTATTTATTCCAACATGACTGTTTGCATCAACAGCAAGATCATTATTAAGTTTTGCAGCGTCTATATCACTGTTTTGCTGTGATAAATGTGACAATTTTGCTTCTACAAATAGTTGATGAGAAATAAAGTTTCCAAAAGTAAGCTAACGAAGAGTTAAATGCCAAATGTGCAGCAGTCAACATTCCACTTACAGCAACGGAGTTCCGTGTAATGATGGATCCCGAAGACAACTGCTTATTTTCCTGTTCTGAAGTTAGCTTCCGACTATTGAACCATGACAAAGGGAGTTTAGTAATCACATAAAATTCTCCTGTTTGTGCATCTGTACTATAACGGTGTCTTACACTAATTTGGAGTCTACAGGTACAACACATTCCTGATCTGGTAAAAGATTATTAAAGACAAATAACTGGACATTTTTAGGGGTTTTGTGAGTATTTTACCTGGGAGTCCTACAGTTTTACCATTATTTCTTTGTACTAGAAATAACATTATTTTAAATTTGAGTTTTCACGAAAAGTGTCAGTTAGAATACATAAAAAAAATAGCAAGAAGGCCCTGGTTCAAATTCTATTGGGGCCCTTTCTGTGTGGAGTTTACATGAATTTTCTCTAGTGACTCTGGCTTTCTCCCTCAGTCCAAAGACATGCTTCATAGGTTAATTAGTAATTTGAAATGGTCCCTAGATGTGACTGAGTGTGTGTGGCTCCACAATGAACTGGTGAAATATCCAGGGTGCGCCCCGCCTTAGGCCAATAGAGCTGGGTAGGCTCCAGGAACCTCCTGACCTTTACCAGGTCAAAGCATGTTTAGAAAATGGATGGATGGATGAGTGGATGAGTGGACTTCAGCATACAGAGAAGCTGAAGGACGTCACACTTTTTTTGTGATTTTCTGTCTTTAACCACTAAAGTCAAATGGCTGATTTCTGATTCTGGTTCAGGTGGAAGTTTATTCTTCTTTTCTCTCCACTGTCACGCAGTATATGCCAAATATTGAGAATCATCCCAGGTAAAATTAGGTCAACAATATTTCAATTTGGTATGGTCCCTTGTTAAAGGAAGAACTTTATGGGGCCTAAATTGAATGGATGAACATACGAAAATTTCTTACAATGTTTTCTGTTTTGTATTTTTGTGTTAACTTTCTTTGTATTGTGTTTTATTTGTCAGTAGGTGAGATCATGCAATCAAAATTGAGTTGAGCTAAATTGAATTAAGCCCACAATCTTGTCTTACCTGCCATGATTAGTACCACTAACTGTTTTATTTTTTCACTGCACTTTTATCACTTTTTTATATTTATTTGCAGTATAGTACACAGATTGCATGTATGTCTTGTGCTTCATTTACCATCAGCAACTAATGCATTTCTTGTGCAGCGATCGTAGGCTTGCCAGTTCAAAGGCTAAAGTAAGCTACTGTGTGGGAGTCTATGTGCAACATGCATTAGTGTGCACTTTCATATGCATTCAGATATTTTTGTCTCTGTGAATGTGTGTGTCCTTTTTAAAGCTGCCATTAGTCCTGTTCTTGGATTGCAAGGACAGTAAAGTGCTGTTGAAAGTGTCAAAGTAATTTTAGGTAAATAGGTTACGTTTGTGTCTCAGACAGTATAATCACTCATTATTATGGCTTTTGGTGTGTTTTATGATTTGTCATGCCTCATCAGTATACAGCAATTTGCACATTAGCATGGTATTAGGAAGCCATGAATGCATTTTGCCACTTAGTCCCAGTCCAGGTGTTTTTCTCTGAACTCTTAGTCCAGAGAAATAACAGACTGTGGAAAGGTTGCAGGCTTTAAAGATCGTGTTTTTAACATGTTGTTGTAGCTTTTCTATCATGATGAAGGACATATCTAAAGAAAATGAAGATTAAAACTGTGTTTTTGAGTAATTCTCCATGATTGAAATCATGGTGAATCAGGAGCAGACAAAAAAAAAGCTGTTTGAACAAGCTTGTAGTTACGTCAAATTTACAATTGCCAGGTCACAAGCTCCCTGCTCCGCTCTGTTCCAATGCATCCACTTGCAGAAAAATAGATCCATGCACGTCTTGGTTTTTGCTTATCTGAGCTGGCATCAGGCTCAAAACTGTTCGGTTGGATAGTTCCAATATTGCTCACAATTTTTGTTGTAACGCTAATGTTAGCTTGGGGTTGTGAGGGGCTGTAAACTAGCGGGAGTGTACACAAAAGAATGATGGGAAATGGAAATGACAGGTTTTTGTATTTTTGCTAAAAACAGCATAATATTAATTAAAAGACCACTGGGAACACTTTTTACATTGGATCAGAAGATTGATTGGATTAGGACTTTAAGGTGTTTAAATGTTCTTGTTTTTGGAAAAGTACATTATAACATACAAATTTTTAAAAATATATTTCATTAAAACCTTCTTTAAGCATTTCTAGTATTCCCCCCTGATTCACTGGTGCTAGGGACCAGAGACACCTGCAAATACGCAGAATCTGCTAATACGGAGGGAAAAAACCCCCACCCCCCACCCCCACCTCGTGGCCGAAGAATGTCCGTCACCAATCTTTACTCATCAAAAACCCTTCTGAAACATTTCTGATACTTTGTAAAACATTTATTAAAGAATATTGGTTTGTTTATGTTTTATTTAGAACAGTAGAATGTACTGTAGCGCAGTGGTCCACAACCACCGGGCCGCGGACCGGTACCGGGCCGCGGACCGGTACCGGGCCGCGGGACACTTGGCACCGGGCCGCGGAGCGGTTCCAGGCCGCGGGAAATTTTTGCACCGGGACGCACAGAAAGAAAAAATAATTTCCATTTTATTGTTTTTTTTTTCCGACAAAAACGTTTTATTTTGAAAAGTGACCGGATTCACTTTGTTACATCTGTCACACTTAACGCACGTCAAAGTCGCGACACCAAACATCAGGTCATAAACCCCACTAAAATGAAACCCAAACAACCAAAATGAGCAAAAAACAAACTTCTTTAGAAAGTTGCTTTGACAAGGGGAAAATTATAATTATTATTGTTATTATCATTACCAAAGAGAAAATACCACCCCCGGTAAACGTGCCTTGCGTTGAACCGGTCAAGGTTGGGGTTGACAAAAAGGTTGAGGACCACTGCTGTAGCATATTTTATAACACATTAGGAGTGTCACTGTGCGCCTTAAAACCAGGAGTCGATTATCTTTTCCGTCCGCTTCTTCAGTCTTCAGTCCATTGCAGCTGATGCCATTTACCGTGCAGGGGCCCCTACTTCGATAGGTGATAGTGATTCAGGAACCGGTGGAAACAGCTTTGAAATCTTCTTTAGTGGTCAGCAAGGAAGCCGACGGGTCGACGTTCCCTTCCTCTCCGCTCCACTCCTCCCCCGCAAGTCCTTCATCGGACGGAAAATTCTGATACAAGCGCCTTGAGCTGTGTTTTTGTGATTAACCCGAGGAGTCACGTGACTCGTGAATAAAATCCACAAAAACGTGAAACTGCGAATATTGAACCTTGAATAAGCAAGGGAACACTGTATGCTGTTTCGTTTGGAACGTGAAGCATATTTGGTTATGACGGAAATCCTTTTAGTTAGTGTCTCTGAAAAGATATTTTAAACACAAAAGACTCAAAAGTCAGGTCCTTTGTTCTTTTATGGTCAGTAGTTTGATGCTTTGGGAAGCACTAATGTGAATTTGAGCTGTCCCACTGAGGATTTCACCTTTCCATATGAGTTTTGTCATATTCCAGAAGTCAAGATGTCAGTTACCCTGTCTTTCTAATGCAGCATCTAACCTTAAGGGCTTTTTTTCTTTCTTTCGCAGCCTCATGTGTATGGGTTGTATTATCTATTATAGGACTATCACCCATATGTGGGCCCCTTGAGAAGATGGGCTTTTAATTAGAGGAGCAGCTGGCTGCCCGCTAGCAAACAAAGCTAGCAGCACAGGTGACTTAACTCAGCAGTAGCTGCAAGCATGTGCTGCCTTATTTTAGCCCCCTCCTATCTCATGTGTGCACGCATGTGTGTGTGAAAGTGAGAGACGGAGCCACTGTGTGGGAGATGCCGTGGCATGGAAGTGGCCTATATAGGTTAGGCACCCAGTGCATCAAGGACAGGGTATGCGCAACAAAAAGTGTGTCTACAAGTGGGGCAGCTACTTCTGCTGGTTCTATCACTTCTCTGGGTCGACCACCTCCCTCATCCTCTCTCCCTTAAACTCACTTCTTGTTTTCTGGAACGTCCTCTTACTTTGCCCACCGCAGCTTGTATTCATCGACAGTGCACAAGTCTGCCTTTAGAGGTCCTCTCCTCTCTCAGTTTTTCCAAGCTCCTGGAATTCAACAGAGATAGTTCTGCCCTGGTTTTTCCAGCCGGTGGACACTGTGTCCTAGCTACAGCTTCCACACCAAACTTTCCCCACAGAAATTCAACTTTTGTCCAACTTTTAACAAAGTTCCTTATCCAGCCCCTTTTAACAAGGCCGCTCGATGTTTTGCTGAGCTTAAAAAGGTCATAAGAAGTAAGTTACTTGAAATGCTCTTTGTCTCCCCTCTTACATATCCCTTCAAATGACATTTGACATTTGTCCAGATAATTGGCAACTGGTTTGTTAGTTTTATGTCAAATTTATATCGTGTAGCTGTCTTGTAGATTAAAACAGTCATATTAAATCCTTTTTTTGTAAACCTCAAACATCCTATACAATTAAAGTAATGTATGTTCTGATTTACATAAGTACACAGGCTAACTGAAACGTTATTTTTGATAAAGACATAAGCATAGAGATAGTTTTATTATAAAAGACTCTAAAGATCTAATATGATTACACTGGAAGTCAAAAATAGTTGTTGCTTAGCAAATAAGTGTATATAGAGGCTGCAGCTGTGCACCTTCACTCATCATCAGTGCGTTTGTTACAATAAAGCAATTAGTTGTTGTAATAAGGTTTATGAAATCATACCTTGAGCAGGTAACATAACAGTTTGCCAAATTCATTTCCAAAAATCGCCCCGCTCTACTCCTAAAATTGCTAAGTGACTTTGCTAAAGAAGCCAAACACAAAGAGACGTTTTGGAACTGACCCACTTCTTTTCATTGGTGGTCTTCAAGATTTCTGTTTCTGTGCTTGTGTGTGTCTATGGTGTGGAGTTAGATGGTTGGCTGAAAAGGAAATTGGGAAAAAGTATAATAAGAAGGGGTTAGAGAAAAGGCGTGGAGCTATTTCATGTCCCTTAGCGCCTCTTTAAAGCTGGGGGGACGGTGGCTGCGTGAAGGTATTTGGAGGCAGGATTGAATCGATTGAGATTGCTTTCTTTCAGCAGGCTAATTTCATGGGCATTCTTAAAGGGAACACTTTAGGGGGGGAATCAAAAGCTGTTGGTGGTGAGCTCTCTCTTATTCCCTTTTCCCTGTATCTGCCTTTAAAAAGTCCATAATGGCAAATATAGTTTTGTAGATTTAGATATCGTGTTTTAGTTAAAATCATGTGATACACGTATGTTTCAACTAACACTCTTTTTGTAAGAAGCACAATATTTAGCCAATATACATTTATGAAGATGACATTTTGATAAAGCTTCAAATTCTGTTCAATCAGGACTCTTAGATTTTTAGTAATGTATTTGATCTTTTCTTCTATCGATTCCATAAACTCATTCGAAAGCTTTTTTGTTTCTGTCCCAGCTGCACACAATGGTCATATCTTGTTCAAAAGCATTTTATTGCAAGAGCATTTATGATGAACTCCTCACATGTCCTGGAGCTGGGGGCTCTAAATAAGTAAACACAACCAGAAAAGATCATAAGATTCTGCGTCATCCGTGTTTCCACATGAAGCATGTGCCTGTCTTACTTGAGGCATGGCTGGTCCAGTGCTGAGTGTTATTATGTAGGTCTTCCACTCCTATTCCTGTAAACTAGATCATTTTGTACAAACGAGTCCTTACTGAGTAATGATGCTGCTAGAGATAGAAATTAGAAAGAAAGACGGAGAGAAAGAGGAGAAGGAAATTCAGTTTTCTGCCCTATATAGATTTTTTTTTGTTCTTCTCTTTCTGTCAGTTAGACTTTTTCTTTTCCATCTTTCCATGTTTTAATGGTGATTATTCATTTAGTTTTAATTACTTACTGTAGTGTGGCCTATACCTATAGAGATGCCTCTTTTTTTATATTTCTTTTAGCTTTAAGCACAGTATTTATCTATTTTCTTTGATTTGATCTATTCTACCATCTTCATATTGCGCTTCTTAAACTTTGCTCCTCATAAACTTTACCTTTCACTCAACATGCATCTTATTCCTTTCCCTGTCATTCCTATTGATATTAAACTTTGTGCCCTTTGTTAATATTTAGTCTTTTTTATTATCTTGATCTTGTCTGCTTTCATCATAATCCTCTCCTTTGCTCGTCTCTCATTTATTAGTTAATATAATTTCAATATTTCTTTTTTTCATCATAATCAGCCTTTCACCTACTGTATATACATTTTTTTCTGCCTTTCATATTTCTTTTATTACCCCTACTCTTTCACCCTACCTTTGGCTCTCACCTCTTTTCTAATCTTACCTTATAGTTTCTTGCAGATTTCTTTTTCTTCATCTTTTGGGAAACTCGTAAATGATCCCTTTCAACACTGTGTTTTAATGTAAACCAGTGCTTTCACAATGCCCTCTGCATCTGTAAAAAAATGTGCAAAAGTTGTTATTGTCTTTGCATAAAAAGAAAAAGAGTTCCTCTAGCAGGACTTTCATTTACTAAAGCTTTGCGTATATTATACTTAAGAAACAAAGTAAACCACGCCACAGTTTAATGAGACCAACACGTTAGTGGCACCATTAAGGCCTTATTTCCAGTCTCAAGTACTGTTAATATAAGTTTATGTAACATTGGTTTTAGCTCTACAAAGCATCTGCATTTTGAAGGAGCCCACCTGCAGCTTCTTAGCAAACCTCAAATTATAGCTGAAGTACCCCTTAATATGCCCCATTAATATGCAATCAGCAAAATGCTGGAAATCTATTGGACTTTCTGGAAATAGATTTCTGTAGCAGAACCAAGATAAAAACTGTTTATGTCCACATAAATCTACATACAAGCCTTATTTCTTTCTGAAAAACAGTTCACTGTAGATAAACAGTTTATTTTAAAACATTTTTGTTTCTTCCTCCATACAGTTTGTATCAATTTTAAACTGATAAATATTCAGAACGTTGCCAGCTGGGAGAACATTAATACAGATTACATAGGTAATTGTGGAGCAAAACACTAAAACTGTTAGATGGGCATTTTGCCAAAATGCTTCCAAGTGGCTCAGAAACTGTGTTCCTGTTGTATGACTCTCAAGCACATTGATGCTGAATAGCTATTACATTTGTACATTTTAGCAAGCATGTTTGTGGGGATGATGGATAGCTCAATTTTGGGGAGTACATGTACATGCAGCCATCATTCAGATACTTTGGACACTGGTGCCAACACTGACTCTTGCTTCATTTTTCTTGTCAAACAGTCTTTTTGATGCAAAACATTAGATGATTTATTAATTATTTAGAAGGTTGTCAAGCGTGTTGTCAGTAGTTGTTTTTGTCATGTGTAAATATCAAGAAGTTTGGTTTTAGCTTCAATTGAAGGTATCCGATAGTGAAATATTGAGGTTCAGACTTGACAGGGGGATCTGTCACTCACTTTTCTAAGTTGGTTTGCATGTAATGTCTGTGGAAGTTAAAGTTTTGTAATCTATTCAATCTAATGGAAATTCCTCTTTGTCTCCGCCCCCTCTCTTTTTTTTTTCTTTTCAAATGATCTTTTCTTCTTTTTTTTTTTTTTGGCCCCTGCTGCATGTGTCATCATGTGCTTTGCTTCTAGGGCATCAAGGCGCATGGGAGCGCCACGTTGTCATCAAGGAGACAACTGAGTGAGTGTCTCTGTTCTGATATCATTTGGCTGGACATGACTGTGTTTTGTAGTGGTCTACTTTGATATAGTACATAGGAGAACAAGGAGTCTTGGTACTAAGGCTTGATTAATCTGCAAGTCTAATTAGAGATGATTAGTCTATAACGTGCAATGCCTTTTCTTCACAAATCAGCTTTTTTCCCCCCCTGCAAAATTGAAATGTAATAATGTTTTTAAGAACCCAGAAACTGTTGCCCTTTATTTTTAACTAAACCTAATTATTAAACTTTGAAAACCAAGTAAGTTAATAATATATATATTTTTTGAGGTTGTTTGTTCAAAAAAAACTCAGCATTAAGGCTCACTCATTTCTAAATGGAAAAATAAAACACGAAGGCTGATCAAGTGAAGGAGAGCACGATGACCCTGTTTTTAGAGCCAATCAAGCCCTGGTATGTAGACCTTGTGTGCTATGAATGCCACCTGCACTGCTTTGTCCTACAAAGTAGAAAAGAATGCTTGTACCCAGCCGAGAGCTAATCCTTCCCAAAGATGGTGACCCAGAAGATGTGAAGTTCAGCGATTATGTGTTTAAAGCGAATGCCGCAGAACCCCTATTTCTGCCAGACGTTTTTTGAGAGGCTTATGTGATATTTTCTGTGGTTTATGACATAGAGCAGAAAAGATACAGAAACACTTGATAGTCATGCAGAAAATGTGGATTTCATTACAAATACACATTGCAAATCATGACAAAGACCTTAAAAATAGAAAAAGAAATTACAGTTTCAAATTTTGGGCAATGTAGACCCAGGTCCGCATTAGTCAGCTCATGGTACATTTAAATAAAAAATCTAGTATTAAAGATTTCCCTTTCAATGCTTATAGGCTACATACTGACATGGCAGTCAATTGTCAGAAATATTAAAAATATTTCAATTGGTTTTATTGATAGCTACCAGTGTTTTAAAAAAATATATACTTGCATTTAAATTCATACTGTCATAAAACTCCACAGAAAATATTATGTTACAGGTTTACAATACCATAAGACAGAAAACTTGAAGAAAACTACTTTTTCACGTCTGTTCCCTGTCAGCTGTCCTGCACTGTTCTGAATTGTTGTAGTGTAGCATGCTGTAGGATTCGTAGCATCAATATGTGAATGCAGTGTTTTAGTCCCCCCCCTCTCCTGTTTACATTGCAGCGTTGCGCGTGGTTGCACTTGAAACTTTGATCCTATTTTCACAACACGCTGGCTTTCCTCGACCTGTCACCTTATCCAAAGTGGTTTGATCCTATTCCGCACCTTTCACCCAGCAACACTCTCTTAACACAATTTCAGAGGCCTTTGGAGACACAGGTATTCACGTTTTACTTGCTCAAAAGTCAAAGATTTCACTTAAAAACCACACAGCCAGTGTCAAAAATAAGTAATGCAGTTTCTGATTTTTTTTTTTTTTAAATATGTGCACATTAAGTCACATAAAAAACTCTTAAATGTTAAAGGTTAAAGCATAAAGAGGCAGTAAGTGCCATTAAAATTTCATTTGTATGCTCCATTTACACAAGGGCAAGCGTGGACCTCCATGCTGATGATGAATGTATGCTTGTTTATCAATTCATGTCTGTCCGTGAAGTTGATTTATTTTTTGCGGAAACATCCTGGCAAAAAGGATCTCATCACCTTTGTTTCCTTTGTTAGTGTGTGTTCTAATGTGTATCTCTGTGTGTTTTGATGCTTTTTGTAGCTCATTAAGCTTTTCAGAGATTGACAGTAAAGCTGAGCTGCTAAATTATTTGTCACTTCTGTACCTGTTGCCCCGCAAACACCATTAATGAGCTAAACTTGATTTATTTAACAAGGTGAAACTAATCCCAACCTCTATGGCTACAAGCAGTATATCTTTTTCTAAGCAGCTCTTGGGACATCAAGAATCACATTCTTCACCTGGATTGTCTCTTGAATGCAGGGAAGACGTACCTTGTTTTTCCCAGAATACAGATGCCTTGTAAAGACAATTTTTTTTATCAATAGTATGTGGGCATATTTTTAAGTTTTGATCACTGATTCTATTATGTAATCTGTTTAACAATAAAGGTGTTCTGCATTGTTAAAGGTTAGGTGTTTTACACCGTGCCTTAACAACCAGTACACGACTTTCTGGACACGTCACCACAAAATTCTATGTATTTGAGGAAGGTTTCTAGGGTAAATCCTTTAAAAAGCATACATTTTTATTTTGCAAAATGTTGAATCATGGGTTGTACAGGTGGTCCACTCATACTGGCATCAAGTGAAAAGGTTTTAAGTGTAAGATGTTATAAAAAGACTGTTTTCCTTCTGTACGTTCACGCCTACCTGGAGGCACTGTTTGCTGCCACGGATCTTTGTGTGCTGCAGTGTTTTTTTGTTTGTTTGTTTGTTTGTTTTTTACAGCTGTTTATCAGTTGTATTTTTTTTGTAAAACAGCTAAATTGACCCTTTTTTTATGAGCATTTGTGTCTGCATACATGCATATTTAGCTGGATTACACCTTTGATCTTCTTCTCCTTGTAACTTTGTGATTTGCTGCCTTAAACAGGCAGATAAGAGGAAGCAGGTATGCGTGCATGCATGGAAAGCTCAGCAGATGGCTATTTTCAAGATAAAACTGGATAAATCCTACTGATCCCTGTCATCTGCGGGTGGTATTTTTTCAGAGGAGACTGAAGCCGACACATCTCCAACAACCGCATTGCTCCGTCATAGAAGACCCACAGAGGTGGGAGCTGTGGGGAGTGCACGTCTGTTTGAATGTGTGCATGCGTGAGGCTTGCTCCCGTGCTGGCGTGCTGCCAGAGCACTTATCTAACTGTGATCCACCGCGCTACTCACTGTGACTCCTAATTATAGACTGAGGCACTCAAACAGACACATATACACACAGTTTGCACATGCTCTCTTGTGTACCATTCACACTAATGAGGAACAGTCCCCGAGGAAGAACCCACACTCCTCTCAACTCCTTTATAAAGGCCACCGTGACCACCTCCTCTGGCAGCCCACCTCCCAGTCCTCTTGTAAGAAAGAAAGTTACATTCTTGCAACAGCCAATAAGACAGGAAAGATTTATAGCCTAGAAGTAGGAAAAGATTTTGAAAAAAATGGAAAGTGGGAGAAGAATGCTGGGTTAAAATTAGCAAAAAAAAAAAAAAAAATAATTTGAGGTGCTGAAAAACTTACTGTGGAAAGAGAAGGAAATGAGAACGATGGCCTGCCAAGAAGGCAAAAAGCCAGCAGAGATCATGTTGAGGGAATGAACGGCAGGGGACTTGGAATGACATGTGCGACAAGCAGAGAGAGAGGAGAGAAGATGGAGAATATTTGTTCTTTTAACTTATTGAGATCCGCAAAGCATGATCACAATGAACTAAGAGTCCCACAGGCTTTCTCTGAATCCTTTTATCT
The DNA here is from genome assembly GCA_023969325.1 of Oryzias curvinotus. Classification (NCBI taxonomy): domain Eukaryota; kingdom Metazoa; phylum Chordata; class Actinopteri; order Beloniformes; family Adrianichthyidae; genus Oryzias; species Oryzias curvinotus. Next base: position 24,102,065 of record CM043714.1, read on the forward strand.
GTACCCCCCCCCCTCCCCACTCTCTTCATTTTCCTTTATTTTTCTCTATGTTTGCTTTCTGCTGTTATTGTCTCTCCTTCCCTCCTGCCTCGTCATGTTACATGTTGAGCATGGCACTTTGTCAGAGCGCTTCTTTGTAGGTTAGGATGCTTAAAGCATGGTATAATGTTAATGTGCCATATGCTGGATTTTCTAAATGTCCTCTGACATTTCACAGAATGAGTGACTGCCTTATGCTCAAATAGGAATTTTATCTGGTGAAACAATAAGTAGTTGCTCATTTATTAGCACCACCAGGCTGTTTACAGATTCACAACTCATCTTGAAAACCCATCTGCAAGATGCAACAAATTATACCTATATTATGACCCGCAAAGTATCCATGGTAACATGCTATTATTTCCTTGTGTGCCGTACCTGTGAACGCTTACTGTGTCCCCTAAATAACTTTTCAAAGGAAATACTTCTGCTGCCTCCACCTTCTTTCATATTCAGTGCTGACAGAAGAGAACAAAGTTAACAGGACAGGACAGAAGGGACTTTGGTGGCCACTGCTGTGAGGCTCTCTTTCCTGCTAACCCCAAATAGCCCCGGGGGCAGTGCATGGGGAAAGTGGGGCCTGTCAGCAGAGTGTGTGCATCAGGCTTTGTGGGTCCGTGTTTGTGTGGGAATCTCAGAGATGTGACCCCATGGCTGGCTTTTTTCCCCCCACGGGCAGGACATAGCGACACAGGGAGGCGCGCACACCTAACCAGGCACAGATGGCAACCGCAGACAGACGGCCGCAGACACAAACACTTTAATAAATAATTATCTGAACAATGACACTGGGTACAGCGGAGGACGCAGGAGGCAGGACAGATGGACAGGAGGGGAGAAGGAGACGGTAAGGATACAACATCTTGACAATAAAAAGATGATAGGTAGAGAATACAAGGAGAAAGAGTTACCGAGAGGGCATAGGAAGATGGGAGGTTGAAAAGAAGCAGAGAAAGGAGGGCTGAGCAAGCCTGGAAAAGTATTACCGGCACAAAGGAAACCATTACCAGTGCTGATATTGAAAACACTGTTCAACCGCTAAAGCGTACATCAGTGTTTTACCGCTGCGTTACTGACTCCTTTAAGTAGTTAATATGGAAAATACATTAAAATAGTACAGATCAAATAAAAGGGAATGAAAATGTGATCAGGAAATAATAGTTGAAGGCAGAGTGGGGTAGCACAGCTTCAGAGATAAAGAGAAAAGGTAAATGTACTGTAATAGGAGACGGGTTAAAGATGAAGAGGTCTGGAAACTGAAGAAAACCTGAGAGGAGAAACTGCAACAGCACATTATTCACTGGATAATAGGATATTATTCAGTGTGGAGTGAAAGAAAGTTGACAATCAAATGAAAGCATGGCTAGTCACGGGAGATGCTGAGCTTAGCCATACACGCAGATCTGCATAAGAGGATGTCATGTGCTGACTTACAATTTCTCATCTTCATGAAGGAAGCCTTTTGGCTTCTTTGCAGCGCTCTCTCAGGAGGAACAAACACATTCCTGTCTGCCTTTTAATTTATTCTGCTTTTTAGGTTGAGATACTATATTGATGGTGAAATGTTAATACATTTAAGTTGTTGGTTTACAGTTTAATCGGATCAAATGTGTTTGTCGAGTCCAGCGGGATCCTCTAGATAAAAAGGTCCTCTAAGGTTACGCTATTGTATATAATCCATAAATTCTTTATGAGAATGGGTAAATGTATCCAAGAGATGTCAATTGGCCTGACCTTAGACAATTTCTTTACTTTGATTTTTATAATATCTGTTTTAAGTAAAAATAGTGTCTGATGCAACAGCAGATCTGGTATAGTGATATACAGTATTTAACTCCAAACCCAGGCCAAAGTGAAAATCCGCTCTTTCGTGTTTTAAAAGGTTGAAACAGTTAAATAATTGTTATTAGTCATGTTCCAGATGAACATCATGGATTTAATCACATTGTTTACATGAAATATTTGCTGACTTTGAACTGAATCAAGGAGGATGTTCTCCTCTTTGTGTTGGGGACAACCCAGTACCAGTAGGACAGATTTCACATTTTCAATGGAAAGACCTACTTCCGTTCCCCTTCTTCCCTCTTCCCTTAAGACTGGGAGCTCAGATTGCTTTGAAAAATTAGTTGTGTTTCTTTTACCTGTCAAAATGATCAGTCTGCCACAAACTATGCATTGTGACTGAACCAGACACAACTTTTAAAGTTAGATTTATAATTTTCACTTGTTAGAATTCCACTAAAGTTAAATGTAAGGCCTGTGTTTAACACAAACATTTGGGAGCCCTCTGATGAACACCATTGAGCTGTGACATTACATACTGCTCTGTGTCTTTATTATTGCTAGATACAATACTAGGAACCATGCCTGAAAAGAGCATCCTTAAACTGAACAGAGTGCGTCTTATTCTCTTGTCCTGCTCCCTGACTCGTTTCACCTTCCTGTGTTCTCAGCTATCCCCTTTTCAGACCTCCTGCTGTTCCGGCATCCTCTCCAGGTGTTGCTGTTTTCATTGTTCTTCTCTGCCTCTCCTCTCACCTGCCTTTTTTACTTCAGTGTTCTACTGACACTGCTTTTCTTCCTTTATGTCTCCCTGTGTTGCTTTATGCTTGTTGCATAACTGTATCACCAATGTGGGATTTTTTTCAGTTTTCAGTTAAGTATTTATTATTTAGTTCATAGTTTTGACCAACTGCTCAGGTTTAGTTTCTTCTGTTTATTAATCCGGTTTCTTTCTGATGTTTTTATAACTTATGCCAACATTGTTTTTAGGTTCTCCCTGCAGTGCTTGTATTTTGACTTTACAATCAATCATCCAACAAAAAATGGACCAAAAAACAGGTTTTAGTCTGCTTTTAATAGATTTAATTCTGTTTGTGAACACATGACTGTAAGGATATTCCTCTAACCAGTTTTTGTTACTTTGCAGCATCTGCTTCATTTTTCCTTTAAATACAACCTTTTGTCCCTTAGTATCCCACCCAGTTATCATGATGTGTTGTGTTTTTATGTGTGTTCCATGCTCATGTTACACTTTACTCATCTCATCATGGCGTCTTGTTTGTGTCTTCTCTTTTGTTTCCCCATCTTTGCATGTCTTCATCCATTTGTTCGGAAGCAGTAAGCAGCATGGTATGACGGAGGAATACAACAGGTAGGGCTGTCTGTGATGGGTCACTCTGCATTCCTGGGTCTTCTTTCCTCACAAATTTACATTTTTTACTAATGCATATTCAATATATAGTATTTTTTCTTATTCTGCCAATAATTTCGACAGAACCTTTTAATCAAATAAATATTTTTTACTACATTTTACATCTTGATTGATCTAATCTGGCAGACTACAGACTGTTTAACAGTCTAAGTGTCTTTCTGGCAAAGATGAGTCACAAGTGGCCCAGGTTTGTATGTGACATCTGCCATCTATCCATCGTTTCCTAACCATACATTGCTTAGCCTGTTTCTCCTTCCAATCAAGACGGCTGATCATTTGATTTACCTTCGTTATGGTAAATCTGATCTCACTGTTGCAATCGCAAGCAGTGCTCTCAAGTGGCTCTCGTCCTTGCCAAGTCTCCCATCATCCCTGTTTCCATTCCTGAAAATGGAAATTAAATTCTATTCGTACAGTCTAACAGAATGTAAGAGAAATCAGAACAACAGATTAAAATAACAAAAAAACGGGGGGGACTGACTTACTGGAAAACAGCTACTTCAGATTTCTGTACGCTCAGTATCTATGCATTATCTGTTTTTAATATTGTTCAGCTGATAAATAATTTCTATCTGATTCCAGGAATACGTATCAATATGACCCCTTTTGACTGCTATTCTTTTCTTTAAACAAATATTTAGTTATTATATATTTTTCTTTTTTATGAGAAATCTTGTTTTTTAATGACATATTAGCTATCTGTCATTCTCTTTGGACTAACAAGTTAATGGGACTCAGTCCTGATTTGCATGCCAAAACTGTGTACTCTCAGTTAACCTTTTTAAAGGTAATAAGTGATGAACCTTGTTTCCCTTTTTTTGGCACAGTTTACTTTCCAAAATTCTCCTCTAATCAACCTTTCTCTTTAATTCACATCAGTTGTTTTTCTGTCTGTACTTTAGCCCTCAGTACTGAATTTTCCCACACTAGCCCATTGATCCACTGGTAAAACAGTTGTTGTATCAACAGTTACCAAACTTTTTAAATTTGTTTCAGATGAGCTCTTATTAATAATGCCTCTGAGATTTGTTTCTTAGAAGAGGAGTGGGTTAAATGTTTGTTTGAGTTAACTGACGACATGAATTATTCACTACAATTAGATTGGATTCAACAGAAATTAAACAGAAATGTCTGCGGTTTTCAGTCAAACGCGAGTCAACTGCTGTTTCATTTATCTTTTGAGCCCAGCACAACGCTCACAATAAATATAAAAGTAAAAAGAGATGTGCAGGTTAAATGGCAGTGTGTGTGTTTTTTTTTTTAAAATAAAGTGTCACTAACAGGCACCTTTATTTAGCACCACTATTTAAAGAACAAAACGCTTTGCTTTGATTAAGGAACTTCTTGGCAAAAATCCTACTTACTGCCAGTCAGTAAAGAAAGACTTGCTGGGTCTAAATGTATTTGTCTATAGACTAGACACTAGGGGGGGTGACATTCAAAAAAACACACTCCGGAGTTGTCACATGACTGAGTTAGCTTAAATCCACTTTTTAAATTGAACACTGTTCCTCTTTACCGCTTTTGAACCTGCAATAACTTTTAGATTTTTCGCATTAGTGAAAGGGTTTCATTTAAAGGGTTTCTTGTTATATTTAATACATTTTAGGCCCATTTTTCTTGAATTTTTATGAAGTTATAAGAGAGTTTGGAGACACCGATGTAAATCATCTATTCTTTTTACATCTCTCAACAACCTGTAACGGCAGGTAAAGAAAAGGGAAGTCTCATCTCTGTTAAACTGGTTTTTGAATACCGTATTTAAATTTACATTTGACCTCAAATTTAATTCAAGCTAACAATTGAAATACACCAACAAGCCTATTAATTTATGTATTTCCAAAGGCTAGGTCTAATAAGCATCATGTGATGCCACATGTTCGACAAACTCTTATAGAAATGTTTTTCCCTTAGAAAAAAAATATGGTTAATAGTTTTTCTGATGATTTTAATTTATTTTAAATGCTCAATAATTCATGAAAAAATGCTTTACTGACTAACAAAAATAAGAAAAAGCAAGGATAATCTTATGAAGCAAGCAAACAGTAACGGCCAGTTTTTAACAGCTAAGCCTGAGAAACAGTTGATTCTGCCCACTGGAGCTTTATCAGTTTGGACCACTACAGAAAGTGTCGAAAAGCAGTTCTACTTTCTCCTGTTCTCAGTTTCTCGGCTGATTGATCCTGTCTGGGATATGAAGATCATTGTTTGCTTCAGAGGGCGCTGAAAATTAAGCCTGGATTGATTGATCAGCTGTACCAGCACAGCTCGTAAAGCCTTAAGCTGAGCATTAGAAGTGTTAATTTGCGCTGTCATGCTGGTGCATCTGTGCATTCATGTGATATCTGCTTTGTTTGCTTGTGGAAAGATGGTGTCCATATTTGTGAAGTGTCTGCGCTGGTGTTAGAGTGGTGGAACAGCTGATGCGTCTCAGCATCTGGTGCTCTCAAGGGGCGAAGACATGAGCACAACAGGAGGCTTCTTAAATTCTCCTTGAAACTAGCCAAGCACTTCTTTTAGCTACAGCACACTTTAGTGGCCATTAGGAATTCAATCTGTGCTTGTGCCTCAGGTGTTTAGTGTACTCTGTTTGACTGCATAATCAATATCTATGTATTCTGGTTTAGCTGGGTGTCTAAAATCATTAACATCATTTCATTTGTATTATTAGTGGCTCAGTTCAGCTCAATATCTACAATATTTGTTTGTATAGCTTATGAAAGCATTTCCTAACAGTTAGATGAATTATGTAGTGTTGTGTTCTCTCGCTAGGAGCAAAGCACACACATCCCATATTGTGCACGGCCTTCTACTCATCTCTTTCTCAGTCCTTCATTACTATGTTAGATCAAGGCTTTATTAATGAAGGGACATCTGTTTCATTAAAGTAGAAATATGCCTGTGAGAGGAAGGGATAGAAGTGATCTAAAGGGGAGTGCATGCCACATGGAAAAAAGAGCCGAGGTCAGACATGCAGAAATGTTGGGTGGTTTCAGGGGTTTTCAGCATGGTGGAAAGAAAAGGCAAAGTGAAGCGGACGTGGAAGAGAAAAAGGATATGTCAGGCCTTCAGGCAGCAATTCTCTCATTAAGACTGCTATCGCGGAGAAAGGAGTCCAGCTTTTACACCCGTACATGCTCATATCATATTGCATTCATCAAAATCACAAAACAGTCGTAACCTTAAGTTCCCTCTCAAACTTATGTGGTGAGCTGGGCTTAAAGGGTAAATCACTATTTTAATTTAAACTCTGCTTTGTAGCATAGTCGAAGAAGTACAAGAGAAAGGCAGTTAAACAGAAAATAATCATGAATGTCACCTTTCCAATTGTGGAAAGCAGCATTCAAAGTGTGATATCAGCTTTTATACATTTTAAACTATGCATCTTTTATTGTTAAACCTTCACTGCTCACAAAGGACTAATAAGCCAAAGAGTGTGAAATGACAAATAAAACGTGTGCAAGTGTCTCTTACACTTTTTAGATGCAGTAAAGGCATTTGTGGACATAAAAAAGTTTTTCTATTTCTACAAACTAAGTTTTTCTTATCAGCCAAAATGCTTTAGCAGCACTTTGTGTCTGCTACATATACTTTTCATCTTCAAATGGTAATCGATTAAATTGTCAGTGATCTACAATGAAGCAGAACCAGAGGGGTTACAAGATTTCTCTAGACATTTCTTAACAGCACATTAGAGATACAAAGGCCCTATCTAATAAACAAAAAAGATATTTAATTTCTTGTAAACTATTACCTTTGTTAGGGAGCATTTCCTGTCTTTTATGTCGCAGCAAAGCAGGACATTTACTAAATGTTATTTCCCATTATCTGACAGCAGCTCTATAAAGGGACCTTTGCATGTTTTCATACTTTTTTTTTTTAAACTTTTAACACATTTTCATCTTAAAGTCCCACTTCAATCATCTTTTGAGCCATTTTGAAAGCGTCCCTGGTGGTTATTTAGTTTTTAGCCAAAATCAAAAAATCTATCCGATTCTATGAGAGTTTTTGTAGAGTGACAGTAGTTCATTAGAAAAACGCCTCTGAACGGAGGGTGGGTCTGTTAGAAAAAGGAGCCTCCCCCTTACCATCCTCGCTCTCCTGCTAGCTTATGTTTACAGCCCTTCACACCTCCAACCCAACATTACCAGTGCAACAAAAATGGCGACTAATATCAAAGCTATCCACCTGTACAGTTTTAGGCTAGCTCGGACGAGGAAAACAAAGACGTACATGGATTTAGTCATCTACGTGTGGATGCATTAGAATGGAGCAAAGCAGAGAGCTTGTGGCCCTCCCAGAATATATTCCATGTGACAAATATGCTGTTTTTAAAAAGATATGTTTTCATTTGATCCTGTATAAAGAAATACTCAGAAACGCACTTTTTAGCCTAAATGTCTTAATAAATATCCTCCATCATCAGAAAAATGCGACATGAACATGTAAAAAACTAAAAACAAAATCCATTAGAGTGGGACTTTCATATCACACTGAATCCAGGAGCATGTGGGATCCTCCAAGATGTTTACCTCTCGGGTCATCGGGGCAGCAAGCATCATCTGTTGTCTCATTTTACCAATGATCCCTGATAGCAAATGGGTTAATACATTTATACAGAACATTCTTCATTCAGCTCATTTTACTCCACATTCATGTGTTCTCTTCTCTCTCCACCATGCGTGCTGATTATGTATGGCTGCGCTACATTTATCTGTGTTCTGAGAACTGAGAGATTTTTCTTGGGGAAACTTGAGGATGACAGGACACTAATCAGAACCCACTATCCAGTGTCTGATTTCACAATCACACTATTTCCTGTAACAATGCTGCTCATCTTTCTCTCATCCTTTCCAATCATACAACAAATGTGCTGGAGAAAGGCTCGCTGGTGTGTGTGTGTGTGTGTGTGTTGGATCTTTGTCTGGGTTTCATTTACACATCAAGTGCAGACACAAGTTCCCATTCTTTCTGATAAACAGTGAGCTTGGACTTTATACTGTGAGGTCCTTTGAAGTTAATCTGCTGATCACAAGGTCTGTTTCTGTTTATGTTAGCACTATTCAGCTGTGCTTCATTTCATGGAAATTGAACAGCTCCAGAGCCTACAAGCCATACTTAAACATACGTTTTTTTTTCTAAAGATTCTTCAATATTGTTGCACATAAAGATTCCTATCAAACCCAGTTCATGTTTTCAGTTTTATGATAACAATAGCTAACAAAGCATGTGTTTTTGTGCTGTGTAAAATGTTTTTTCACCGCATGGTATAAGCCAAGATTAAAAAGTAAAATAGTTCAAACAGTTGTTTGAAGTGATCAGATAACTGCCCAGTAATCCTCTGAGTTGGATCAGCTGCCAATGAAATGGTGAAAAAACCCTTTTGTTTCGACCTTGTACTATTGACCCTTTAGAGCTGTGAGTGGTCCCCACGTCGTCCCATTTGATCTTGGATACACCCACAGTAGCTTTTCATCACACATAGATGCACTCCTCATCCAGCATGCATCTCTTTGTCACCACAGTCACAAACCAGTGGGCACATTGGGAGCAACGTGGGGTTCAGTGCTGCTGTGTCTGTGCTCAAGGACATTTCGATACAGAGCAGGGTAAAAACCATCAGTCGGCTGATTGGAGGATGACCCCTGAACCAACAGGGACGCTGCCGTCCCACCATAATGACGCTCTCAGAATAATGGCAGATTGTATGTATCCATCATATGCCTTTCAGATAACGCAAGCTGGAGATGACTATCTTATTTTGGCAGACAGCGGTGGTTACAAATGTAAGCTTCTAATGTTACTATGATATGAAAACTGAGCAAAGATGTGGACTTGAAAGCTGATTTATTATGATCAAATGGATCTGATATAGGAAGCACAGAGGGCTGTTTGTCTAAACTGTGTTTTTTCATGCTAAGTGCCCCAAGGCATTTATTTAATAATAATCTTAATTGTGAGCTGACAGTACAAGCATTTGTTTGCAATGACAATTTGTATATTTTTTGATAAATAAGAAAATAGCTAAGCACAAGGAAGGTGATGTCAAAGACTTACAACAAACAACAATTTCACAGGAAAAGAAAAATCTATGTTCTTTAACCCACTGTGACCATGACTCCACATGAGTGCTTTATCCTGGATGATTCCACTCAGAACGCTGCACCACAGCTGCTTGAATGTGATAGATCTGGGTCTGTTGGTTCAAAAAATGCCCACATACCCTGAAAGCTGAATTTTTTGGTTTACAATACCCAAACCTGGAGGAAACAAGAGTCACAAAGTGGGAGCCAAAGCCACACTAATTCAAAATGACAGAAACTGGCTTGAACTTATAAATGAAACACACACCAGAGCCCTACATGTATGTTCCCCCCCAGGAGAAATAACACTCAAATCACTGTAACTCTTTGAACAGACCGATTTAGAACAGCAAAAAACCCCATGAAAAATTAATCAGCGCAATTTTCGTTAAACCCCAACATTATTTTACTCTGTTGTGTGTAAGCATGGTACATCTGCTAATGTTGAGTCATGTGGGAGAGCTTCTGTGCTAAATCTGTCAAGCACACCAAGGTCATTGCCTCACTTTTTAAATCTACCGTGTTGGTCTGAAATTCCAGCTTTCAAGCCAGTCTGCCATAAATGATTAGTCATAGATATTGGGGTTCTGCACAATATCAGTACAAAATAATCTTTAGAAAATATTCTTTTGTGTTGATATACAATTTTGGGTTGAGGGATTTATACCCTTTGAATTTTTCTATATTTTACAAAAAATAAATATTTTGATTAAAGATACTTGGGTATTTTTTCCAATTGCAGCTTCAACATCAATTATTTTGGTGCATCTCTTAACAAGCTTTACACTAGGATAGCTTTAGAAACATTTACATAACACACTGAGTATCTTTAATCACAAGTTTTCGTGTTTTATCAAACATTATTAGTTGTATTGAGGTCTAGACTTAAGCTGATATATTTATTACATAATATTTACATATTTATTTTGATCTGAATAGTTTTTAGGGTTGCTGTCCTACTGAAGAGTGAACTGTCTGTAACAGGTGTTTATCCAAGATCAACCTGTTCTTGTCTCTTCCATCTTCCTGTTCATTCCCTGTCCCTGTCGAAGAAAGCATTCTCACAACATGATACTTCTACCACCACAGAGGCGATGGTATACTCAGGATGGTGGAAGATTAGTTTTCTGCCAGTGTTTACTTTTAGATCATAAAGTCAAATTTTGGACTCTTTAATTTGAGCACCATATTCAGTGTTGGTTGTGTACTTTACAAACTAGTCTTCCTATGGATTTCTTTCAACACTGTCTTTCTTTTTAGTTCCCTTCTGTAAAGATCAGATTTGTGGAATGCTCTCCTGTAGATAGACCCCCCCCCCCAAGCTGTGGATCTATGTAGCTCCTCTAGAGTCATCACATGATTTCTGGCTGGATCTTAAATTAAAACTCTAATTTTTCAGGTCATTTGTCAGGTCAAGGTTTATATCATGTTATACAAGCAGCGATTCCTTAGATTTTCACAGACTATATTGCACTTAAGATGTTCCTTTCTGCTATTTTCCAGGCTTTTGAAGTAACATACACAGGTGAAATATATTTATTTATAAAGTGATAATAATCCACTGTGTAGCGTAGTGTCTTTGATGTGAAAAGATTAAAACATATTTGGTAAGAAAACCTCCATTAATTCGCCACCAAGTTCCAGTTAAGTGTAAAAGGAAAGAGGTAGAAATTACAGAAAAATAAAACATTTGAATACATTTAAAAAAAAAAGAAGACTATGTTTCAAAAAGTAACTTGTAACTGTAATTTGATTAAAATAAACTACAAAAGGAAAAGGCTCTATGTCCAGGTAAGCCACGATTAGAAAGATGTTCCTCACAAGCAAAAATTCATTGGCCAAGGTCAGGTAGAGTCACAGTAGGATCATAAGGTCCCTACAGAGGACCAGGTTATAACTGACAACTGTAATTAGGCTAATTACTGCAACAAAACCATCATCACAGAGTGTAATGACCTGGGCAGACCAGGAAGTGTGACGGATGGATGGATAGATAGATAAGAGTGAGAGAGATAGAAGAGGATACGCAAAGAATATTAATTAGGGTAACACTAAGGGGAATGATGAGTGAACTAATGGGAGAAAGAATTTACCTTTAATATGTGGCAAGATGAGGAGATGAACTCAAGTGTAGATGGAACTAATACAGGTTAACCTTTGGGTCAACTTTTATTAGTCATGTATAGCCTAGTGTCATAAGTTCAGGTCAGGTTAAACCTCAGCACAAATTAAAACTCTTCAACATATATTTATAAATGTGCTTGTTGTTGTGAAGTTATGTACACATCAATACATAAAAACAGAACTATTAAGGTTGTTTGTTTCCATTACACTAACATTTATTACTATCTACGTATGGTTGTGTTGAAAGACCGAAAGAAAGGGGAGAAGGGAGACTTGTGAACGGGAACTTCAAAAATTTAGTGAATAGACTTACCGTATTTTGCCCACTATAAAAAGCTTTAATTTTTTCCAAAAAATGAATCCGGAGTGCTTTATATGTGAATACATTTTGGATGTGTTTACTGATGTTGAAGCAGTTTTTAGAGGTACGCTGTGCTCTGTCAAAATGTCTGTCTGTTTTTGTTTTTACGGGTTGCAAGCAAAATTAGGTGTTTTTTTAAATACACAACATGTGCGGTGTCGGGCAGTTTTTTTTGTGCATTACTAACAAGGTTTGTTACTCTAGAGCGGCAAAAGTCTAGCGTGTTACAAACAAGAATTAGAGTTACTGTGAACATGGTTAATAAAGTCAGACTGACTGTCAGACTTATGTCTGACTTTTTTTGTCTCGCTAAATACGCCTTATAAAGGACATTCGTTTAATAAATAGACCATTCATTGACAGTGCCCCCTCTATTGTAGAATTTACGGTAGATGCAAAACACAAAAAAATCCAAAAAGAGATGGATAAGCAAAAAAAAGACAAATTGCAAATGTTACCTGGAGTAGACTATTGATTAGGATACATCCAAGGTAATTAACACAGGGTTAACATTCACATAGAGATAATTGGAAACTGACATTAAGCATATAAAAAAACTGGAATAACCAGAAAGGAAAAAGAAAAAAGACTTTTAAAATAAAATGAACCAAACCAAAAACACTAAACTAAAAGGGACAATTTTCCAAATCTCTTCTGCTTATTTAAATAAAAAAAAGCTCATATTACCTCACTGACTTGCAAGAAAAGGCAACAAAAATGTTAGAACGTGGCAGTCAACAATTTTGCAAGTAGTTCTACTTGAACGAAGGGAGAGACCTCTAAATTCATCATAGGTACACTTAAACTTTGTAAGAAAGAGTGTAAAAAAAAGAATCCAGGAAATGATCCATCCATCCATCCATCCATCCATCCATCCATCCATCCATCCATCCATCCAGCCACCCGGCCATCTTCTTAACCCGCTATATCCCTTTTGGGGTCACAGGGTTGCCAGAGCTCCGCGAAATTGTATATATAAGTAAATATTGTTTAAGAATTTTAAGATTTTTTTTTTCACAGACCGTTTTAAGAGGGGTTGTAGACAAACAAATGAAAAATCAGTGGTGTCTATATTTTCTAGTAACACTTGTTAATTTTATATATTCCAGTTCACCTGGTAAAATCTTTTATTTGTCTCATTTTCCTTAATATTTTTTTTTTGTCAAACTACAATCAAAGAAATTAAGTATAAATATGAATATTACTTGTGTGCCTAATGAGTTTCCAGTTTTTCTTCTCATTTATTTAAAAAAAATCTGAAAGACATTGCAATAACTGTACAGATAAGCAAAATCTCTTTAAGTTTTATTTTTTTTATACCTTTAGGCCAACTCTGTACCCACCCTGATTCCACCACCCAGTCAACTCCAGTGACTCACTTGGCCTCATACCCGCCTACACACTCAACTGTTCGCCTACAGCTTCACTTTCTGTGGGATTAAATGTCTTAGAAGCAAAGTACATGAAAGAATATGACATGCTAGTAAAAGACAGTGACACGCACACAGGGGAGAAAAAAAACGGGGGAAAAGAGAGAATTGTGAAATAGTCTGCAAGAACGAGAGGTGGAGAAAAGGTTTTTACCCAGCAGTATGTGCAACATTAACTAAATAGCAAGCAGATCAGAGTGCACATGTAAAGAAACATACACCTCCTCTGTCATCACCAGTCAAGTCCTTTCATAGAACCATTGAGTTTAAAGTTGTTGTTGAGTAACTCAAATGATTCAGGTGGGACATAACAACATAATGATTTAGTGAAGCTGACACAAATATCTGTGACTGTCAGTGTGACACCTATTTACATATTTTTTAAATATACACCCTTTGGCAGCTATTTAAGTCATGCTAAGCTCAGCGCTGTATGATCACAACACCCCCTGTTGAAAAAGTCAAATTTCTTCTCCCTTTAAAAATCGGAGTGAAATTCAGGAGAGGCTTGTTGACTTATTCTTTTCTAATTCCCTCCTTTCAGAACTAGGCATCTTTAATAGGTGACATTTTTAGAAAACAAGCGTTTCTGCCATGATTCCACTCTGTTTCTCATCATCACTGGTGTCTAGCCGAAATGACATATTTTAACCCTCAATACTGCTAGGTGGTGTTTTTGCAGCCCTTTGGGTCTCTCAAATGTACTCTACAAATACATTTGTGTAGTGACTAGTGTTCATTTGCTGGTTGCCATTTATTTGCCTTCTAAAGCATTGTGCCAGGCGACTCCCCCACATCCTCCTGTTCGCCTTGCTCTTCTCAAAATACCTTATTCAACTGAAGCATCAGTACATCCTCTGTAGCTACACTGATGTTTGAAAAAAGTCCATGCTTATATAAAAAATAAACTACATTCAGTTAAATTAACAGAGCATATTACCTGGGTACTTTCAACTAAGGAATTATTAACTTGGGAATTATTTTATTTATTTATTTTTTTTATGATGATGGAACCACTTTTTGGAGGGAAAAAAGTTAAACTTTATTATAGATTGAAATATTTTGGACATTTTTTACTATCTCAAAATTAGATCTCAATAATTTGTTTCTAAAGTTGCACAACAACACAGAGATTTTTTGCCAATGGTGCTCCTCGGGACGGCAATGCCAATAGCCCTTTTCCCTCTTTTTATGCCTCTGTTTCTTTGGTCAGAAACCTCAAGAAGCACGGGCACAGCAGGAATAACACCTGGTGCCAATGCATCGGAACAGCATGTTTTCTTGGTACATTCCTTAAATGGAGCCGCCTGGAAAAGCAGTCTTTTTCAGAGGCACCCAATGAGGAGCAGTCACCGTATTAAGCTCCGAGCTGCTCTGAATATTCTCAGAACTCTTCTGTTCGATTACAGGCTGCAGAATATGGGATGTGCTATTTCAGGGCATCTGCGCGTCGTGTTTAAGTCTCCTGACTGGTTGCTTAAGCTGTAATTGAATGCCTTCTTGGCGGTAGTGGGCCAAGCCAATTCTTTTTAATGCCCAACTATTTTCTGTTCATCTGCCACAGCATCAGCTGCTCTTCACTGTACGTAAAGGCCCTCATTATCAGCCAGCTGCAAGCTGTGTGTCACATTCTGCAGTCTCAGGAGTCCTGCTTCACTCAAGGCTTTAACCATGTGTTTACTGTGGGACAGCATCAACACAATTTTAAGAGGTGCTTCCCACCTAAGACATATCCTCAAAAGTTTACACAATTATTTGGCCAGTGAGCAAACCCTAAAACAGTTTGGTATGCTGAAACAGCTTTTAACTGCACAAAACTCCAGAATTTTCATAGAGATTAGGTATAGAGTATCTTTCACAACTTTAATACATTATGAAAGCTATTTAAAATAGTCAGATTGGGGCCCCTAGAAGAATAACTGACATCATTGCAGTGAGCTGAAGGGTTACCTTTGTGGACATGTTTTAAGCCACATCTTCAATTGTCTGAACAAATTAGTGGACCAAAAAACCAGAGACAATGCCTAAAAGGGAAGAGTTTGGACTAAGCAAGTCTTTTTATTGGACACCAACAGCACCAAGCACTTCTTCAAGTCAGTGGCAAAGTGGTTTAAGGACAACAAAGTGTAAGCAACCAACCGTCTTAAGTCTCACAGTAATAAATGAATTACATGAGTGGATAGTATTGGCTTTAAATGGATTATTAAGGATTATTTATTTGTTTAATGTTGCATGGGGACATTATCAAAATTTTAAAAAAGTATTTTAAAGATCCTAACATACAGCAATGAGAGAAACTTTTTTTTTAAAACTTTTGTGTTGGAAATAAATGATGTAAATTATAAGTTGCAGTAGTATCTTTATCAGCGTATTTGTTTATTTCATCTATAAGCACCAACTTTTCTACAAAAATATCCATGTTTGAATACATATGTTTGAAGAAGATATCTAGGCGTTGGAGGTTTTTTAGGACAGTTTCCCAGGATGAAAACATCAGGACATATTTAGAATAAGCAGGGGAACTGGGACAGTGAAAGCAAATCTCGAAGTTGCCATGGTATCAGTGGAAAGAGGGATTCCTGTGGTATTAAGCATATTCTTCTTGTAAAATCCTCTAAGGCATTTAATGTAAAATCCCTAAGTAACACTTGATTTTGCAGTCACTAGAGGGTTTTGCATTGATGCTATTTTATATATTCAATTAGATTTGTATTAGAAGCAGCATCATGGATGTCTGCTCTTTTTAGAACAAGCACCTATTTCAAATTGATTGTTAAATAAACGCCCCAAAATAACCTCTAAAATGATGAATATCTATAGGTTTAACCTGAAAAACTGCAAGTCAGAATGGGCTTAAACATTTTGACATTTTATAATGTTTTCCAGCTACGGTTACTAATGCCAGTTAAGACTGATGAAGTTTAGAGCTGTTGAAGCCAGTTGTGGTGGATTTATCATTAACAATGCATTTTGTTCCTCCTCCTCCAGGGCGGGGATGACTGGCCCCTGCCTTGCTCCTTTCTGGACCAACCGTGGGCCGGGTGGGTGGTTGCCTGGAGTGTGGGGCGGGTCTCCCTTGGGGGGTCCTGGCTCGTGCCTGAGGTTGGGGCGGGGGGATGCCCAGAACTCCTGGGTGGTGATGAGGTGCTCGTGTGGGGCTGTGGGCACTCTTCTGGGGCGGGGCCCTCCCGGCGCGGCGGGGAGGGGCTGCTCTCCTGGTTGGGCTGGAGCTGCACTCTCTGTCCCCCTATGCCTCCCTGTTCTCTGGCTCTGGGGGCCCCGTGGCGGTCCTACTGGCCCTGGCCTGGTTGGTGGATGTGATTGCCTGGGGGGCGGTTGTTCTCTATCTGCTGCCGTGTTGGGGGGTTCTGGCTGCCGCTGCTGCTGCTGCAGCAGGGGGTCTTGGTGTGGGGATGGCTGGTCACTCTCCCTCCTTCTT
This sequence comes from Oryzias curvinotus, assembly GCA_023969325.1. Lineage (NCBI taxonomy): Eukaryota > Metazoa > Chordata > Actinopteri > Beloniformes > Adrianichthyidae > Oryzias > Oryzias curvinotus. Next base: position 24,118,755 of record CM043714.1, read on the forward strand.
TTCACATTCCATCATCCACTTTAGATCATAAACACTCACTTGAGCACAGGTGTTAGCTCACCTTTGCACAAATAGTTTGTGTGATTGAATGAAATATTTCACACTAGTTGGTTTGAAGGAATAAGTATGCGTGTGGGAACAATATTTGTATTGTGTACATGTTGACATGTGAACATATTTTGGAGCCAACAGGTGTGTTTATAACATTTGAGTGTTTGTGTGGACAGGCCCCGCCCTTATAGACTTGTATTACATCTGAACCTAACTGTATTGATTATAAATACCCAGCAACTTGTTGCTTTATGCTGCTTCATGGTTTTACCCCCCCCCTTTCTATAATCACCCTCCTATCCCCCCCCTCTCTAATATCCCTCGCTCTTCCTCCCTCCTTTCCTTTTCCGTCCGGTCCAACACAAAAGATTTTCAAATATGATTAAGATGAATAAAGTTTGGCCTCAACTACAAAAGGGGTTTATTCAGACATTCCTCTGGTTTGTCAGAAGATTCATAACCCCTGTTGTTAAAGTAAAATATGTCCAACACAAGAGGCCTTCAGCTCTCATCTGTTTGCCCAGCTGTTGGACAGGACAAGTAAAAAATAAAAATAACAAAATAAAAAACAATGCATTTTGTTTTTAAGCAGACATGTTCAGTCAAAGCAGCTAACAAATAATAAGTTATAATGTACCTGCCCAGGTATGAAATACCAAATCTGTTTTTTGAAAGCACAAAAACAAAGGTGAGTTCACTTTTATAAGTTTTAGTCAGGTTAGAAACAGAAGAGTGTTTATGTAAGAAGTGACTCTTCAAGAGGTTCCTAATGTAGAGTCAGATGGCCTTACTCTGAAAGCATTTGGAAGCTTATTCCGCCATTGTGAAGCCACAGATAAAAACAGTCTGGATGGAGAGTGCCTTGTTGGTGGAGATGGTGGTGTGAGAAAATGTTACTCAAAGGAGTGATGTTCTCTAGAGGGAGCATTAGCCTGTCTGACTAGTTAGAATAAGCTAAATGGAGAGGACCTGTACTTACTCTATAAGCAAGCATTAGTGTCTCGAATTCGGACGACCACAGATGACCTGTAAGGTTCTGTTACTGATCGCGTGCAAATGTTGCACGCATGGGGTGATATGTAAGTGCGTGTAGGATGCCCACACAAACTACACTCTGGTTGTCTAATATCCCAAATCTAACAGTCAGGTGGGTGCACTTATCACTTGAACAGCAATAACAGGCTCCCTGCGCATTGTGCAGGATTTAGTGGGAGGGGAGGGAGTTAAAAAAAAGGAAGTATTTGTACAATGTGCCTCGATCTCCCCTACTTTCACGCTTACTTACCCATACATGCTGTTTAGGTGTTCGCTATGACTTGCTGCCCACAGAATGACCATGAAAAAAAAATCTGCACAGACATTTTTGCCCTATGGGTTTACTGAGTGGTCTACAATCTTAAAATTTCGTGCCAGCCGCCTGCATGCCCTGTACAGGTTTGTCCATTTTTTGCCAGCAGACTGCCCTTATCCACCTGTAAGGGCAGTTGTGACCAAGGCATGGGGTACAATCTTGTCAATAAAAACAGCAATTAGGCCAATTTAAAGTCACAAAAAGCGAGAAAACAATTTCAACTTCTAGTCCATACACTTAGAATTGATTAAACACTATTAATTGAGAGCAAGCCAAGGCCGCAGTATTTTCGGTTTTGTTTCAGGTCTCTCACGGGCTCCACAGATAATTGATGAGCACAAGCAGCAATAAAGCTGTGTTTGTTAACTGCACACCGGCTGTTCCTCGTCCCAACTGAGAATGAGATATCTGTGAGTTTGGTTTTTACTTTAATGACCACAGATTAGTAAAATTCTTTGCCTTCTGGCATGCTGCTCTCTGTGGGTACTTTAGATGACATAAATGTATATGTCTCAAATTTATATCAAAAGACTACAAAAGTTGCTGTAATAACCAGAAAAACAATTCTTGGGTTGATATTTGTTACTGTCAAGTCATACAGGCAGACATAGGTTGTCTTTGATAAATCTGCACACATGGTTCGTTGAGCATATTTGCCCTCATTTATTTAGCTATTCATACATTTCACTTACCTTGTTTAGTTTGTACAATGCATGTGAAACCATAAAGATCTGGTTTTGAATTGTGACATGTTAAAATTTCCATTTTGTTGGCTGATGTTTGCAACATCTGTGCAACAATACTCCCCATAAAAAGCCTCCTGCTGTCTGCTGAATTCAAAAGGAAAAACAAAAAGTAGCAGCCATGATCTATGCAGCATTAAAATTTTTATAGCTTCATTCTTTTATTCTTCTGTTGCCCTACCTATAATAAGGAAACACTACATTAAATTTAATATTGTTTTTTTTTTAACCCACATTGTCTGGAGGACTTCATTTGCTTGTAAAGAAAAGCCGCATTGACTGCTACTCGACACAGAATAACATCCAGTTGTCCAGAACCTCTAGTGTTGAAAAGGTTTTGCTTCTTTATTTCTGTTTATATTCTTTTAAAATTTAGTATTTGTTAAAATAAAAGTGATCTTTCTTTATTTTTTGGCTTTTCTTCTTTATTTTAAAGTAAAAAGCGGTTTGAAAATCTGGGGACTAATGCTCTAGCCCTTATTTCTTTAGGCTAATTTCAAATGTAAATGTGAATTCAGATTTCTTTTTTAGCGCCATTTTAGCAGTTCTATTGTTTTTTTATGACTCATTATAGACTTCCCAACTTATTAAACAGGAGCTCCTCCCATTGTATCATTCTGAGATAAAGGCATGATTAGAATCCATCTTTTCTTAATTTCTGAGTGAGTCATAGGGACCAACCCCCACAAACGCTACTGCTGAGCCAAAGGAATGTTACCCTGAGACACCGTCTGGTCGAAACATGTGATGTGTAAGGCATTGTGCAGGAAGACTACACACAAGAGGCTAATAACAAACAACAAGACCGCGTTTGTGTTTGTATTTGTGGTGCATGTTTGCACAATGCTGCCAACACAAAAGTTGTTGCGTCATCAGCTCTGTGGTGCTCAAACCCTTGTAATGCCTGCAATCAGCAAGGCAGCAGGTGAGCAGACCTGAGTGGAGACATGGACGTCAGCTTGTTGTAAAAGAAAAAAGATTGAGACCATTTTAAAAAACAAAAAAAAGTTTTCCTTAAATTGATTGTGTTTCTCATTATATTTTAAGATTCATATTTTAGTAACATATTCACAAATCAGTTTTTTATGCCTACCAAAATCACCAGAGTAAACAACACAGCTCTTGTTTCTGTATTTAAATGGGCTAAACACTGGAATTTGTTTTCTTTTTAGTTTTGTTGATTTATTTAGAGGAAAATATGATTTGTGGGCAAAATCACACCAGGTTTTATTTGTCAATTATCCACAGATGTTTCTGTTTATTCTCAATTAACCTCATGTCTACTAAAGAGTCTGGATTGTCTTTCTTTCTTTCTTTCTTTCTTTCGTTTTTGTTTTTGGTTGTTTGTTTGCATTATTTGGCGAGTTTTAGATTTGGGCATTCTTGTCAAGTATGAGTCCACTTATTGCTTAAGTTTTTTCATCATCAAGCCATTCTCCTGCCTTTGAGTCCTCCAAACCACCATTTCTGACAGTAAATCACTGAGCGTGGCAGGTGACATTAAGCTTAGGAAGCAGAAAAATGCACATACAGTCAAAGGGTGGGGAAACACTTTTACAAAAACATCCAAAGTGACAATAACGCAAAAGCAAAATATGATGTAACACAAACACCTGATGTTGGTTAACGCTTCAACAGGAGTCAAGTCTTTTTCCTGGAAGTTGTATGCATCCTTGTTGCACCACAGGTCCAAATTCTTACCTGCAGGTTCTTCAGCAATGTGGTTTCAAAAAATACTAAGTCATGTAGTGTAAACATTCTGTGCTCAGGAAGAGTGTGTGTAATTAATTTACCTCATGCCAGGCATCGACACATACACACAGATGGCTTCAGAAGGCAGAAAGGAGCTTTCATTTTAGTGTCAAAGTGCACAGCACATCAAGAGTATCACCCAATCATATGACATACTAACAGACAACAAAATAAACTACAGACTCGTACTTTCTCAGTAAAGGGTGGTCCAGAAGTCCTTTGGTGATTCAGGACAGATTCGGGACACTTTGTCTCATTAGTGAGACTAAAGTAGGACAGATACCTTTAGAACTCCAGATCTTCTCGTCTTCCTCCTTCCCACTCACTTTCCCTTACTTGCTTTTTTGCTCGTCTTCTCTTTTCTTCATTTGACCTCCCCCTTATTTCCCCTCTATCTTCTCTCAACTTTTTAACTTCTTTTTTTTTTTAAGAAGTTTGCTCAAAACATTGGACCGTCTGTAGCAGCTGTAGCCCTATCTTTGTTCCCTGCATCTTTACCCCACCTCTCTTCACTTCTTTCTGCTCTCAGCCTGTGATATATGCTCATGTAGACGCAGTTACAAGCTGTGAGTTTGATCAGACAATTTGCTGGTACATTAATGAAAGCATAAACTCACATGAATATTGATGATCTATTCTTTTACAATCTGCACATTCTGGATGCCCTAGAGACACACAGTAAATCACATACAGATGTAAGTGCAAACACACACACACACACACACACTTACACACACACATAATACTTTGCAAAAATTCTAATGAATATTCAGTGACAGCACAAAATCTGAAATGACATGAATTTTTGTGTCACCCTCCCTTTTAGTGAACTAATTCTCTCTGCTCACAGTTTAATACAGATTCATGCACACTTTAAACTTTTAAATAAAAAGTGTACATGCATATGTACATAGTATTTCTGTAGAGAGGGTTTATAACCATACAAGACAGATATTGTGCATTTAAGTTATTTGGAAAGGCATTAAAACAGCTGACAAATTATATTTTTAGTTGATTTTTTTATTAATGTATACTTTTAAAGTGTTCTTATTGGCCTTTCACTTGAATATGGATGTGATCATCAATACCTGTTTGCTCATTATCAGCCACATAGCCTGCAGCAGCTTTTAAATCTGACCAAAGCACCTTTTACACATTCAATGTTTTTCATTTATTTAATGAAAACTAAATGTGTTGCTAATTTATTTTAATTCTGCTGCACTGAAGGGTTTTTAAGCACAAATGGCCTGTTTAAGGTCAAAAAGCAGCATCTTAATCAAGAATCCAGGCTTCACTCCAGAAATCTTTGCTGGGACACAAAATTGATGTTTGTGAGATCAGGTTTTCTGTTCTGTAATTTGTTCCTTTCTGCCACAAGTCTCTTCGACTGACAAACAAAATTCTTGGTTCTACAAATAAAATCTTTCAAAAAACAGTCAGACACAGTCATTTAAGCTCTAGCTCCAGATTCTTGTTACCCTTACAACAACAAAAGCAAATATGAATTAGTTTGTAATTCAGAGTTACACAAAAATGGCATGCTTACCATTACCAATTAGCACTGAGCACATTTAAAATAATCACCAATATAGTAAAAAAAAAAAAAAATTTTTTTTTTTTTTTTTTTTACTTTCAAAAGCATCCTTTTTTTATATTAAATTGCATGGCCTGCATCACAATTATACATGCCCAAATTGAATTAGTGAAATTCCAAAAAAGCGACAAAGCATTGATACAGACTTGATTTTTTTCTGTAGTTTTTTGGTGTTTTAAAAAATGACTGTGGTCTCATTTGATTTCATCTTTACCCCAACTTGTAAATGTAATGGCATTGGGAATAGGCCATTGCTTACTTTTGATTTGAACTGCTTTTTTAATTCATGAATTCAACCATTTAGAAACACATATTGTAATAATTATTGGTTATCTTCATGTTATATATTAAAGTAGATGTTATCTGTGCAATTTACATGCATAAAACATAAAAGGACGTAATATTTTTTGTACTGAGGGTACAACTATTTGCACTACATCTACCTTTGGGCAAGTGTAAATCACAAGCTGACTCAATATTGATTGTGTCTTAGGAAGCTTTTGTGTAAGAAGTAAAATTGTATTGGATCCAAACAAATTACTGCATAAACCACAGGCATTGTCTTTACATTTACCTGTGCTTATGAATGCAAAAAACTATTTTTTGTACTTTTTACGAAATCATCAGCATTGCCACAAATGTCGGTAATGTAATAGCGTAATGCTTCTCACATCATTTGTTGTTTTGTTCATTTTTATGAATTAATTATGTTCTGCATGTCAATCAGAACTCATTCAGCTGTGTTCATAGGTCTATCTAAAAATGTCAGCTGGTTGGGTAGCATTAATGGAAAAGTAGCCAACGTGTGAACGACTAAATATCACTGCTTTAACAGCTTCATGAATCCATTAGTGTTGTGCATTTAATGTGTGAATAAGAATAAACACATCAACGCTTGAATAACAAGCTGAAGAAAATGTAGAAATAGTTGGCATAAAAAAGAACAATCACATGCAAAGGTGTTTGTGTGTTGAAGCCGATAAACTATCTTCTTCAGTATTTTAGGAACTAAAATTTTAAATAAAGCCAGAAAAAGTAGAAGTTGATTGATTACTCTTTCGGCTCCTAATCAGCTAGATTTTGCCCAGTTTTTAAATAATTGTTCGAAGGCAACCACTGCCTACACAATATTAGGCAGATTAATATGCTGGAAAAAAATGTTGGCGGCTCAGTTGTGGTATGACAGTGCAGACAGACCGGAAATAAAAGGCGAAACGTGTCACCATCGTACGTGTCAATCAAGCTGTCATGCGTTATGTCAGATGAAGGCTAAATAGTAATCAGACTAAATTAATTGTAAAAATCTATTTGACGTACTTTTTATTCTAAATAGTCAGATTTAAAAACCTTCTGGCAGTTTACTGATATTAAACTGTAAGAACCCCTGTCTTACACCATTGTTCATCCTTTTTTTTGTACTTTTCTGTGTTCAAGGTGGCTTAAAAATGACTTAATTTGGTGTGTTTCAATTCAATTCAATTTTATTTGTATAGCCCAAATTCACAACAACAGTCGTCCCGATGGGCTTCGTATAGGTAATTGTTTAAATAACGAAAACCAGGAGGACCCAGATAAACGCCACTGTGATTCTTAACATTTTATTTTAACATCTTCAAAAGGTCTTTGGGGGGTGAGTAGCTAAAACCTTTCAGTCTGACTCTAAATATATCAGAAATACAGTTTTTAAAACTTTTCTCCAAGTTTATACTGTCTCTTCACCAGTTCAGAAGTAGCTATTCTTGTCGTGTCATTTGTTTTAGTCTTTTTGTTTTGTCCCACAATGTTTTTACTATGGTTATTAAGAGCGAGAAAGTAAGTAGAACTGCTTTCACAGGTACACAGAGTACATATGCATGTGAATCACATACACATACTACAATAAAGCATCTAAACAGTAAACCTGAAAAGGTAGCTTCCCCTTCTGCCGTAGATTTCTGAATCAGTTTTTTCCTAAGTCTGACAAGAGTTGCTTAAGACTTTTAAGAGTAGAGATAACCAGATGTTGTTGGTTTTTTGGGGATGAATAGAGTTTAATTAGCATTTTCAATGTATTTAAAAATTACTAATTTCTTGTATCCAAATTTAAAGCTGCTGTTCTGTGACTGTCTGCTGATAATCTTCCCAGTTAGCTTGGGTTGGTCTGTGGAATCACTGGAACTGCTGTGCAGTGGGCAATGATTTAAATACCACCACTAAATGTATCTGCAGATAACAAGGCTAAAATTGGGACACAGTGCAGAAACAATGACAACACCAATGTAGAATTTAGGCTAATGATCTTTCTGGCTTTTACATGAGGAAATATTCAATTATTCTGAACAAAACTAGTTCATTAAAACATAATTGGAACAAAATAACTTTTGCAAACTCATTTTCTGTGTCCAACCTCATTTGGAATATGTGTCTCATTCGTAAAAATTGTGCCTTTCTGGTTTCTTTCTGGGAGCTGTGCAGCAGTAATTATGCTGAACTTATTCAAGTAGACTTTCCCTTTACAAATGTAAATTATTCCAGGAATCTTTGTTCAAAAGGAAGGTGCATTAATAATTTATGCTTATAAAGGTGTAGCCACATTCTTGGGTAGCTTGAAATGAGTTCCCTCTATTAAATCCCTCTATAGTCCTTGTGACTCTCATTTGCCATGCATTACATTGAAAAAATGGAGGAAAAGGGGCTTTTTAAATATATCATTTATCGAATTTTGTGATTTATTCCATCTCCCCACCAACCATTTGAACCTTCAACCAGCACCTCAGTCATTTATGCTTTGGCATTACTTCCCACTGACATAGTGTTCGGACATGCAGAAGTGATTATTTTCAGTGTAGACATTCCCATTCATTTGAAAAGAATGATTCATATTGGCATTTGCAGGTAATACTTTAAATATTGTAATTAATAGTCAGAGGAAAGTAAGTAGTAATAAATAACAGTAATATATTTCTTAACATCATAAACTCTAATGGTTTTAAATAATTTTTAAAAATCCCAGGCAAATATGAAATGCTTTACGTTGGAAACACAAAATAAGATACACATGGGGAGTTAAAAAATGTGCTGAAATCTGTTTATACTATTAAAATATTGCAACAAATTGCAAGCTAAGACCAGAGTAATAAAGCCTGAAAACTACTTTTTAGCTCCTCTGGTCCTGAACACTAGAAACAACAAACAAGCCTGCAGTCACAGAGTGAAACGGTCTTGTGAGGAGATAGAACAGTAACATATATCATAAAGGAATAAACCATGTCTCTTAGACCCTTTAAAGCAGGGGTCCCCAAACTTTGCCATTGAGGGCCACTTGACATTTCCATTCTCTGATCGGAGACCAAGGTCAGTTTGAAACAGAAAAAGTGTGACAGTCGCAGGGTTGCCTAAATGTAAATATTTATTGTTTCCCAGAAAACCACACATAACCAAATATAAATAACCCGATCTGATATCAAATAATCCTCTCTGGGTCTTCTCCAAAAAAAAGAAAATTAAAAGAATCAGCAAACATATAATAACTTAATTATTTAATAGCTATAATTTCTTGGAGAGTTTGTCTGCTCGCATTTGCAAGCTAATATATTTCTCTTTGTGACGGGATTCATATTGTCATCGTCTATTGGCAGATGATACAAACAGCCTTTTCTTTATGTTGAACAAAAAAATACTTGTTTGTCCAGCACAGATTGAATACCCTGCATTCTGGATCAAATTTTCTCTTCCTTAACCTTTTAGTCATTTTTCTGTTCTGATTGGGGGTCTGTCCCAGTCGCCTGGACAGAGAGCCATTTGGCAGTTCTACGACTGGGGCAAAGTGAGGTTGCTGTAGCAAAATTTTTAGGTTGGCTGACATTTCAATTCAAATAAGCTTTATTGACGTAAGGAAACAATTCCAGGGATTCCATTTGGCTGGCCCAGTTCACCATGCTTCACTTTTCCATGCTTCCATGAGTCTCAATCACGTGGCCATGCTAAATATATATATATATATATATATATATATATATATATATATATATATATATATATATAAACAAAAAGAAAAGAAAAAGGGTCCCTCTCTGGTATCATTCAGGGGGCCGGGTCAAATGCATGGGCAGGCTGGGTCCAGCCCCCAGACCCCATTTAAAGGGATTCAAAGGCTATCAATAGTTTATTTAAAATGTATAAGAAGTGCCCGTACATGGTATAAAAATAGTGACTATATGAGAACATACAGTATGTTAGTAGAAGCAAGCAGTACTCTTGCACCAGAACTTAAAATAAACTACAAAGGTTATTTTGCTGTTTAGAAATCCAGCTACGATCCAAAAGAGTTAACAGAGGCTTAAATAACTTTTTGCATCAGTGTATATACTCAAGCATATTTATTTTCAGTCTATGTACTAGTAAGACATGTTTTCGTAGATCATAGAAAAAAACAAAATGATTTATAAGCATAAAAAAATATTCTAAAACCTTTAAATAAGAGTACATTTATACCATGGATATAATCTTTGTAAACACTGTTGTGTTTATCTTCTGTGGTTATCAACCTTAAAAAAAGTTGCCTGTCTGGAACTGAAAGACAAAAATTGAGGTTGTTTATCTAGTGATTTTTATCTGGGTGTGAATTAAGGTCCAGGCTGTTGCAAGCTCAGAGGACAGGCTCACTTAGCTGTGAAAAACAGGTACTTGGTAATTTTATGACCTGAGGTGCTGATGCAGCAAAGGCACAGCGAGAGCGCAGATGTGGAATGGGTTGAATTAGGACGAATTAATTGTAGGTGCATTAGGAGTTGGCAACAGTAGTTGCCCATCAAACCAGCAAATCCAAAGCAGTGTGTCCCCTGTCATGGTAGACTGACAGATGTGTAACTCAAAAGGGAAGAATCCAGCCTGTTGTCCAGAATTCAATTGAATTTATCCACAAGAACAAAAAGGACACTTTTAGTATCGTACCCATACGGGGGAATCTCCGTAGAGGTGAGGCAAGTTTTTGGTTGTCCGGGCCCATGGAGGGTCGTAGAGAGGTGCTGCTGCATCTTAACCCTTGTGCTATCCTAGGCACTTTAACCCTTGTGCTATCCTATGACCCCACCCTTACAATGACGTGTTATCCCTACCATGACAGAGGTGGATAAAGGTGGATTTCATGTAATCCATGGACACCAGCGAAGATCACAAATCATTGAAGAAAAAAGGTTCAGTGCACTGTCTAGTGGGGTCCAGATGACCCAACTCCCAATGTTGAAGTGCCTAGGATAGCACAAGGGTTAAGAGGAGCGCAGGTGTGTCTTGCAGTTCTCTTGAGGCACGTGAGTCCATCTCATGAGAATGGAAAGTACATTGATCATGCATGCGGTAAGTGTACTGTGAAATATTGGTAAGAATAATGGAAGTTACATGCACTTATGACGTATGAGTAAAGCTGTCGCACGGTGCACTTTACACAGCATTCCATCCATTGGTGAGTTACACGCACTGGCTCTTAACTGACTGCACGCACGGGGTGTGCAGGTTATACGTAAATGCTCAAAAGATGCCCGTTGAATGCCAACACAAATTACACTGTCTGATTTCCTAATTTCTAAGTCAATAAGAGACACACGAAGAGTGCGCACACTAGCACTTCAACAGCACTAAGGGGCTTCCTGCACAGTATGCGCAGGATTCGGGGAGTTAAAAAGAAGTAAAAACTGTATGACACATCTACTTCACCCTCACTTACCCTTACGAGTTACTCAAGTGTTCACTAGAACGTGACGCCCTTAGAAAGCGAATAGATAAAAATGTGCATTAACATTTTTGGCTTACAGGCTCAATGAGTGGTCTACGTTCTTAACATTTTAATGGACCATCTATGTGGCCCGCACAGACTTGCCCATTTTTCACCCGCAGAAAGCCTGTGTCCACCCATAGGGGCAGTTGTGACTATGGCTAAAACTAATAAAATCTTCTCGTAGTAAATTTATTTGAAAATAACCCATTTAGTTGTCTTATATCTTTCCGTAGATGGCATGTAGAGTTAGAAAGAAGGTGGCTACTATGTGTTCAAATGTATTTGTTTGAAAAAATGTTTCTACCACCAGATGTGTATTGTCAAACACAGGATTTTTAGAGACTGCATTCAGTACGGAAGCAACAAATCAATCTTCCAAAAAAAAAAAAAAAAAAAAAAAACTAAAAAAAGAAAAAACTTCTGGGGTCCGATTTGATCAAAAGTAGACAGATTTAATGTATGCTAATATGCATTAATTCCAAATTTTTTTATATAAATCCACCATTTACTCTTCAACTAGAAGGGAAAAAGCTTAGGGAGTGTAGCGCTCAAATCATTGCTCACAACAATCATGTTTAAATCTACCATTAGAGAACTGTCTCTGCTTCCTATGTGTTTTGTGGAGTGTGAGTGCAGCAGTGTGCTCAGTTGTTTTCAGTGTGACGATCCAGGTGGCAGCTGCAACATTATCATCAGGCCTTCTAGACATCTGATGGAAAATCTACCTTCAGTATTTCTTCTTTTTTTTTTTTCCTGGAGATCTCCTCTCTTCCTCCCTGCTTTCTTCATCGTTTTTTTCAATCTTGTTTTCTCTCTCACTCCTACCTTTTATATTTCCTGCACTATGCCTGCCCACCTGAGCTGTCACACACTCCAAGATGAGAAATGGGAAAGCAACCCCCATCAGCTGACAGGAGTAGTTTTGTTTATGTGTGTGGTGACTATGGTTCTGTGTTTTTCAGGCAGCATGTACAATAAAGTAATTGGTAGTATAGATGGGCCCATATCTCTGTTAATGTTCACTTAGAAGCATTTGAACATACTAGTCAATGGATTTTTGTTACTGGTAGGTTCTTCATTGGTAGATTCTTCATATTATTTCTGGCCACTCATAATTCAAACACATTCTTTTCTATATTTGGAAATAAATGCTTCTAACTGGAGATGATTATGTTGCACACCAGCTCCACCAGTAATTCATAAGCCCTCCCACATTATGTTTCAGTCTGACAGTTTGCATCACACTGTCATAACTTCATACTTCATTGTTTTCTTTACTGTCAAGCTGTTTATCTCTCCCGTCAAACTGTCAAGCTCCTATACTTTATTAGCTGTGGATTACTATTCCATGTACACATTCATCACGGGCACTGTGCTGCACATGGTTTTATTGATCACTTAAAAGTTAGCAAATATATAGTAGCAAAGACAAAAACATTCTTCACTGCCTTACGGCTGACTGGTCAGAACTCACAACTATTATTAATCATTACACAATTATCAACAACCTAATGAATCAAAGCCAGCTGTGTCTGTGCAAGAAAAATAACTGCATGTCAAAGCACACTGGCTCTTGTAAAAGTGTTTAAAATAGTTGAATAACTTTAAAAGTTTAAGCTAAAACTTCTTTGTTAACTTTTTGCTCTGAAAATACACTTAAAGAGTATAAACTGGCTGTCATTGGGCTACTTCTTGGGGGACAATTGCTTTATGCAGTAAGACAATCCACCACCTAAAAAAACAAAAATTCATTTTTTTTTTCTTGTGGTGGCTTGACACGATGACACTGCATGTTAAAAAATGGTGGGACATGTATTACTCATAGTAGAAACATTTCTAAAATAAAAAGAAGAGTTGGGAGTGGGTCATGCAGTTGCATGCTGGGATTTTTAGAGTTACAGTTGAAGGATTGGACACAGAATGTGGGATTCTCATTTTAATCATACCCTTAGTCACGCAGTGCTGTCAGAACAACACAGTTGTGCTTTCTCAACTTGTGTGTGTTCTGGTTTTCTGAAGTTGTTTTGATTTTACTTTCTATTTTGTGTACTGATCACACTGCTTTAACTTCTGAATATACTAACTGCTTCTGCTTGTGTTAGTTAACCCTCGTTCATAGTTTCAACAAACATACTGGATCCTCTTGTTTTTTTTTGGTTTCCTCATGTTTCAAATTTTGCTTTGACACATTTAAATTAAATTAGGTTTTTTAATTACTATGTTTGAGTTGATTCACTACATGTATTGAGGTTCCTGCCTCTAAGGCAGAATCCAAATTCTTCCCCTACCCGTGTGGTTTCTCCCTACCCCTACATTTAGTCCTTCAAACGGAGAGTTGTGAAAAAACAGTGACTCCGAATTCAGAAGTTACTATCACTTGATGACATCATCAATAGTGGTCGGTCAGCTAATTTAGCGCAGAGTACTAGCGCTCGGAACATGCATAACAACATCAGTTTAGAACTTTAATAAGGTCATGCTAAAACAAAAAGTCATTACTTGCACTTTTCTTGTGGCCAGTCTAAGGCACACCTGTGCAATAATCATGCTGTCTAATCAGCATCTTGATATGGCACACCTGTGAGGTGGGATGGATTGTCTTGGCAAAGGAGAAGTGCTCACTATCACAGATTTAGACACATTTGTGAACAATATTTCAGAGAACTGGTTATTTTGTGTATGCGGTAAATGTTTCACCTCTTTGAGTTCATACCGTAAAAAATGGGAGCAATAACAAAAGTGTTGCGTTTATATTTTTGGTCAGTGTAGATTTAAATGTAAACTGTCCGTCAGAGCAAACCCATGTGAAGAAAGCGCCTCTCCTCTGCAACAGAGCACGACGCGGAACGCCCTTGCAGCGGAGGGCTCGGCAACCCTCCACTGCGAGGGTTAACCCTTAAAACATTTTTTTTACGAGAACCGTACCCTTCCAAATGCCCCTACAATTGGAGGGGTGGGGAGAAGCGGCAGGGGAAGGGAAACAATACGGATTCACCCCAAGTCTCCTGTATTTGAGCCCACAAACTATTCTGTTGCTGACTAATTCTCTGATTTAACCCTTATCCCGGTTTACATTCTTTCAGCTACCATAACTCTTCAATGGTTTACACAATTATTGCAATCCGGCGGACTGAAGCACAGAAAAAGCAGCCTTGCACTAATATGCAACACTTTACTGTAGTGAAGTGCTTACCCAATCATAATAAATCAACTGATTCTGACTCCGTCATGTAACACTTCGTGTTAGTGAAGTGTTGCACATTGGTGCAAAGCCAAACTGAAAAAAAGCCGCTTTTTCAGTGTCAGAATTAGCTAATTTGCTGGACAAGTTAAAAAGAAAAGAAAAATAAAAGAATTAGCTAATTTAAGTTGAACGCGTAAATCAGGGGTGTCTGAATGCACACCTCAAGGGCTGATGTCCTACATGTTTCCAACCAACCTGCCATTGAAGTTCCTTATTCAATAAATACACCGGATCCAGGTAATCAGCAGTAGATAAAACAGGAGAAGGCCGGCCCTCAAGGCCAGGAGTTTGACACACCCTGCATAAATGGTCAAATTGTTATGATCTGTCAAGGTGCATGTGTTGTTTAGGTGGGACTTGAATTGTAAATGTTTTCTTTTTAATTTTTTTTTTCTTTATAAACAGTGAAAGTTTTTAAACACCAGACAGTTTTACTATGTTCTTTATGGTATGATAACGCAGAAAATACATAAAAAGAGAATTACATTTCCCCCCTCCCCCTCAACAGCACATCCATTTTTCACACTGTCGAGAGTACCAGAAACATATCAGGGACAGAGTAATAGTGTTTATGGATCACAGCTTTTGCAACAATTAGACAGCATCGACGGGTGCCAGGTTGACACAGGAGGAACAGCCAAGAGCAGCAATCAATCCAGATTTTGTGCAGCTCAAGTGTGTGAGAGGGGAAGGATAGTTAGCTTCATTAGCAAGTGTGAGCCTAAAAGCAGTTGGATGCTGATCAGTTAAACATTCATCAATTTATTAACCACAGCCAGTGACATGGTTGATGGCGTGCATAAATGTGGCAAAGAAACCCCTTAAGCTAAAATTAGCGGCCCCCAACAAATGTTTCACTGGCAGTGTCAGTTTTTCCAAAAAAGTTTGTTAGTTTTTGAAAAAAGGAAAGAAAAAATTTGATTGGCCTCTGTTACAACATCATAATTTATAAATAATTCACACATTTTATTAGGACATTGAGAGTCTGATATTTGAAGCCTCAATCCTTGTAACTCTCTTAAAGCACAGTGATTCTAATACTCTTACATATACTGCTGCTCCTATTTTTTTTCCTGCCAGCCATGTCTTGCTTTCTAATGATTTCCTTCTTTCATCCTCTGTAACTGTGGTTCTGTGCCATCACCTTTAACTCTCATTTCATCCCTGCAGTTCCCATTATTCATCTGGATATCCTTTTCTCCTTTGTTGTTTTACCTTCTGTTACTTGCGTGTCATCCCCTCCCCTTTATTCTTTGACCTGCTCTTCTCTTTTTCATTAAGTTATTTGTCTTTGCTCTGAATCTTATATACCCCTTTTTGTCACCTTTTCCTCCCATCCCTCCAGCCCCCCCCCTCCTTCCCTCCTTTGTCATTTCTTCCTTGTTCACTTTTTATTTTGCACCATCTTCCTTTCCTTGCTTGTGGAACTGGGCAATCTCCACTAAACATATTGGTGCAAGCTGGTGGCGAATGATTTTTGCCATGATTGCACACATGCACACACAGACGCATTGCTGTCTGCGTGCTCACACAGACCTGTTGGAGATAGTGGTTGATGAACAATGCCAGACTCTCAGCATTCATGCCCGTCACAACTACCCAAGAAACCTCATTAGGCTTCCTGGCCCCAGCAAGGCACTGGCTTTGATACTTGCCAGCCTGCCTTTTTCACTCCAGGAGTAATTTGAAGCCCTGGGGCAACACACTATTCAACGCCCCCAATCATAAGAAGTGACTGAGAAACACTCATCAGACCCTTGTACAGCATCTCTATTCTAAAGCAATGACCTCATTGAAAGCCTCAAATGTGAGTAGAGCGCCGAGTGGCAGTGGCATCATAATCTTAGTGATGTGCTTTACCACTGAGACACAACTTGTTCTTACTTGACAACATTTGAACAGCAATAACTATTAGCAGAATTTACATTCAGTTATATACCACATGTAAGAAAGTCATATTAAGCAAAACTAGGGCCACAAGATATAGCAACTTCTTTGTTTCTGATTACCTTAGAAATTAGATAATGTAGTATTTCACACAATGGTCTTCTTTAAAGAAGGATGACATAATTTATGTGAAGCTTTACATTTCTATATGTAAGACAAAAGGCCTTAAATTGTTTTTGACCCATAGAAATAGAATTTGAGCTTTCGTTTTATACATCTCTCTAAATATAAGTGAAAATGTGCCGCAGATCAACAAAAAACTTGTTGTTGTCAACAACCAAATCCTGACTTCGTAATGGGAAATTTTGAGCGAAACTTTGATAAAACTGTGTTGTAATAGTGTTTTTTTTAAGTCCTTTAAAGTTTCTTTTAAATTCAGTTTGACTTTGTTTTATATAATTGAAAGAAAGTCATCAGAGTGATCAATTTCAAAACGTAGTCGTTTGGATGAAGCTAATAATGCAATAACTACAATTTCAGGCATTTCTGCATGTCAAATATAAAATGTGATGTTACAAGTAATGGCGAATAAATTAAACAGCTTTTGGTAAAAGGGTTAGGTAAAGCTTGAAATGCTGCAGAAACAAAGACTAAAGACTACAACAAAGTCTATATTAAGACAGTGAGGGAAGACAGGGACGCTGCCACAGGCTGTACCAAAGATTCACTTCCTAAGTGGGTCATGTATTGACAAAAAGCAGCAAGTTCAAAGCAAAGGCACGCTGTGGCCTTGAGACGTCAGGCCCATGCTCCGTTTCACTTCTTTCATTGTTTGTTGATGATTTATCTAGCTAAGTGCCCTCCGAGACTTTTCTATACACATCATGACTGTGAATAGCCAATGTTTCATAGTGAGCTTAAGCACACTAATGCTCTAAGTAGGATTTTTCCTACTTAGAGCATTGTGGGATTTTATAAGTGCTAAAATCGGGTTCTAATCTTGGTGGAGCTTTATCTGTCATTGACCTTCTTTTGTATTTCTGAGTAAAACTGTGTGTGGAACCTACAGTGCACAAAGCAGAGTGAAATTTATCCAAAAAGTGATGTTTCACTATTTATTTTGTCACTGTGGCAATAGCAAGAAAAGTGTGATATCCATCCAACTGTTGCCTGGTAATGATATTTATAAACCCTGTTTTTGAAAACAGCTTATGATTCATATGAAGGAGAAAGAAAGTGTAATTAAAATCTTCCATTTAGGGTATAAGGCTCTGTGTAACTAGACCCTCAGTAGCTCTGCTTTGTGGCTACTGTGCAAACCATTTGGTGACACAAGTGATTCAGTTCGGGCAGAGCAGTACCACTAAAATCATTCATTTGGCCTCTTTTATTTCAGGTCATTTGTAGCTCAAATCTGTTCTTTTCATCACCTAAATCAGTTAATATACTGTGATAGTAGGATGATGATTTGTCTTTTTTTTTTTCCTTGTCTATTGCATTTCTTGTCAGATGCCACTATTTTCCTAATTGTGTGGTGCAGCGTGACCTTATCTCATTCAGGTTTTTACTGGCAACCTGGGTCCTGACATTTTCCACATACTTTTTTAGCTATATGTTATGTTCAGGTATTCAAAAAATAATTTGTACCAGCAGCAAGTTTTCTTTTGATGCTTGGAAGGTTAGCTCATTTTCAGAGACATTGATTTCTTCAAACTCACGCTTAATACATTTAAGTGAATTTCTTCAATTTTTATTAAAACAAACTTGTTCCTATATACATTTTTCCCTTATTTACGTGTGTGTGTGTGTTAGCTGTATATAGCTCCTAAATGTGAATTTTTCTTCACAGTCCACATGCTGTCCAGCTGAGGCGCAAGGCAGTTATTTTACTGGGCCTTTGTTTAGTGTTTGAACACTGATGTGTTGTAGATCTGTGAGGGAGGTGTGTGTTATCCTCTTTAAGTTTTTGAAGTGTGAACTGCTTATAGGCGACAGTTAGATAAGTGTGTAAAAAAACACCAATCAAGTGCTGTGTGATGTGCCTTTGTTTTGTGGGCCTTCACTGGACAACAACAATGCACACTTCACTAAATGTCAATTATTTTATTTTGTTTTATACATAAATATACCAAAATGTTGATTTTTTTTTTTTTACATCTTAAAACTTGCACTAATATTTACACAGTGTTCATATGCAGGTTCTAGTGAAACAAATTCAGATTTTTTTTGGTTTTAAAAAATGCAGAAATTACAATAAATAATAATGTATTATATATAAATATCATTTAGTTGACCTGGACAACAGAAATAAAACGAGTGTATAATCGACATCATAAAATGCAGTCAGAGACAGAATAAACAGTGCAAATGAAATCATCAAAGACCCATTTCAATCATCTTTTGAGCTCTTTTCAAAGCGTTTCCAGTGTTTGTTTGTTTTTTAATTAGGATTTTTACATTTTTGGGCAAATTAAAAAAAAAAAAAAACGGTCATTTTCTAGGCTATAGTTTCTGCAGAGCTGAAGGAGTTCTTTAGAAATTCACCTCTGAGTTGTGGGCAGGACCGTAGGCGTGGTGCAACCCCTTTCCCTTTCTTGTTGCAGAGAGGTCTTGATTTAAGTAGAGCAGGGAGCTCGTAGCATGCCCAGCATATTTTCTATGTAATAAATATTCCTTTTCTAAAAAGATTTTTTTTCCGTCTGCTCCTGATTCAAAAGACTCAGAATAAAGAAATACTCAGAAATGTGCTAATATATGTCCTCCATCATGCCAGAAAAACATGTTAAAAACACCAAAAACATGTTTTTTATTGTAGTGGGCCTTTCAGAGAAGTCCATTTTAAACAGGTGAGTTTAAGAAAAAAAACAGCCACTGAATCAATGGTCTGGATGCCTTTTATTCTTGTCAAATCCTATCCATGGACTTGCAAACAGTTTGTATGGATACATGGGTGAACAAATAGATGTCCTGGTGTTTGCACGCCAGCAGATCTACTTCTGCAGAGACAATGTCGGTGTCCATGAAGAATTATCAGAACAATGTACTGTCAGTTTTTATTTTCTGCGCAGCTTGATGTCAAACGTGCTCATGTCATCGCTAAAATGAATATTCAGGAATGAGGTGCCTTAACTGAGACCAGACAGTCAGTTTTTTTCCACTTCAGTCATGGAAGAAAACTGGCCAAAAGCTGCAGTTCCAGACGAGCACAAATCATTCGATATTCTATCCAGCTCTCTACAAGACTCGTGACATGAAAGCTTGTTGTTTTCAGGCTTTACAGAGTTGTTTTACACAAACATGTCCATTACACATTGCTGCATTCTTCACAGTCAATAAAAAGAACAAAGGCTGTAGAGAAATTGGACCTTTAAATCACTTTGATTTACCTGAGTCTCTGAGTGTCTGTGTACTTGTTCCATCACACAGACTCTTCAGAGTGTTTGCACACACTGGTGTTGTAACTAGCAAAGAGGCAGCCTAGTTACAACAGAGTGTTCTTGAGAAAGGACACCTGAGTTTGCAATTCAGTCCTACTTATTTCCCTTTGCACCTTTTGAATCTTTTTCTTTAACTTCTGTTTAATCAACTGTGCACACGTCTTTCTATTTATTTCTTTACTTTCAATTTGATCAAGAGAACCTCATTGAGATGATTCAAATCTTTTTTTAAGGGTCAAGGTGAAGAGGCAGCAGCAGGTTAAAACTGTTTTAGGCAAAAGTGTGACATTCAGAAAGACATTACAGTAAAAAAAAAACCTCTGAGATCTAATAAAACAAAGACACAATAACATGGTAAGCTCAGCTTTTAAAGGTTGCAGGTTGATGACCTCTCTTATGCACTCTGAAAACTTCTTAAACATCTTAAACCAATCAGTTCAGTCATTTGTCTCAGCTTATTTAATTCCTGTTTTCTAACCTCCCTCTGTTTTGTGTATGCTTTTGTGCGTTGTATTTGACAATTTCTGCTTACTTTATCTGTTTTATGTTTGTCTATCCCTAATGTGCACTTACAAGTGTGGCCCTCAAGCTTTTATTCTTCAGGCTAATTTGATTCACGGCTTTGATTCATGGCGCCTGTTCCCCAAACTTGGATCAAAAATGTCCCTTTGATACTGCACATATGTTCCAACAATCAACTCTTGTGCTGCGCTTGGTAATTATTTCTTTCAAAGTGATCTGCCAATTTGTATCTCACTGTTCTTCCCCTACCTTCTGTTGTTTTCACAAATGTCTAAGGGTGGAAAGAAACTCCGCACTTTTTTTTTTCCTTTGTAACATTAGAGATTTAGCCCTAATTAGGCCGCCCCTCAACAATACACCATGAAAGATATTCAACATATTGTACTTTTTCCAGAACACCCCATGCTGAAAATTTGGCTGAAATGGTAACTCACACGTCTCTTAATTAGATAACAGAATTTGCGAGAAGTCTTGTAGTGTTTATCCACCCATTAGAACCTATTAGAAAGCAAGTATGGACTCCAGGAGCTGTCCTTTAAGCTGTGCAGACAGCAAAACAGCTTGGTTCTTAGGCCACGTTTTTTATATCGTAAAAGTTAAGAATGTCCTTTGGGTTATAGTTTACACTTTTTGAATGACATTTCTAGTAACTTTTGAATATTTCCTTACGACTATTCTAGTATGGTGTTACAATAAGTAAAGGTAGCCACCTTGAGAAAAATAAAAACAAATTTAAAAAATTTGCCAGTTTTATATATGTAGATGTATATTGCAATAATATATCTACTCCATTTGTCTGTATTGTTTTGGTTTGGTAAATGGCGTATACTTATATAGCGCTTTTCTACCTTCTTTGCTTTACAGTCACAGACCCATTCACCCATCCACACACACACACACACACACACACACACTCCTGCTTATGTTCTAGAAAAATCATGCTTATGTAAGCCCCAAAGATAACAATATACAACCACTATCTTTTAGAAAGAAAAATAAATCTTCAAATCTATTTAACTTAAGAAAAGAATAATTTAAAGAAATGTATATTTTCTCGTCTCTTCTTAGTCACAATTACTTGGTTTAGATGTACCAATTTAACTCGTAGTCTGGTTCTTTCAGATGAAAGTAAAGCTCAGAACAGTCAAAACTAAATCACTGCATCCGTTCACACTTAAATATGCAATAAATAAATAAATACATAAATGCATAAATACATAAATAAAATAAAGCTAGAAATAGCACCTCTGAGAATTGTATTTAAAGTCAAGTCTCAAAGGGTTGCAGGATTGCACAGGCTCTAGCGCTGTGTCCAGTGTGAATACACCCTTAGAAAACATTACACTTTTTTTTTCTTTATTTGAGCTAAAAACAGCATAATCATAATTAAAAGACGACTGGGAATGCTTTTAAAATAGCTCAAAGGATGATCGTAGCAGGTCCTTAAAATGCTCCAAAAATAAAAGTCATCTGCATACCTGAGGGAAAATATATACAGTTTTGTGGGTAAGACAACGATTATTAAAATACCTAGCTGTTGGACATCTTGGTATAATAGTAGGTAGAGATGCTGGCAATCACCTGAAAACCCAAAAAGATTAAAAATAGTTAGCATAACAACACAAAGAAATTCTTATGTGGAAATGTCCTTTTTTTGACTTAGTGTTTCATCTTTATGTCCACACTGAGAACTCTAGGTTTCTTCCATGACACAAAAACAAATATATTAAATTGTTTTGGTGGTTTTAATTTGTCATCTGATGTCTAAATGTCCTGTTTGTCCCTTTGTGGCCCTCAAGCAAACTGATGATTTGTTGAGAGTGTACTTCATCTCTCTTCTGGTCACATTTTGAATTCAGCTTTTTAAGGACCCTGACTAGAAATACCATTTATAACACAGAATTGTCATTAAAGAAAGGAAAATCTTATCTTCTTAGACATGCATAAAGATCAGATAGTTCTATTCAAGAATTGGTAATAATTACTTAGTCTTCTTTGGGGATTATTTTCTGTTATCTTGGTTTTCATACTTTGGTTATTGTTATTCACTCCCTATGTTTATGCCTTAAAGCATAACTTGTAGAACCCCCACATTCAATATCTCTACAATCTTATCATTTCTGTCTTTGATTTCAGGTTGACAGTACAAGATCATGCAAAGAGGCTGCATCTCTGAATTAGCGGCAGCATTGTTACCCTGCATGGATTCAGCTAGCTGTGTTCTGGCTAATTGCATTTCAGTTCTCTCCCACCAAATTCTTCTGCCAGCAACCTCAACATTATGTTTCTTTTAGTATTCATTTGCATGCCTGAAGACACAGAGCTGTGGTGAAAGCACATAGGCATCGTGTTGCACAGGCGTACACCACGAGCACATATACAATTACAAAGACACATGCTCATGCATATGCACACCACACATAGAAACACACACACACACACACACACACACACACGCATGTCAAGTCTGCTTACTTTCCCTGGAGGTTCAGTGTCAGATGAGATTTGGTTTCTTTAGTGAACACAGCACACTTGTTCCCACTGTGATTTTAGTCATATGTGTGTGAGATTGAGAGTTACAGAGAGGATGGGGCAGTGATGAGATGGATTGCATAAGGGGGTGCAACAGAGCGTGAAAGAGAACAGGTGGCTCCTTTTTCTGCCATCTAGCTTTATGTGCCATCTTCCCTATTGTGCATGAGTGTATGTGTGGCAGGGAGTGAGAAGCCATGGCTTTATGAGTGGAGGTTTTTACGGACTTTAAGGGCATTTGCATGTGTTCATATACGTTACATTGTCCTGCTTCTCCCAGAATGTTTTAGTTTGTTCTTAGAGACCATGGTTCCGGTTGGTTTAAGAGCAATTAGATAAAACTGCAGGAGCCCAAAAAGATTGGTTTTCAAATGTCACCCAATTAGTAATCTATCCGTAGCACTCAACGCACTTATGTTTCAAGTTTCTTTAGTTGTTGCTACATTTCCTTTTTTCTAAAAAAAAAACACAAAACAAGTCCTGTTACTAATACGTGAAAAAGTTACAGGTTGTCTTACACACTCAAGTCTAAAAAGTAGAGTTGTGTTCTTGCTTAGAGTTAAGTTTCTCTATTTGTCCCCCTCTTTCAGGTCAGTCATCCAGGCCGGTGGTCAGGTCTAGGCAACAGCAGCAGCCTGGCTCCAAGGGACCGAAGGGTGGTACGAGCTGTGGGGCCAACACTCGGAGGGGACCTCGCTAACCAGCACCACCTGTGTCACTACACGCCGCTGCATGGACGACCTACTGCCTCCGAGAGGCACACTGCCAGAGAGGAGCGCCACAGCCAGCCAGTCATGACACAGTCTGCAGCCCGCAACCCTGTTCTGAATTTTGCTCTCGGTCCCTCCAAACTGTCCACTGCCCAAGCGTCACCCAGCACATCACCCCAGCTTCAAGCCTCACAATCCAGCCTCAGCACAAACCAGTTCCCCGGGTCAAACAACACTGCTCCATCTCTATCGTCTAAGCAGCCT
The DNA here is from genome assembly GCA_023969325.1 of Oryzias curvinotus. NCBI lineage: Eukaryota > Metazoa > Chordata > Actinopteri > Beloniformes > Adrianichthyidae > Oryzias > Oryzias curvinotus. Next base: position 24,142,594 of record CM043714.1, read on the forward strand.
GAAGCGGTGTCCTCCTCCTCTGAATCCTTAACCTCAGGAGGAGGACCAGGAGGAGCCAATGTGTCAGGTGTTAGGAGAGGAGGTGGGGATCACCTTCCACCAAGCCATATTCCACGTTCAGTTGGGGCCAGCCCCTCCATAAGCCTTCACAGTCTTGCTAGTAAGGGTAGTCCCTCCCAGTCCCAGAGCACACTGTCAACAGACCAAGTGTCCAACTCAGCTTCTAACCCTTCTTCAGCAACGTCATCTTCCTTATTCACAGGGCGTTTAGGACAACCCCCTAGAGGCCCTTTGTCTCTGCACAGCTACAGCCGTAAAAATGTCTTCCTCCAACATTCCCTTCAGACGGCAGAATTACAAGCTCTGACACAGAGAGACAGTTGAAGGCACACAAAAGTGAATCTGTGTTATAAATGAATGACATTTGAACTTGAGGAAAACTTTAGCTGCCTCATGCTTTACTGCTTCCTCTTCAATCACACAAAAACAATGTAAAATGCACCCCTTAACATTACATTTTGTAGTCCTGACCAGCTTTCGGCTTATTTTCTTTCAGACATTCTCTTGGTTTAGCACACACACACACACACACACACACACACACACACACACACACACACACATTTCTGGCTGTGAGAATGAAAAAAGGCAATCACTCGTCTATCACAGCTCCCACGTTGTGTCATGCTGACAGTTCAGATGAGCTTACGCCCACACACACACACAAAGTGCACACAGACTTGCAAGCACTTATCTGTGCACAGAAACACAAATGAAGCCATGCACACTCAGCCCCGCATCATCTGTAATATCTCTGCTTTACCATCTGCACAAATAACAGGGCGTTAAAACTCAATGAACAGATGAGGTGTATGCATGTTAAAAATTCCTTTTTTATCCATTTGATCATTTTAACAATGAGCCCAGAGGGCTTAATTTGCGCCTGCAGGAACATGTTATCCTTTCAACAGTCCTGTTTAGATCAAATCCAGATTAGGAGATTTTCTGTAGTCCTCTTTTACATTTGTGTTGTTTGGAAAGATTGGGAAAACAAAAACACATCAACACTGGAAAAAAAACAATTTTTTTTATTCTCCATTCAGTGTTTCAGAAAATGAAGTAGGTTGAATTTTTTTTTTTGTTAAATTGCCATGTGCGACAATTGGTACTGCTTTTTCTGTTTCAAACATGACAAAAGAAAATTCGATTGTACTAAAAGTTAAGATAGGACAATCATAAAAAACATGAACATATTACTTTTCTATGAGCTGTTTTTAATTAAAAAAAAAGAATGATAACTTACTGAATTTATCCACTGCTTTATTAAAAAATAGGCCTATTTAAAATCAGAAATAACTTGAATTAATGAGATTATGTATAAAAATCCGTCTCCTTTTTTCCAAAAATCTTTGCTCATTCCTAACAAAACTGCAACAGTACATTTAAATTTTTGGACAGCATGTAACTGGAACTTAGCCATTTCCTTCCCACTTTTGATGGTGTGTTCCATTGTTCTGTTGCTTTAGACCAAATTTGCAAACCTTTATTTAGCATTAGTCATATTCCTAAACCTAAAGAGCTTAATTATTGACTCAGTGACTAAAAGGGGCCCAAGAGCAAATCCTAAGAAATGATGCTGTGATTATGATAGGGTTCTCTTGACATGGTGTATCAATTTTTAACTTTAAAGATGGCCGAACATCTCTACTACATGTGTTTTTAAATATTTAAAATTCTCAGTGAGGCTTGAGAGGGTTTTTATGCAGCTTTTTTTTCTCTATGAGGATTGATTTTTGGGTAAATTTGCTGCACAGTCTGCTCCTCGGACGATTGACAGCTGTCTTGAAAGCGTATCTTTTGACAGCCGTCCTTCAGCGCTCGTGGAACTTCGAACCCGGAATTGTTTGGAAACAGTTTTGTTGCTCTTTTAAGATTGATGGGTAGCAACAGTTGCTCTTCTAAAAACCAATGCTCATGTCATTCACGTTTGACATTGTGCGAACACACACCAGCATTAGCTCCGCTTTCACGGAGGTCTCCACACCTGTCGATGGGGGGTTCATCAAAGACCAATGATTAACGGCCCCCGGCCCCCTTTGAAGTGTAAATGCGATTTCAGGGATACGTCGGAATTCCCTCCCAACTCCCTAACTACTAAAAATCTACATAGTGCGGGATTATCAAGTGCCCTCAAGTCCTTCAAACGCAATGCATTGTGGTCTGCATTCACCAACCTAGTGAGCATTGATGTACACTGTTTTTTTTTTGCAGGGACATTTGTAGTGCACTGGATTTTGGAATTGTAGGCTATGTCTAAATTCCCTCCTTACTCCCTAACTACTAAAAAACTACAAAGTGCAGGTCTATCTAGTGCCCTAGATTTAAAAAGAAATTCGGACACCATGCTCACTACTTTTTTTTTACAAATGAAAAATATGGCATCACCGATTTCACGAAGTGAAAGGCTTATAAATACGAGCACTTTACAAAGACCCTTTATGAATTCACATAAATGTTGTTCTAATGATGAAAACGTGGATGGTTTATTGAAAACCAAATTAAAATACATTTTTCCTCACAAAGAATATTTGTGGAAAATGCAATGCATTGTGTTTGTCAATCTAGTGAGCACTGATGCACACTGGTTCTGGGAAATTTTAAGGGCCTTCCATTTTGGAATTGTAGTCTATGTCCGAATTCCTTCACTACTTACTACATACTGCACTATATAGTTCATTCGCCATTTTGTAGTGTTGTCCGAATGTGCAATTCCAAAATCCAGTGCCAAAAGTGCATTGATGCTCACTAGATTGGCAAATATAGACCAGGATTTGTTGCGTTTAAACCATTTTTGCGAAAAAGAAAAGTGTCTAAATTTAATATTTTAATAAACCATCAACGTTTTCGTCGTCAGAACACAGTGGATTTATAAGTAGTCATTCTAAAAGGCTCATATTTATTCGATTTTTTTGTCATATTTACTGTAGTAGTAGTAGTAGGTAGCATGGTGTTGGGATTACTTTTTGAATCCTGGGCACTAGATAGTGCGGCACTATATCGTTTTTTAATAGTTAGGGAGGGAATTCGGACATAGCAGTAGATTAGAACAACATTTTAAAAAAGATCTTTTAGATTTGACAAACACTTAGATTTCTAAGATCCTGATATTTGTTCTGATTTTACACAGGAGAAGGTGCTAATTTTTGCACATGGCTTAACAAAGAGTGGCCTGTTCGAAAAACGAAATTTTCTTATCCTTTTATTGTGAAAAGTAAAAAATCCAATATTCTCCTTAAGAGGTTGAGATTGACAAGTTTCTTCCTTAATAAGATGAATAAGACATATATAAATGCCTGCAAAATGTTATTAGAAGCATAGTCCGATTATAGCTCTGGTGGTTGGCCAAATGAAAGTGTCTATCAAAAAATCTTTTTTAAAGGTTATTACAACAGGTACTACACTTTTACTGTTTTTGAGTGGTTGTTAGAAAAAACGTCTGAGCCAGAGTGTCAAAGCAAGTAATGGTTCAGTGACTTTACATTAACCACTGCATATCTGCCATGAGATGCTGCTGGGTCGTACATTTGTGGATGTGACATATCACAGTTAAATAACAGAAAAATGTGGGCTTTTTTTTCCAAAAACCTCCATGTTTTTTTTTTTTTTACGGTTGGATCGTGTGAATTCTGTGCTGCTGAATATATTTTCTCTGACATAACGAGAGCGTCGAACATTCATGTCTTTCCCCAACGGCTTTGAGGTAAACAAACCCAACAGTGTCAAGCAATTCCCAGCTCCTGGCATCCACAGAACATGGGAGATGTTGGAGAGGTTGTTGACCTTGTCTGTCTGTAAATAGCACCTGGCCTAAGGGGAGCCGTGTAAATTGTGTGTGTGCTGTAATGACCACCTCACGAGAAAAGGACCTGGTAGAGGTGAAGAAAAGGACATCTGAAGGACAGCAGATCTGTTTCCAGGTGTGGTGGCTGCAGCGCCCCATCTGGTCTTCTAAAATGCTGAAGTATTCTTTTGATTCAAACCTTTTCCTTGCTATGGCCTTTTTTTTGTTTTGTTTTGTTTTTTTATGACATCCTGTCTTTTCAAAACACATTGTCCCCGCCTTTATCCTAGCATGCTAGCAGTACCTTTAGTTACTCTCATGTTTTTTCGCCATTCATTTTCTCCTCATATGAGCTGTCAAGCAGAAACCTTATGTGGCCATCAGTGTTGCTGTCACGGACCGGGTCCAGGACTCAATCCTGGACAGTACCACAACACTCCAGTCCAGCTTTCTTATCAGGGTGTAATTTTACACCTGGTAAGTACAATTAACCAGCAGGTAGAGTGGATGGATGGCATCAATTTGGCTCGTGATGAGAGTGACTAAAGTGTGCAGCTGGAGCGGGAATCAAAACTCTCCCGCTTAGTTAGCTTATAGGTGCCAATGCTTTGTTGATGGATGACCCATAGGCTATTCAAATCCCTTATCCATGCATGGATTAGAATGTAGTTGACATCAAATGTCTTTAGCGAATATATAAATACTCAGGCATTGTTTTCTCATCCATTTTTTTTGTCTTTAAAACTACACAAGTTTTTGACAACAAGGCAAAAAAAAAAAAAGCAGCTGCAGTTCTGCAGCAATGGACCCGCCCTATAAACGTTTGTTTGATTTAATTTATTTTTACCAAAAAGCACATTGAAATCACAACACTATATTTGTAAAAAAAAACAAACAAAAAGAAGCTATTTATTGTGGATTTTTTTGATTGTTTTGCCTTATTTATATTTATTACCCTTGTATAGTTTCTGAAATTTTAAGACGTATTAAATATAGGAAAAATTAACGATATTTAAAAATTAATTTAGTTGTTCAATTTTTTTCTGTCGCAAATTTTGTGCTGTTGATATTCTTACAGGTTTATTCTGTAATTATGGTTTCTTTTTGTTGTAATGAATAACTGTATATTTGTGCATACAATGTTTGTTGGTGCATAGAAGACGGAAGCGCAACAAAAAAAAAGTCTAATCCATGTCAAGATCCGACTTTTAATCATTTAGGATCAGACCTGGTGGGGAAAACATAAAAACTATTATAGAAATGTAAGAAGAATTATGCTTAAATTACATGTAGAGGTCAGTGAATCTTATCAATTGGTGTTAAAACTTTCCCCTTTATAAAATCAATACTTTGCACTATTTCTTTTCATAGGAAGAGTTAATGTTTTCAATCGTTTTGCGTCCTTAAAAAAAAGGTGACAATTTATTAAAAATGTTTGTTTCTTTTCATTCATTCATTCATTGAATCAATGAAAAAAAAAATGAATGAATGAATGTTTGTTTCTTCTATTCAAGTTGCCATCCTTGACCAGTGCAGTTGGTAGACGTAAACTGCGAACCCCTGACCACTTAGTCTATAAATTTGTTAGATATTCAGCAATTACCCCACGCAAGCACGAAGAAATAAAAAAGCTCCTTCTCGTTTATGGAGTTGTTTTTCACTTTATGTGGTCCCTTGAAGCCAATTTGGAATTTAATATCTTTGTCAAGAACGGCTTTTATGGTGGTCAAACAACTTCGCAGTGTATGTTTACCCCAAGTATTTTCATTGGATGTGTGTGGATCGCCATTTTATATTCATTGATTGTTCACGTCCAATAACAAAAAAAGGTTGTCCACTGTGTGCTTATCAATATTCTGAATTAATAAAAAGGGTTAAAACATTACATCTACTTTCCTGAAGTCGGGCTTCTCCTCTTTTGTTTCAGGAGTTTTATTTCGAAATGAGAACCATATGTAAAATACCAGGAGTGTAATAAAGCAGAGAGGGGAAAACGGACCCGAGGTCTAATAAAGGTGCACGGCAATAACGCAGTAAATCTAGGAGACCTAATTCTTTATCTCAGGCAGCGTGGATTTTTTAATGTCTGGATCTCTAAAGAAAAGAATGATTTAAGTCGCAGGCTGAAATTGGAACACATAACAAAGCAATGAATTAAAGAAAGAAAAGTCATCTTCAGGGTCATTATCCCAACTCTGACTGAGAAATACTTAAGTTGTGACATGTGAGTGGACTTTGAAAGTGTCTGTCTGCTCGCAGGAGCGCCGCTGCCTCACTGAAATTAGTATCCAGCCTATTTTAGTAAGTTTTCTTTTGGCAGTGACCATAGAGTATGACGGTGTTTAGGAAATCAATTACCCTGGTGTGCGTTTGTGAGCATGTCTTGTGTGTGGGATGCAGACTGACTGTTTACGCCTTAGGGAGGACCTGCGCTCCCCTCTCATATCAGGAATTGCTCGATTAGTGTTGGTGATGTTATGACTGGCTGAGTGGAGCACTCGCAGGATTTGAAGTCTGCCGCTCTCATGCTTACTTGTTGTAATTGACAAGACAAGGTCAGTTCATCAGTAAGCGGACTCCTAATTGATGGAGCTGTGAAATCCAAAGAGGTCACCTAATAGACGGGAAAAGTTGTCGACTGATTTTGCGTAGGATGAAATTAGCCAGAGTACCTGTTTAATTAAAAGAAAACAATAATCAAACACTAATCTACGGTTATTTAAAAGTTTGCTGAAATATTTGCTACTAATTTAAAACAACAGCATGCACCGCACAATAGGTGACAAAGAAGGAAAGAAGGGCAGATTTGCTGACATTGAAATAAATAAAACGTATTTTGTCAAGAAAGTCGTCCCATTTTTGATTATCAGAGCTATTTGAGCAAAAATGGTGAGTGTGAACATTTTGTCTATCAAATCAACACTAAAAAGTCTCACAAACACAAAAATAACAAACTGTCAAGCTCTGCTTTGCAAAAATCTTTGTGGAAATGATAAAGAATGATCCGCAGACGTTCAAATAAAAAAACTTCTGGAATCTCAAAATGGGCTTAAGTCCTCTCATATGAAACCTTGGGTATGGGGTTCTGGGTAATTACAGGACCTGTCCACCAACCCTCTACTTACATTTTAATCATTACATTGCATCCTTCACTTTTACTCATACTTCCTCTAAATGATGCTCACATGTTCAGTCGCTGGACCACAAAGATAACGACACAACAAAAAAATAGCTTTGGGGGTCCATATATTAAAATGGGTTCCCTGATGAATCTGTTATGCATTTAGTGACACTATTGCACATTCTGGAAAACCTACACTTGTCTGAAGGCATAAGCACTCAGGTCTGCATTAGCACAAATGCATTTGTATGCATGTAGAAATGGATAATGGATAAAATAGGGTATGATTTATGGTTGTGCATGAGTACTTCTCTGTTGAGGAAAAAAAAGAAAGACCCTCAGTTATCTCTGAAAAACCTAAAGGTGACAAAATAAATGTCCCCCTTAGATATGATTTTAAAAAAATTCAGCTATAGTGACACGAAAAACTAAGCAGTCCTCCAAACAGCATCACAAATAGTCATTCTGTTTGGTGACTTGATATGAACCCCACTAGTCATGATCTTTGGAACAAAAGCAATGATCGTCTCAGAGCATTTAACAAAAAAAACTTATTAGGTTTATTAGGTTATTAAAGGCTATAAAACCATCTCCAAGCAACTTGGTGTTCCTGTGACTACAGTGACACATATTGGAAAGTTAAAGTGTACGGTCCTCTGAATGTTGACCGAAAAGAGGAAAACACGACCAAATGAAGACAACAATCGTAATCAAAGTTTTAAAGATATTAAAAGTTATTTTGAGAACCTCAAAAATAGTGCTTGTTCGTGTTAAATCTAACCACCGAGGAAAACTTAGTTTTGAAACCAGACTTGCCATGTTTTGCTGTAATTCAAGTGAGGCATTTCTTGTTTGAATTAATGGACTTTCTCTAACAAAGTAGGGATGTATTTATTTATTTTACCAACAATTCGATTCATATCATAATTTTTGGTTGACAACACTATTCATAGTCCATATTGGTTTATTTTGAATGATCCGATTCACTGAGATAAAATCGATCCAGGACATCTTTGGCCAAAAATTAGACCAGTGACTCAGAGATAAATACCTGGGTACTAAACAGTGCAGGGGAAGTTTTCCAGATTCCTGTTGTTTTTCCACATCAAAAATAATCCAAAGGGAACATTATTAGAACATTCTACCACACTGAATGGTCACGTCTTTGCAAAAGTCAAAATGTTTCCACACATTTAACTGTAAAGATGGCTTGATCATTTTTGTGTTGTCCGCTGTGATGCAATTAGTCATTTTTACATTAAAGTAAAATAAATCTACTATGCTTCAATCCAAATTATATTCAATTTATTTCATTTTAAAATGATTTTATAATTGTATAGGTCAATTCGATTAACAGCTTGCCTAAAACAAAACGATCTGTTTGGATCTTAGGAATAAAAATCAATTGATCGATCAAGTCCATTAATCGTTAAATCTCTACTAACAAGTGACTTATTAGTAAATGGTTACTCGTCCTCGTCCTTGAATCAAAGTCCCAATGTAAGCTGTCATCTAAGTGAAGACCTTAATGAAACTACTTTAATTTTTTTTATTACTTTTTTTGTTAAATGATAAAAAATGACTTCACATTCCAGATGGTTTTTCCCATTTTAAATCCTAACCACTTGATTTAAATGAAAAACTGCTTTTAGCTGTAAAGCAAATTCACTGATGTAGGACAAAATATATAACAAAAAAGATAAAACCTGACTCTTTTATCAGGTCCCATCTGTTATGATGAAATCCCCCTTACATTTTCCAATGCACTTTATAATCCCTCACTCTAATCTCCATCACTCGTCCAATCATAAATTTCTCTTGCAGTTTCATCACCCTGGATTTTTCATTTAATTTTTGTGACTTTCACCTCACTCACTTTTTAATATTGGAAAACAATTTGAAACCATAACAATTATCTCCTTGCTGCACATTGTAAGTTGATGGCAGAAACAGTTTGAACCATGTCGTGATAACAAAGACAGATTGGGGTTTTCAAAGGTGTTTCAGAATTCTCTTGTCGGGATTCACTCCATCAGTCCGTCAGGAACCGCTGAGCTCACCTTGAAATGGTAATGCACGCAAAGAGGAAACTGAAATCGTATCTGTGTTTTATTTCTTCCTGTCATAATGCCATACCAGGATGATGCTGTGAACCAATTAGCAGCTGTTTTTGTTTCAAAACTGTATCTGAAAAAAGGGAAAAATGTGCCTCGACATTGCAGGTTGTTAAAGCACAACCTGTCAGGAGGCAAAAACAGTTTGTGCCATTTGGCAGCGATCATACAACATTTTGCTTTGCTATTGAGAAAAATGTCAAATTACTTGCTTGTTTAACTTTACAATACTAGCCAGGGAACAATGTTCATTTGAAAATGTCCGTAGTTATTCTCTGTACCTGCTGGTTGATGGCTGGAGAATACGCAACAGACCACTTCAACAGATTATGAAAGGAAGGCTGAATCCGAAACGCTTCCCCACAGCTTCTGCCTATCCCTGCATTTAGTCCTCCAAGCTGAGAGATATGGAAAAAATAATGTCTTTAAATTTAAATAGTCACCGATCATCTACGTTAGTGCGGAGCTGTCAGCGCTTGGAAAAAAAATACATACCAACATTGGTTTTAACTTTTAAAAGTTGAACAAAAACTCAATGCTTACATTTAAGTGTAAACGGCTGTGCTTAAGAGCACACCCACATTAAAACGTGTTTCTCCTGGTGATGCGGATCACCTCACAGGCGGAGAGATACCCAGCCCTAAGTGGCTACGACTCCTCCTTAACAAAAAACACTTCCGGGCTCCGCTACAGCTTCAAATGCCGCTACAGTAGGAGCAATAGGGAGGAGCCAGAGGGGGTAGGGCTACAATTTGGATTTGGCCCAACTCATACTTTTGACACAAACAGCTTCTGGTTTCGGTTATTTAGAAACATCTGACCTCTTATAATATTTACTGTTTTCCTGCAGATGAATTGAATATGAAGCCTTTTCAGTGGTTTTAACCTTGTTTATTCGCCCTTCTTTCATATTGGCTCATTAAATGGAGTGTTGCACATTTTGAGTGAAGATTACATCTTCTTTTCCCTAACATACCATATCCTTATATTCATACCTTACAGTACAGGGTTGCATTCACCAGTGTTGCATCTCTTAGTCATCTGTCAATAGTTCATGTACGGTTTCCCCCTTTTTGTCCATTATCTCATTTTTTCCCTCTATGAACAAATTCCGACTGTTGGCCCTCAAACTGTCAAAGCTTTGCTTAATCCATATTAAACATTCAAACAGGAATATTGTTATTTTTGTGCACATTCTTTTTTACTGTTAAATTAGAGCTTTGCACTGACTGTATATGAGAATTGAACTAAGAGACTTCTCCCCTCGTCACGCTCCAAACAGGAAAGACGAGGAACAGGAAGCCAGAATCCCTTAGACTTCCATTGAGAAATAAACAGCCATTACTCAGTCATTATATTTGTCAGAATAACCATTCTTTTTTTTTTAATCCAAATTTGTTTGCATGCTAATTTTTTCTAAAGCACAAGTTATTCAAGTTCTAACATGGCCACACTTAGAATGAAAAGAATGCCGTCTGAATTGAGTTAATTTGGTTGGAGCTGGAAGTAAGCCATTTTTTTCCCAGTCCAGCTCTCATAGAGTCAGTGGCTTTAAGTTAATGTCAAGGTTGCTGTACACATTTGGAAAACATCAGTCACTGTCTATCATAATACTTTAATGACTAAAGACAACACTTTTGTGTTTAAGAGATAATCATTCAGCAGATTTTATTTCAAATACAACACATTTTCCCTAGAATAAAAGGTTATTATTGCTTGTTTACCGTTGGTTTCATTTTCTTACAACACTTGTCAGCAATTAGCCTTTGAATCTCAATTTCAATTGAAAATCTCTCACTGAAAATCAGATCCTTTAAATTGTATTGTCAATAATACAAATTGGACCTCAATCAGTGAGGTGAAATGATGAAATGTTTTCTAGTGTAAATCAAAAATATTGAAAGCTTTACTCACTTGTTCACACTCACTCTTTCATCCTGCCTTTTGTCGGCCTGAAAACATAACTCTAATAGCCTGTACTGTCACATACATGCCTGTTTTTCCTCCAATGAAAGCATTCAGGCTAATAGAGTTAAGCCAAGTGCTGAAGGACGCCCTGACACGTCAAGGCCAACAATCTGATCTGGAGATGGCAGCTCTGCTTCTTGAGCTGCAGCCGTTCTGTCAGGAAGGACCAACAATGAAGACTAACAGTGAAGAATTGTGTTACTGTTCTGGGATAGGGATGCTTGAGTTCAACCAGTTGTGCTGGCACTATTTTGACTGACATGCACAAAATCCATTGTTTTGCTACTTGATGACGTACAAGCAGGAGATACATCAACAACGTTGATTTAGTAGTATTACATCTAGCCTGTTGTCATTTCACTTCCTGTTGGGTGTATCTTAATTCTAGAAATAAATCCCTCCTGTCTTCTTTTCTAAATCTTGTCTCCTTGACCCCATCGGAAAAGGTCACAGGTCAAAGGAAGGTAGACAGGAAATGTAGATAGAATAAAAGAAAAAAACGATACCTTTGTGTATTTTTCTACAGCAATGCTTACGTCAGCAGATAGTTGTGGTGTTTCTGTGTGAGGTTTATACAAAAAAGCTCACTTACAGCTGCTGCATGCAAAATTTATAGTTGTAAAAAAAAAGCTGAAACAAGTCCAGTTGGATAAATGAAGTAAAAAAAAAAAAAGAAAAAGGAGTTAAAAAAATGATAATTAGGCAACTGACTGATGTGGGTCATTTTATTTTTTTCCAATCATACTTCATAAAGTTATTAGCTAAAGTTGTTCCTTTTTTTACATAAAGGGACAAAATTTCATTTTGATATTGCGTGTATGTATGTAAAGTTTGGACTTTAAAATGTTCTAATAGTTGATATCATATTAATTATTTCTATGTTTATTTTAGTTGCTTTATAATTTCCTTGATACAAAAACCCACAGATAGGAATTAAAAAAATCATTTTCTTGGTATAAAGATACTAATCCTGCTTTAACTTTATCCTCAAGCAAAGTAACACCTCCATAACCACAGAAACTAAATGTTTCTCATATTTAAACTGCATTGTGTCTTTCCTTTCCATCGCTTCTTTCAATTATTGCCATTTTCTGTATTCAAGTCCATTATGGCTAAAAGCACATTTTCTTGTTCTAATTTTGCTTGTGAGTATTTTTCAGTTTGATGCAACAGTTGTTGTTTTTTTGGTCATTTTCAGCAATTCAACATTTAATTACCTTTTTCTCTGACCAAAGAAATGCCCATTTATGGCCATACATTTTAGTTTTTACAGGTTTACATGGGGATGTGTGAAAAGAGGCGACAATGACAGAAATGTTGTGCTCATCATGCCTATTGTACAAAGTGAGATGATTGCAGTCTATGTGAGCAATCTTGGCTGTAATCCATCAGTCTTGCAACAGTAGCGTGTCCTATGTGGAGCTGGTATTCCACTGGCAATGCTAGCACGTATTTTGTAGTAAAATGGATGCAGAGATGATTATTGAAAGGATTTTCCATTTCCTTTCAGTCGCATTGTCACATAAACACATCAGAAATGTGTGATGTTCTGTAATGTTTCTATTTTTTGTTTGTTTTATGTAAAATAATCTCAGCAGATATTTTTTCATATTTTTCCAACTTTATGTTGTAAAAACAATCATCTCATTATGATAAGGACATACATCATATTTCAAAATAAAGCCACAATTGGCCTAACAGGTCTTTGAATTAGCTGCACAATGAATCAAACAAATCAGTAATGTGTTGTAGGCCCTCTAAAACCCAATACATCAGAAAATTATTTTTTTGAAGATGTTTTCCAAATCAACTGATGAAATCCACCAAAAATGTGTAGTATCATTTTTTTAGTAAATGAGATATAGGCCTAGATAGTATTAATTATGATACGTTGGGGGATTTTGTACATTTTTGCTCAAAAGATGCAAAAATATTGAAACGAGTGTTCAGGAATAAAAAGCACCTTATTTACCCACTGTCTCAAATTTGATCCACACATTTTAAACATTCATATGTATAAAGAATTACCATAATTATCAATTTATTTCACATTCTTTAAGTACAGGAAGTACTCATTAAAAATGATTAACAAAAGTTGAGTTATTCTCACAATTAGGTTTTAAAATCAGCAAAACCTTTCCTGCCAAAAGTGTTTTTGAGATATCATGAAAGCAGCCATTTTGAATTGAGCAGGAAAAGCCCTTCTACTGCCCCTAGTGGATTGATTATGTCACTACAGGGCAGAAAATGTGAACCCAGTTTGGACCATGCTAATGAGCTAGGGAGTCTCATAAAACTGTGTATCACATATTATATGAAGAGTTATAAAGGGTTAAAGAATAAAAAATAAATACAAAATAATGTCATCAGACCTTTTACAGCAACCATTTTTAATACTGAGGCCAAGCTTGAATTTACAGAGCTGAACTGAAAAGGGCAGATGAGGTCTTTTATGTTTTATCATTAGCAGATAACATCAGTGCACCCGTTCGGAGTCGGTAGATCAATGACAAGAACACGATTTATGGTTTGTAGGCAGATCCTGGTTGTTTGAAATAAGGTGGAACCTCAGCTGATGGAATCGGAACCTGTATTGATGAACTGTTGGATGATATTCTATTTAACCACATAGAAAGTTGGGTCATGTGGGCAAATAAAAAAGCTAATTTAGTTTTTCATCAACACGGGTAATGGCAGTACCAGCCAAATAAATAACAAGTTCTCTTTAGTGGTCCCTCAGTTCAGAAATTGTGTTGGGTTGCATCATCCTCCTTGTTGTGACTCACATTTGTAGGTCTGGTCAGCCCGCAGTGTGTGCTTTTAAAATCCCTCTCCAGTTCCGTGCGTGAAATGAGTGTTGTTTCTGATATGACTCGACTTCTTAACTCGGCGTCATCGTTTGACTCTCCACTGCACTGCTGTCTTCCCAAATAAAGTGGAAGAGGCAGCAGATTTGGGCTGACATTTCAGAAGGTCTTTTTTGTGTTTGAACCAGGCAGTTGATGTAACAGTTGGCTTAGTTTTTATGAACGTTCTCAGCGTGCTCTTGTTGCCCACTCAGTGTCTCTCTGCTCTCTGCTGCAGGACTACTGTGTATGTGTGTAACAAAAGACAAATTTAGCCTGGGCTTTTTGCTGCAAGCAGATGGTATGGTATTATGTTGAAGATACTCTCAACCATTGATGACTCCTCCAGCCTGCCCACTCCGAAGCTGCTCTTTTCCTCCTCCACTGAGAGTCAAAATATGAAACATAATGGGCCATTTTTGTCTTGTAAAAGCAAACTGCCACACGGAAGAACCTAATTTTTATGCGCATTGTCTTTTTCCACCATCCTCATTCAGCTCCCTCCTGCTCCTTCAGCTGGCATATTGTGAAACCAATGTCAAGTAGTCCATTAGTTACTGGGTGATTTGCATCTGCAGGAACTTAAATTAAACAAGTTAATGCTCAAGTCACAGAAAAAAATGGAATGGTGGATTTGGGAATCCTCTTGTCATCCTTGCTTTTGCTCCTTACGCCAATATTCTCAAATTCCTTCTATTTTCACTTGAAAGGTTTCAGAGTCAGTTCTTGTGTCATTTTTCTGATGATGAAGGACATGTATGAAGGAAATATAGCTGCCATCTTGTTTAAAACTGTAAGGGTGGGTATCTCCAATAGTGCTCACCATTTTTGGTGCACTGGTAGTGTTAGGCTGGGGGCATAAGGGGTTAGCTTGAGGGAGAGTGTAAACATAGAGCTCTCATCCATGGCGAGGGAAGAGGGAGTGGCCAACAGTCCCACCTACAAGTCAGAGATACATTTCTAATCAAATACTGCAGCTCTGCCGAAACTGTAATCTAGAAAAACAAAACAGGTTTTTGATATGCCTAAAAAATATCATAATCATAATTAAAAGACCACTGGGAACGCTTTGACAATAGTTCAAAAGATGATTGAAGTGGATCTTTAAGTATTTGTTAAAACTTTGTTTCTATATAGGATTTAATCTTTTTATCTCCAAAGTTTTGATTAATATCTCTAGGACTAAGACGGAATAGAAGGGGGAGGGACACTTAGATAAAAGAAGAAATATCTTTAAATTTTCAGTCATATTTGTTTTTTATTTTCCGAAGAAAGAACATGACATCAGGTACAACTAAGGATGTGATAGATAGTTGAAAATTGCACATGGTATCATCAAACATGCTTAGAGAGTTAAGCTGACAAAGAAAATTGCTGGATTTCATTTGATTAGAAACCTTAATGAAGACGGTTTCAAACGTGGTTTGAAAAAAAAACGGGATGAAGTGAAAAATGTTGACGGGCATATGGACGTGAGGCTAGTAAAATGTTACTCTTGACATTCAGTGGGAGCAGGTTGATAAAAGACAAACATCTGTGGAGGGCTTTAAGTGGAAAAGTTATGTTACAATTCTGAGGGTAAAGTGTAACAACTTAAAATGTGTATGTTTGTGCTGTACTTAACCTTTTGTCATTGCTCTATGTGTGTGTGTGTCTCACTGAGTCTGCAGCAGCTCCGTCAAGGGACCATAGGAACAACAGCAGGCTCATTTGCTGCATGATTATTGACGAGGGCCACCCACATAAATACACACAACTTCCCATCCCACACAGAAGTGCACACCAACACCACGCACATGTTTTTTTTGTGTTTGTCTTTTTTTTTTTCTTTTTTTTTTTGAGGTGCCAGCTACCCACCATATGGCTTATATTACCACAGAATCTGCATTTATTTAAATTGGGATGCATGGGTGTTGTCATTGTAGTATAAAGTCATATTGAGCGTGTTTTCAGAGGAGATGACAAAGGAAGAAGAAAGTTAAGCAGCCCAGGACAGTTTGACAAATCGATGAGCCCTAACATTTAATTTCCATGGAATAAATTGACTGTTGTGACTGAAAAAATCCTAACTTAGGATCTTTGGTTGAAAAACAAATTCTTATCTATGATCTTGGAAAGGAGAAGTGTTGTTGCATTATGAAACCAGCCCTAGCTGCCTTTAAGGTGGAAAGCACAGCTCATTTTTAATTGTTCAAGATCATTTACAAAGTTGCGTCAGCTGCAAGGAAACATTTGCATTAAAAAGATGAAGGATGTGTAAAGAGGAGTATCAGAGCACTTTTTCAAATGTGTCAAAAAGTCAAATGTGTAAAAAACTTTACTTTTTTTTAACCTCATCAAAGAGTAAAAACAAACTGTTGGATATTTTTTATGCATTTACAGCTTTGTGGATTTAGGCAGGTTTTGCTGATGCTTATTAACTCTTATGCTATCCTAGGCACTTTAACTTTGGGAGTTGGGTCATCTGGACCCACAAGACCCACAAGATCTGGATCCCCTTTTTTCTTCAATGATTTGTGATCTGCACTGGTGTCCGTGGATTACATGAAATCCTCTTCACCTTTATCCCCCTTTGTCATGGTAGGAATAACACGTAAGTGGTCATCTTGACCCCATAGGATAGCACAAGGGATAAAAAAAAATTGACAAAACCACAGACAGAAGGAGAGGGAATATCAGTCTTGTACTTGCAGAGGCAAACATTTTTAAAAGTTTACATTTTAATAAAGGACTGAGACAGCTGCTTCTATCAGATGAACTAAACCAGGGGTGCTCATTAGGTTGATCGTGATCGACTGGTCGATCTTCAAGGACATGAGGGCAGATCGCAGGCCAGCAAAGATAAATAACCAAAAAATAAAATAAAATTTCTACAAATTCTGTCAGCGAATCAAAATCCTCACCGAGAAGTACATGACTTGATTGACATGCAGAACGGCCAATCAAACATCCTTTTATTTATCTGTCACCGCACATGGGTGTTTAAATACACTGAGCACAAATTCTGTCTGACTTCTGAAAGTTGCTACATGCCCCGCAGCACGTCAAGTCCCGAGCAGGAGACCACTCCAGCCCACTGGAGTGTTTATTGAGGCCCCGATCACCCCGCGAGCCCGCTTAGGCAGCACTGTAGAATACACTTTAGAAATGCCATGCTCCCCCCATTGCACAGTTTACTGGGGGAACAGTGTGGGTACACCTGAACTAAATGGTTGTTATTGTCCATAACCACTGCAAAATAAAGAAAAATTGTGTTCACACTTTACTCCATGCATCTGCCCCCTCTTTTCTCATCCTCTTCCTCCTTTCTTTTGCCCTCCCTTCATGCCTCACCCCCCTGCCATTCTCATCTACAAGCCCAGGACCTGACATAAAAATACATTAAATTGTTCCCTCAAATTAGTCATCTATGGCCATGACTTAGAATTTTTTGTGCACAAATTAGCATTTTGAGGCCACAATTTAGTAATTTGTGCACACAAAAGAGCATTTAAATAGCATGTTGTGTGCAAAATGAGCTCTTTGTGGGCACGGATTAGCACTTTGTGCTCACAAATGAGCATTTTGTGCTCACAAATTAACATTTTGTGCCTACAACTTAGCATTTTTGTTATATAAATTAGTATTTTAGTATCGTCAACTCCTACTTTAAATTTGTTCCCACACAATACTAATTTGTGCCCACAAAATGTTTATGTGCATGAAATACTATTTTGTGGTCACAAATTATTGATTTGTGGAAAGAAGTTTTTATTTTTATTTTTTATTTTTTAAATATCCAGAGCCCTGCACTCATCCAATCAGGAATCTGAATCAGGAATCTGAAATACAACAGAACCTAACGACACAGAACACATAAGACTAACATGGCAGGTCACTACACCACCTTTTTGTATTTGTTTTGTTTATCTCTGCTCTTGCTTGTAATTTATGCAATTAATTATTTTTACACCGATTACTTTAGTGCTGAAATCCACCAAAGACATGGCTGTAGATCTAAGACAACCAAAAAAAGAAACAAAAAGAGCTGGCAGTGCTTTCTAATGCTCCAATCAATCATTTCCCCAGTCTTAGGATACAACAAATGATGATACAGACCAAAAATGCATCAATTTGAGATCATTTTAATAATTTAAAATAGACTTTGAACTGGCTTTAAAGTCAAGACTGTCCCTGCTTTACTTACTATAAGATGTAAAATGTATGTCTTTTTTTTTTTTGCTTTATGTTGTATTCTATGAATAACTCTTTTGTGTGAAACACAACAAAAGTATTAAAACAATTTTTACCTTATTATTATTATTATTATTATTATATAACTAAGTAGCACATTTTTTTAGATTGAATGAGCTTTATTTATCTACTGGGGTAACTGGGTGGGTGGGGGTGGGGGGTGGTGAGGGAGGGGTACCTTTTTTGTGTGATTGTCCTTTGTTTTCTGTTTTTAACAACTTTCATTTTTTATGACTGTTTTATCTGTTTTTATGTTAAGCGCTTTGTGTTTTTAACCAAAATGAAAGGCGCTAAATAAATAAATAAAGTTTGAGTTTGATTTTGAGTTTGAGGTTATGAAGCCTGCATTGGCTTTGCTATACTCTAAATAATCTATGAAAAGAACAGTTATTCAGCTGTTATTTAATCAGTTTTTGGCAGGTCTTGGCAGATTATAAGGTGTCAGCATTGGCAGGATGAAAGTTTCCCCACTATTGTGAGACAGATTCTTAGCAAAGTTAGCTTCTTTGATGTTTTCTTCACTTAAAAAACCCATTTCGATCATCTTTTGATCTACTGTAAAAGCGTTCCCAGTGGTCTTCTAAATTAGGGTTATGTCATTTTTAGACAAAATCAAAAACTTTTGTCGTTTTCTAGAACAACGTTTATGCAGATCGACAGTAGATCATTGGAAATTTGCCTCAGAGTTGTGGGCGGGACCAGAGACCCCGCCCCCTTTCCTCTCCCAGTTGCTGAGAGCTCTCTGTTTAAGCGGGGCAGGTAGCTTGTGGCCCCTCAGCACATTTTCTACATCACAAAAAAGACTAATTTGCAATTATCTAAATATGAAATACTCAGAAATGCCATTTTTAGCTTCATTTTCTTAATATACATCCTCGTTAACATTAAAAGAACAATTCAAACTGGATAAAGTTCGTCTCTATTCCTAATCAGAAGTTTGGTCTTTAAGACTCTTAAACATGAGAAAAATCCACCAACCCTTTTGTTTTTTAATAATGGACTGTGGTACGCATATATTTTTCATTATTTACATAAGGACCAAGCCTCAGGCTTTAAGCAAGGATGAGAAGATGCTGCACACCTGTTCAAACCCAGCACCCATGTAAAGCAAGCGTACACTGACACACACACACACACACACACACACCCATGCACACATTCTGATGCAGAGAAGGGCTGTAGGCTGTTTGCTTTGATATGTGTGAAGCAGCATGGTGCTTGTGCACATGGATGTATGCACGTGATCATGTGATGTTGTCTCTTTTTCTCTTTTGATATAGAGATGCAGAAGTTGGCCATACAATTTCAGGTGCTCCTAACATTTCAGCCAGAACAGACCTAAAATGTGAAGGTTTGATCAAGGACTTAATGATTTCATCCTCCCAATAAGGTCCAGAGTTGCAGCTGGGTTATTTCAAAACTTGGAGACTTCCAATAAATGACAATTTTGCCATGTTTTTGACCTCTGGACTTTGAATTTGACATCCACTTCCTGTTTTCAGTCATCATGCCACTCACTAGCTTCAAATTAATTAGCATTCATTAGATTCACCTCTTTTCTGACCCTTTTAATCGCCTGCTTCAGTCTGCTTCTATCCCAGTCTTCTCTAAGCAGCGTGTTACATACCTGCCTATTTATCTATATGGTTCATTCTGCCTGCCAGGTGTTTTTGACCTGCCCGTGTCCCTGACCAGTCAGCCTATCTGTGTGCCATGTTATATCTATCTTCTCAACAGTGGCTTCCCACCTTCCCCCATGTGTGAAAAACCTGTCTCCATACATTTTTGAATTTTGGATACACTTGACTTTTCAAGATGTTCTTGAATAAGCTCGTGAGCTAAAGTCTTTAATTTATCTTCTGTGTTTATCATTCTGTCGTTCATCCTTTGGAGTTTTTAAAATCTTTAGGCATTTCTGAAAATGTATTTTTTTTTCCTGCTGTTTTGAAGAACTGAATCAATTATAGTAGAAAATTTAATTCACACGTAGTGAATGTCAGGGCGACATGGCAGGATGTCGTATCACGTCTACCAAAGGTAAAAGACCCAACAGCCCTGTCAAAAAATATTTGGTTCTATTCTAGTTTTAGCATTTGTGCACATTTTATGCAATTTAAATAATGTATATATTATACAAGTATAATAACTATAATAACTTGGCTAATGAGTCTCAAGAAAAATCCAATCTTTTTGACAAACGTAAATCATGAGCACTGTTTTTATTGAGACATACTAAATACATATAGATACTCATAAATATACTAATCTCCACTGTTGCCCCCTTTTTCTCTCTCATTAGGGTTTATTGGTGCGTTAAAGCCTAAAGAAATTACTTTGTAACTAATTATGGCCATATTTACAGCATTCATTATTTTGGTAGCTGTATGAAAAACAATAATACCATAACCCCAGTCAAGCTAAAACACCTATGTGCTTCTTCCTGCTTTCACCTCAGCTTGCTTTGCTCTAATGCACACAGATATTGTGTGATATAAATGTGCTTGACCAAAGTATTCAAGCACAGGTGTAGGTGCAGCAATGCATAATTAACAGTGCTGGGAACGAGAGGAAGAAAAAAAACAATCTTTTTTTTTTTTTTTTTACTGCTTCTTGTACTACTTGACACATTTATTAGGATTCATCCAGGGCAATATATTCACTTGAAACACTGGGGTTTCCGAACTCCAAAACTTGAGCCAGAAACTACTTCTGGGTTAATAGAAAGTAAGCTTTTTAAAGACCCACTCCAATGAAAATTGTGGTTTTGGTGTTTAATGTGAGAAAATGCATAAGAAAAATATTATTTTCTCATGGTGGAGATTTAAAGAAAATTAGGCTTAAAATTTCATTTCTGACTATTTCTACTTTTAAATCATTGTGAACTAGGAGCAAACACATTTCTAATGAACTCCTTCCACTCTGCAAAAACTTTGTCTTAAAAGACAACATAAATGGCATAATCTACTTAAAAGACTGCTGGGAACGCTTTTCCGATACATTAAAAGATGATCGGAGTTGATCTTTGAAGTACTGTACAAAATTAGTTAAACGGTAAAATGTACTGAGGCGACTTCATACCACAGTCATACAATTTACCCATAAATGTTGGTTCTTTGGATTTTTATTTTGAAGTTGCAGGACTTAAAAAAACCTATTGTGAAAGTGAGTGCCAGCATAAATTATTCACTATGTGAAAAAGTATTACTCACTGAAAACTCTCACAGCTTTCATATAACAGCAGCAGAAGGCCAATTTAACTAATATAGCTGTGGCTTTGTTAAAGACAAGCAGCATCCTTGCATAACTGAGCTGCAGACTACGGAGAAAGGTAAAAGTAATGACTTTGGTTGTTAAACTGCATGGACCTAAGCTCATTAAAGTTTCTTCATAATATTGTATTATCAATATCCAGGTCTTTACAGTGAGCTAAAATAAATATAATTGCATAGGTTAATGTTGTTTTTGTGGTTTAAAAAATGTAACTTCGGGGATGAAACTAAAATCGGGATTTTCCTTTTTCCTTTCCTTTTTATGAATTTGGTATTCAAAAACGTATAGTGTAAAATGACTGTATATTTTTCAGAATGATAGCTGTGGATTTTTGTTTGAAAGGGTAAAAGCTAAGCATCCCAAAATTGACCAATTTAAGTATACCATTGTATGTTTGTCTTGTCTTTTTTTGCACACTAAAAATGTTATGGATTTCAAAAATATGACTAAATGCTTTTTTTGTGGTGACAGCAGACCAGAAATTGCAGCAGGTTTTAGGAACTGTAGCTTTGAGGGGTTTTTTTTTTGCCAAATTTCCATTTCCAATAGACTACTTTGAAGGGGAATGTCATGGTTAAATCACTTTCTTTTTTTTTTAAATTAGTAATCTTAGTCTGGTTGCTGGCAACAGACAGAAAAAGCCAGAAGCACGGATGGTTTTATTATACCTGATGGACTCAATGCAGACGACAGACATCGTACATGGAAATAAAAAAGAAATGTACACCAAACTGAAGGTTATGAAGCCGGCATTAGGCTTTGCTATACTCCAAATAATCTGTGAAAAGAACACTTATTCAGCTGTTTTTTAATCCGTTTTTTGGCAGGAATGGCAGATTATAAGGTGTCAGCATTGGCAGGATGAAAGTTTCCCCACTATTGTGAGACAGATTCTTAGCAAAGTTAGCTTCTTTGATGTTTTCTTCACTTAAAAAACCCATTTCGATCATCTTTTGATCTACTGTAAAAGCGTTCTCAGTGGTCTTTTAAATTAGGATTATGTCATTTTTAGACAGAACAAAAACTTTTGTCGTTTTCTAGAAGGTTTATGCAGATCGACAGTAGGTCATTGGAAATTTGCCTCAGAGTTGTGGGCGGGACCAGAGACCCCGCCCCCTTTCCTCTCCCAGTTGCTGAGAGCTCTCTGTTTAAGCGGGGCAGGTAGCTTGTGGCCCCTCAGCACATTTTATACATCACAAAAAAGCCTTATTTGGAATTATCTAAATATGAAATACTCAGAAATGCCATTTTGAGCTTCAACTTCTTAATATACATCCTCATTAATCAGAAAACAGCTACAACAACATGTTAAAAACATAATTTTTTTCATAGAGGGCCTTTATAAACAACAGAAAGACTACCTTGATTCAGTTGGAGCAATTATGTTTTTTTATATTTTTGCAAACTCACATTGGCCAAAGAAAACAGTGCCAAAGACAGGAAATATTCTGATGAAGAAGAAGTGAAGTAAATAAAGCGGAGGCCAAAAGCAAAAGCAAGAATGCTGTCCCATTCAAATCCAATCTTTTACAACGAATTAACCTGTGTGTTGACCCGTTGATGCTTTACATCATTTGTATGGATTATTAAAATGTTTGCCCTGTCTTTTTGTACTTAGATTACTTTGGAGAATAAGCCACAATGTGAAGCATTGCTGTGTAGTGGAAAAAAAGGTGCTCACTTCCACACAGCCTTTTACTATACTCCACATCCTTTTATTCGCTTCATCTAACCCGATGGCACTGGCTGCAATCAGCAATGTAATTTTCAGTTGCTGGTATGGACATGTCTCTGCCACTTTTCTAACCACCTGCAATTTTTCCTGCCCTCTGTGATGGCTCACTTGCTGCCTAATGATGAGAGTTAAGGTTTTCGTGCTGCTGTCTGTCCAGCATTTACACCTATGTAAATTGTCTATGTCAAAACTACTCATCTTTGAGCCCATTTTAAAAATTACTGTCTTTTTCCAGAAATTAAGATAGATTTAATGGATCAAACGACGGGGAAATTGATTTGTTACTATGGCTCAACAAACAAAAGATGATAATAAATAATAATTTAGCACTAAAGTACAAAAATTATACAAAAATCATTTTGCTTTTCTCACACACTTGCCATTGTTGCCTTGGAAATTATTAAACCATCAGTGATTTAACCAAAAACCCAATAGGTACTCATCTTTGGTGTATAACCTTACTATGTATTTTTGTGGCCACTACAGATAAATAAAATAAATAATATGTCACATGAAATACCCGAACAAGATGAATGACGTGGTTATGGATCATCACTTTGGTCGCGATCCGATTTGATTCTAGAATCAAGCTCAACAATTCAGAGATCAAACCACAATTCTTAATTTTCAATATATTAGTACAGTTGCATAGTGTATGTCTTTTTATTGGATGTATGAAAATGAACATCTATGTAAAATGCTGATTTTCTGTTTTTGAATTTTCCTTTGTGAGAAAAAAGTCCGAAACAGCAGCTTGAAATGAATATTGATGTTCTATTAGCATAGCATTTGTGGGAAAATATTGAAAATCTGTCGTTGATGTGGCCTGGAGAAACCCAGGGTGTGATGTAAACAGATTTTTCCAAAAAATCTAAAACTCTTTTTTTCATTTCTAAAAACAGTTTGTAAAGTTTCTAACAGCCCACACATTAATCAAAATCCTAACGTTGGGTGTCAAGGGCTCATGGAACCAATAAATACCAGAATGGCATATGGTAAATGGTGTATACAAGTATACATATACATTATAAAACACTTTTCTACCTTGCTTTAGAGCACCACTCTAACAAAAAATGTTTTTTTGGTGTTGTAGCATTTTTCTCATGATGGAGGACAAATATTACGAAAATAAGCTAAAAACTGCATTTCTGAGCATGTCTTTATTCAAATCATTGTGAATCAGGAGCAGATGAAAAAATGCGGTTTGAAAAAGCTTGTAACTGTGTGGCAGAAGCTAGAATTGGCAGGCTACAAGCTCTCTGCTCTGCTCCATTCTTATGCATCAACTTACAGACGACTAGATCTGTGAACGTCTTTGTTTTCGTGGCCTGAGCTGGCATATGGCTCAAAACTATGCGGCTCGACAGCTCCAATATTACTCATCATTTGCTTTTTTCTTTACACCAATAATGTTAGCTTGGAGTTGTGAGGGGCTGTAAGCTAGCAGGAGAGAGTGTAAACAGATGGATGATGGGAAGGGGGGGGGTTATAGGTTAATTGGTGATTCTAAAATTGTCCCTAAAAATGTGTATGATAAAGTGGCCCTGCAACAGATTGGTGACCTTTCTGGCAGCCCAGTGACCTCAAAGGGGATACAACAGGTTAAGAAAATAGACAGATGGATGATGTTTGAGAAGAATGACGGCTAGAATCAGTAAAACATGCATGCACCTTGGGTAAGAATAACAGAAAAGCAAACTTTTGGTGTTATCTGTGACATGACAGATGTATCTGCAACACAGTGACAAAATGTCACATAATTTGGAGTGAATTGACCTTAATGAGTACACATGTTTCTGTCTTTTCTCACCCTTCTCGATAGAGTCCATCCTGTTGTGGTCAGTGTGTTTGCAGTGTATTTATTTTGACACGTTCTCTGGCTCCTTCAGTTCATTGCGGCTGTGAGCAGTCATGTATCTCGCTGATAATGGAAAGAGAGGAGACACAGGGTGAGAGCTATGGAGGGTTGTGGAGATTGTGAGCGAGTGGGTAAATCATGCCTCCATTTGATAATGATGACCCATTGGTTCAAGAGTGCGTGCCACGATCTCAGTGACGAGGGAGAGCATTTGACACGCTCAGGACATCCTTTGGTCCCTGCCTGCTTTAATTAACTTCCTGCTGTTTGCGGCCTCCAAGCGGGCGATTCTTTTAATCTGACGCGGATGAGTGGTGAGTGGAGTACGCACGTCTCAAGGTGTAAACAGATGCTGGTCATTGGGCATACACATGTTCGTCAGGCCAAAGTCAAATTATTAAAGAGTAGTCAAACTTGATTGTAAAAAAACAGAAGGTGGTATTTGGAAATACTGGAAAACAAAAAAAATGGAAAAAGGGCTCTTGAAGAGAAAGGGTGATCTATTTTATGTTCTTTTTGTTTAATAAAAAAGAAGACCTGCATTTGGCCAAAGGGAATATGTTCAAAGAATCCGTGTCCAGGCAGATGGGTCAGAGATGATCTTGTCTTCATGCCGTTTGGGCATGCTGGTGTGCAGCCGATCAAAGGAGAGCAGTTCTCAGCTGTAGATCCTCTTGGACAAATGAGCTCAAGGTCAAAACGCTAAAATATCCAGTTTGCTAGATTTTCTTAGACATTTTTTTAACCATTATACAGTTTAGTCAAAGTATACTAATTACCCAACTAAATAATTAAATTAATGATGTATCGTTTAAATCCAGTTGTAATGGACGTCTAAATGAGTGGAAAAAAATGCTTTTTGGTTTTATAGTTGTTTTTTTATTCTGTTCTATTTGTAAGTTATTGGTTTAATAAGATGTATTTAGTACATTATTAAAAAAGCCAAAGTCTTTGATATGAAAACTGATTGACATTAGCTCTGTCAGATGTGACTGAAAATTAGAAAAAGTGGAGACAAAGATGAAAAACATGAAATGTTGAGAAAAAGTGACACATTGTTTTGGACTTCTGAACTGACTGATGGTGGAACGTAGACAAACTCATAAGCTTTTGGACTCAGTCCGATGAAAATTGTGTTTTTAACATGTTCTTGTGGCATTTTGTTTATGATGGAGGACATACTTTATATGACGAAAATAAAGCTTACAATTACATTGCTGAGTATTTCTATTTTCAAAATATATTGAATCAAGACCGGACGCAAAAAGACGGTTGGAAAAAGCTTGTGGCTGTGGCGTCACAAATACAATGGGCAGGCCACAAATTCCATGCTCCGTTCCATCATGATGCATCCACTTGTATATGAATAGATCCATGTATGTCTTCACTTTCCTCATCTAAGCTGACATTTGGAACTGTGAAAAACTGTACAGCTGGATAGCTCCAATATTGCTCGCCATTTTTGTTACACTGGTAATGTTAGGTTGTGGGTGTTGGGGGCTAAACAGACGGATGATGGGAAGTGGGGGCCGCGGTTGCTCAGCACCAACAGTGCAGCCCACAACTTATTTCTAATAAACTATGCACTGTTCCTGATTCACACTATGTACTAAAAAAATGACTTTTCTTTTTATTTAGGCTAAAAACGGCATAATCATAATTAAAAGACCACTAGGAATGCTTTAAAAATAGACCAAAAGATGAACTTTAAGTGGAACTTTAAGCATTTCAGATTTCAGGCCTCAACATCAACAAAAACAGGCCCAATAAGAACACAAACATGGAGCATTCTGTATCAACTAACGCCTGATTGTATCTGTATTCCAATAACAATCCTCATTGTGAGTGATCTGAATGTTTGACGGTTTCTTTCACCTTTTCACAGGTGCTGTGCAACTTTTGGATGGAAGGCAGGGGACTTTCATTCTTCTCTCAGCAGTCCACTGAGCTCCTGCTTTGTTTGATGGCAGCTCCAACCCACTCAGTAATGGACTGACTCAAAGACTGAAGTGTAAAACTGGACCATCACTTCTTTCAAAAGTCTGCTTCCTCAAGGGGAACAAACAATACATTCTCTAAAGAAAAAAATGGTGTTTTTCAGACCCAGAGAGAAATTGTACAATCTGAAGGTATCCACATTGGAAGCAGACTCACTTCCTGTTTATATTTATGAAACCTGGAACAAAATGTCACATGTGACTTTCATGCATGTGAAGCAGTACTAAAATATATTGAATAAAAATGCTTAATTTCCGCAGATAATTTACTGCAAACCTATCAAAATCGGTTTCATCTTCCAAAGAAAACTCACATTTTAATGGTAAAACTCTGCGTTTTCTATTTGCACACAATTAATTGATTAGAAAAGCCACATGAGGGGTTGAGTTTGGTGGAGAAATTCCTGATTTCGGAACAAGATTCAGTGGGAGACAGAGGAGGAATGGGAGGGGTGCAGGAGCAGAGCAGAGCAAGGCTTTGTCCAAGGCTTTTTCTCCGATGACAGAAAGACGTGTCACCTTGTTCCCACTTGGCAGAGTACAGAGGCACTTGAATAAATCAACAATACCCTGCGTCCTCTCCAGAAGTTAACAGCTGCCTTCTCCGGTGAAGCATAGGTAAGTGTGCCATACCTGAAGCCGGTCATGCATCTCCTGCAAACATCAAATGTGGCAGAAAATGATGAGGACACAGAACTTACCAAGGCAATAAATTCAAGAGCCCTTTGGTACTCAGAGAATAAATACATCAATCCAGCCACACAGGAGTTTTAGGTTATCACTTCAGCTCCAGACTTCAGTCAAGATTGATTATTTAGCAGAAAATGACCCTGAGATCAAAGGTAACTTTAACATGTGGAATTGTGAAAATAGGGGGGGAAAAAAACATTAGAGCACTGAGAGCAAATATATGTAGTAAGAAACCACTTATCACATGTTTTGGGGCTGTAAACCAATCACAGATGAGGTTTGAGCTGAAGGGATCACCTTTGTTTAAGGAATAGGTTAAAAATGTTGATAATTATCCTTAACTGCAGTGCAATTGACCAGGCAGGTGTGACCACACCCACAACAAGCAGCTGACAGTGATGTGCCACAGCAGGCACAAACAATATGAAGAAAAGCTTGAAGACGGCACTAGAAACTTGAAAAGGTAAATAACGTTAACATCTTTGACCTTCTGTGTTTCTCAAAATGAAAGAAATGTCTGATAAAGTGATTTGTGGTTAAAAATGCCAAATGTGGAGTTCAGAAAGTGTTATGGGATGGTTTAAAGCCAGACTACATACTTCTTTTGCACTGACTAGTAAGGACAACTTGAATCCTTTCAAGCTGTATGTCACTAATTCAGAATGTACCATTTAATCCAGGACTTCACTTAATTTAGCATCACATGAATGGGAAAAAATATATATATATATTTAAAATATAATTGGAACAACAACGAAGGAAAGATTTGTTTCAGTTCAAGTAGTCAATATATGGAACATTCAATGAAAGAAAACCAATCACCTTAAAAAACCTTGTTAACAAAAGAACAGCTTCAAACATACAATAAATAAATCATGTTGCTTAATTCCAGGTTTTATAAACTTAGAAAAAAAGACACAATTGCCAGGTTCTGGATTACTCTAAACCACATGTGTCAAACTCAAGGCCCGCGGGCGAAATGTGGCCCGCCATGTCATTTTATGTGACGATGACCTCATCACCGCATCACCGCACTTTTTTTTTTTTTTAAGTTTTGCGTGATTGGAACTATAGTAAGCACATTAAACACATTCATATTTGCTGATAGTTTACTTTTTCTGCTAGTCCTGTGTTTAGACTTTCCTTCTTTCTTTCAGACTGTTCCCTCCTTCTCTCCCACCGGGCCTGTCACTCTCTCTCGTCACACGCGCTCTCACTGTCTGCCTCTGCGCTGCACCACGTGGCACACGGCTCCCTTACACACTCAAGCGCGCGTTCTCAGAAGCACACATCCTTATTCTACAACAGAAGTTTCCGTCTCGCGAGGAAATACGAAAAATTTACTGCGTTCCAATTATTCATATCCATTTTATTCATTTTCGTTACAAGCTGCGTGTGTTCATAAGTGCTCGACACGGCCGCCCGCTGGAGGATTTTGTGTTGGGGGGGGTATTATTGTTCTCCTTCACTCTGTAACACCAAACATGAACGCGTGCTGTTAGATTTCCATGAATGTCACTACATGTTTTGTTTGGGAACTATTTTGTGAAGCGCAAAGTTACGTGTCTGTATAAAAAAAGGCGGAGCCTCCGTCCCCCGCGTTCTTCTTGGGTGTCAGGCTTCATGACCAATGGAAAGGTGACAAAGTGTCTGCAGTCTGTTTATTACTGAGAGACATTTAATATTCGGATAAAATGCCTGTACCAGGGAGCACAGGTGAAGCCTCGCATGCAGCTAGAGAGCGGTCCGCTGCAGAAGAGTCAACACGCACCCCCAACACATGTGTGCGCTCCTTCCTCCTACACACACGGCGTGCTGACACAGTCATAATCATTCTACAACACTTATATAGTTAGTTCATTAGTTAGATAGGTAGTAGTTAGTTGTTACTGTTATTCGTTAATACTACGTTGTAATTGTATTTATTTCTGATGCGGCCACCAGGGGATTTTGTTTTTTTTTTTGTTTTTTTTTTCTTTGGGTGGGGGGGCTACGGTTAACCGTGACACAGCGCTCCCTGGTGGTTCATCACCGCTATGATCAAAAATCCGACACCGTCACAGCTCTACCCGCGAGAGCATAAAAGCTTTCAATTTCTTAAAATAAAAATTGGTGTGTATTTATTCATATCTAGGGGGAATCTGACTTGAAATATTGGATTGGGAAACTATACATTAGGACTTAAACACTGTCTATATAACCTAACCTGACAGAATTAAATGTAAAAGGATTTATGCTAGAATAACAAGCAAACATATATTTTCTATGCAGCTGCAATTGTCACTTCAAAAAATTATAATAAATAAATAAATGAGTTATTTAACATTGAGGAGTAGTTACATTTATTTTTCATTACATTTAGTTACATGTATAAGTTATATCTGGCCCTTTGAGGACAGCCACTATGCTGATGTGGCCCTCTGTGAAAATGAGTTTGACACTCATGCTCTAAACCATACATTCATACAAACATACTTATAGGCTATATTACAGAAATGTATATACATATATAAATGTGCTAAGATACAGTACCTTTTTTGATTTATACTTTTTTTACTCTGGAATCTGTTTGTCTTATCCAATAAATATAAAAGCGGCATGAAAAGAAGTTTTTGTTCTTTCTGTTTCCTTTGATTTCCCTTGTATAAGAACTCGTGCTGGATCCTTTGTTTTGGTTTTGTGGAAACGAAAAGAAATAAAGAAATTTAATTTACTTGATACCAAGTTAGATATGAAGACGTTTAATATTGAAATTCAAAATTTTGAACTACAAACTTAAGATGCTAGTTGTTTCAGTGAATACTACTTCCTTTCTGTTATTTTTGTTTTTCTCAGCGTTGCCAAGAATTAACATTTGTGTGCAACTAAGTAAAAAAGGTTTATCTTTGCATATCTCACAAATACTGGGTCTAAAACAGAAGACAACATCCTGCATCCTAACTTTCCATTACTAATTTTAGGGGTGATACAATGTGTTGAAAAAGCAAGGAAAACACAATGTCATGCTACACTCTTGCAACTGTAAAAAAGGTTTTTAAATGTACCTCAGCTCATTGATTACTTGTTTTTGGGATCTAAACCTGCGTAAATGAGGCCGTAGTCTGCATTTGTCCTTTGCACAATCCAGGTGACACAGCAATCCCAGGATCCCCAGAGGATCATGGGAGGAACAGTTCAATAGTTGCAGCCATTATCACCTCTGTTGGTGGCGCTGCTAAATGTCTGCAGGTAAGGTCTGCCAACACAGACTGAGCAGCAGTTGTCTGTATAAACTGTAGCTTACAGTAACTTACATTATCAATGGGCAGGAAACCAGTAGAGCTTAATAAATAAATAACTCACACCCACTAGTCTGGATCTAGGTGTTGTTGTTTTTTACGGGATTCTCTTATGAAACATCAGTTCAACAGAATATTGGAAACAAAAGAAAACGTCAAGTTTTATCAAAAGAACAGCAATATGCAATAAGCCTTCATGCAAAACTGACGTGTTCTGGGTAAACTCAACTCAGTCAGAAGTCTCTTGAAAGAGATGTGGCACAACAGCACTAAAGGGAAAAGAAAATGAAGCTTTTTTTCTGCAAAAGACAGAAAAGAGGTCCTGTGGAGGTAATTCTTTTTTTCTGCCTCCTGGGAACCACAGAGAGTTACTTGCATCACAGTATGTGACGAGCCCTCGGGGAGCTGACTTACCAGAGGACATGCAGGATGAGACTTGTTGCCAAGGAAATGGTAAACTTGGATTTAAGTGTGGTGCTTAAAAGCTCTAAATCAAAAATATTCATACTCAGCAGTAACAGTAAAACTGACAGCTCCTTCTAAGGATGTGCTGCTCCATGCTGCACACATCTAAAAATAAACTGTTAGGATGCATTTTCTATGACAGTCTGTACCCTGGAATTCATGCAGCCCCATTATCTTTTTTTTTTTCTTTGTCTAAACCGTGAAGGTTAATAAGAGGTTTTAATATATATTTTTTAAAATTCATAAATCAAATAGGCTAATCTTGAATTGTACCAATTTCAAGTTCAAAACAGCATTTTGTAGAGAAAAGCTGGGGGAAAAAAATCCCTTTTCTAGGCTTTATTTCCCTAAAGTAGCATTTGTACTTATCTTATCAGTGCTTGTTAAGGCAAGGCAAGGCAAGGCAAGTTTATTTGTATAGCACAATTCGTACACAAAGTAATTCAAGGTGCTTCACAAAACAGAAAAATGCATTAAAATCACAATACATCATAGAAATAATCAACATAAAATTTACTTTAAAAAAAAAAAAAAAAAAAAAAAGATTTAAAAAGAAAGGAAGGAAAGAAAAGTGCAGATAGGACCTTTCAGTCATATACACGGCTAAATAGAAATGTTTTAAGTCTAGATTTGAACATGAACACAGAAGAGGCCTGTCTTACGGCTTCAGGGAGGCTGTTCCAGATTTTAGCTGCAGAATATTGAAACGCTGATTCCCCTTGTTTAGTTCTGACTCTGGGAATCAACAGGAGGCCGGACCCTGAGGTCCTCAGAGTACGAGAAGGTTCATATGGCACTAACATGTCAGAGATGTACTTTGGTGCGTGGCCATGGAGAGACTTGTACACAAGCAGAGCTGCTTTGAAGTCTATTCTTTGAGGTACAGGGAGCCAGTGCAAAGACCTGAGCACAGGACTAATATGATCATACTTCCTGGTTTTGGTCAGGACTCGAGCAGCAGCATTCTGGATGCACTGAAGCTGTTTTACAGCTCGTTTGGAGAGGCCGGTGAGCAGGCCGTTACAGTAGTCTAACCTACTGGAGACAAATGCATGAATAAGTATCTCCAGGTCTCGCTTTGACATTATGTTTTTGATTTTGGCAATGTTTTTCAGATGGTAAAATGCCGCTGATGTTACTGACTTGATATGGCTGTTAAAGTTCAGGTCAGAGTCCATGATTACCCCTAGATTTCTGACTTGATTTGAGGGTTTAAGAGACAGAGAATGAAGGTAGCTGCTGACACTTTCTCTTTGTTTCTGTGGGCCAAAAACAATAACTTCGGTCTTATCTGAGTTTAGCTGGAGAAAGTTGTTCTGCATCCACGCGCTGATCTGTTGGAGGCAGTGGTTGAGTGAATCCACTGGCCCATGTTAAGGTTAATCTAACCATGAAGGTTTTGCCTGTCAAGACTTAAAGTGGACCAAACTCATTTTCCACTTCTCTTTTCATGCTATTAGATTAGTCTTTCTTAAATGGTGAACTCTACCTGACATATTATTCACCAAACAGAAATCTAAGAGTAGTTACCAGAGTTTTGAAAATGAAACCTGCTTAGTCATATTTTGTCTTTTTGGTAGCATCATTCTAAAACTGATCATTTCATCTTCCTTGTTGTAGATTTGTAGATACTGTTGATATTGTTCTCTTATTTTTGCTTAAAATCAGTCAAAGTTTAGCTGATGGATAGATGATCTCTTCTTTAAATGATGTAAACTGTCATATTCTTCAGTGAATTTTCAATGTTTTGACTGTAACAAAAGTATTTTCACCATAGTACTCTAAAGTTGACCAGAAAATGTAAGAACTTGTGTCCGGGCATCACCATACTGGCTCTATCCTCTCCTGTGTTGTTGCAGTTCAAAGCTCCCTCTTCTGTTTCTTCTTTTTTTGTTTTTTAACATTTTGGCAAAATTAACCTATGCTGATAAATTATTTTTTTTAATTGCTTCTTCTTACCAAGCACTTAACTTAGCCACAGTAAAATAAAAATAAAAAATAAACAAAACACAATTTAAATGTGCTCTAATAGGGCCTTGTACTGGACCCCTGGCACATCAGGGGGTGGTGGTCTCTGGCTGTGCTTGGGCTGGAACTCTCTTCCGATCTTCTTGCTCTTTGGTGCTGGGGTTCCTTTGGTGGCCCCTCCAGTCCTGGTTTGGGTGTTAGGGAGGAGCTCCTGTTGCTTCCCTTTTCCCACATTCCGCAACGTCATCATCCGCTGTAGTGAACACATCCTCAGCTGAGCAGAGGTGTCTGCTCAGTCTTCCACAAACAATGTATTTGTGTGTGTAGGAATGATGTATGCTTGACATGTGTCTGCTTGTATGTATGCATGAGTTAATCTGTATATGTACAATATATTTGTGTGTCTGCACAGACATGTGTGAAGGTTTGTGCTGTCAGGAGTGTTGTACTGAAGTGTGTCTATGGACAGGACCAACCTTTTACTAAACATCAATATTGGTTTTTCCGTTTGCCACAAAGTCTTTTTGGCATGAAGGTTCAAATACTTATTTCATTCAATGACGTGCAAATACATGAACATAAATTCTTTTAAATAAATTGTTTTATTATTTTATTTACTTTGTCTCGCTGTTCAAATGAACTTACCACTAGGAAGACAGTAAATTTACATTTAAGTAGACAAACCTTTGAAATCAGGAAGGGATCAAATACTTATTTCCTCCACAGTAACAGTAACCTGTGTCCTAAACAGATGTACTAAACAGATGCATATCTTCAGTTTTTTGTAGGTTTTCTGAGAATTCGGTTTTGACCTTAAAGAAAGATAAAACTACCACCATGTTTGGTGTTTGAAATCCTACCCATTCTTCTGACAGAAAAAAAACGATAGAATGCAAAAGTTTTCCAATATTTCTGTTGGCAATCTTCAAAGATTAACAGGCAAAGAGCCCTTTTGATTTTCCTTCCTCCTGTAGGCATTGTCTTAATCCACACCTGCTGTTTGCATAGAAGCTTATTTCCAAAAACACGTTCTTTTGGAGATGTTCTAACACCTGCCCACAAACTAGAGAAAAAAGGAAAGTCATTACCACATTTGCCTGCGATGTAAAATCATATTCTTTTAGCTGGTTACATATCCTTTTGAATTTTAGTTTGTTTTGGGTTGATGACAATAACATATGTGCCATGTGAGATTTAATTCATTTGTATTGTATTGAAAGAATGCATTTTCCATCTTCCAAGACCGTCCAAGAATAGAAATTCATAATTTCTTAACCCCAATATCACCTGGCAAACTCATGAAGTCTGGACTTAAGTCGACCGGCAAAAAGTCGACTGGTAAAACCCTTTTCAGTGCAAGTCAAGCCTGATGTTATCCCTCACTGAAAAATGTCCATGAACCCCATTAAAGGCATCAGACCCCATTAAAGATCATTAGAAGAGCCTCAGTTTTTTTGATTTTGCTTCACTTTGAGAGTTAGCGAGCAAAGTTTTCCGAGCCTCATTAATTCCTTCCAGATTAGTCGTGCTTGGCCGTGCTCTTTGAGGTCACAGATGCTAGCTTGGTGTGAATAAACGGCTAACTTAGTGCCTCATATAAGCTACGCTTGTTTTTTGGAGAGCTTTTATGCACTTTGATTTCTAATGAATTCAACTGTGATTTAGAGAAATCTTTTGAGCTACAACTTGTAGCTTCTCCTTCCTGCTTGAATTGTTTTTTTAAAATTCATGTTGATATATTATGTTTGATATATTTCACAATTATACCACAATGAACCTGAAACTCTCCAAAAAAACTCTATTCCGAATAGTTTTCTAAAACAAGTTTCAAAGGGTTAATTTCAAGTTGTATCATTATTGTTTGTCATACATCTTATGTTTTAAACCAAACTTTTTAAAGCCAGAATCTATCTCAAACCTATGCGTTAAATTTTGAATGAAAACTGTTGTAACAGGGGGTGGATGTCATTCATCCTTGTTAAAGACTCACTCGGATGAAAATCACGTTTTGGCCGTTTTTAACATGTTCTTGTGGCATTTTTCTCATGATGGAGGACATATAGAAAAAAATTTAGGCTTAAAATAGCAATTTTAAGTATTTCTTTATTGAAATTGTTGTGAATTAGGAGCAGACAGGAAAATGCAGTTGAAAAAAGCACAAAACAGCAAGCCCCAACCTCCCTGTTCCATTATGCTGCATCCACTTGTAGATAAATGGATCCATGTACGTCTTCAATTTCCTGTCATCTTGCTCAAAACTGTATGGCTGGATATCTCCGATATTGCTTGCCATTTCTCTTGCACCGATAATGTTAAGTTGGGGTTGTGAGAGGCTGTAATCTAGCGGGAGAGAGTGTAAACAAAGGGATAGTGGCAAATGATGGAAGGCTTGCTCCACACAAACAGTCCCACCAACAACTCGGACGGTGAATTTCTAAAGAACTCTTGCCACTCTGTAGAAACTGTGTCCTAGAAAACAACACAGGCTTTTGGCTAAAAATGGCATCATCATAATTAAAAGACAACTGATGACGCTTTTACAATAGATCAAAAGATGATCTGAGTGGATCTTTATAAACTAATGATCAAATTCCAACTTACTCCAATTAATGCTTGAAAATCACTGTTTTACGACAGTGTTGACTTGAACTACAGCGCTATTCTAATGTGCACTTCATAATAAACCTGAACTGTTTTGGAAAAAAAGAACAGGAAAACACGCACGTCTTGTGTATAGTACATGATTAGTGGAAGGTTTTGCATTCTCTTGAATGAACAGAGGTAGCAGCTGACACAGCCTCACATCCATGCTTTCTGTGGAGCAGCTCCAGGCGTACCAAACGCCAAGTCAATAAGCGGCCTCTGTGTGGGCACCATAGCATTCATATTTTTAAAGGATAACAAGATGTGGACTACATCATCCACCGACCTGCAATCCCAAGCATGCTGCTATAGATGGGCGAGCAGAGGGCTGGTTACTGTTTTTGGAGGGGCATGGGGTGAGTCATACCAAATCCTTCATGGCAGCAGGGTTCATAGCAATATAGAAGCTGAGTGTTAAGCCAAAGTGCTTCTTAATCCCTGGATTTTTGGCGCAGTGTTGGGGAAGTAGCTGTGCAGAAATAAAAGAAACTGAACAAATAAGCAAGAGTGCATTCAGGTAAAATAAAACTCATTTGCAAAGGCTTTTATTTTCCATGTTGTTCCATTACATTTTATCATTTCTACTCCACCCATTGTACAGCAAATAAATCAATTGGCAGAGCTTTCTTACACGGTCTCTGTTGTTGTATTAATTACTCGCTGCAAAAAAATTGGCTGCTTCAAGCGTGGAGAATTTAAGGTGTTGAAAGCATGTGGTGTTGCTGTCCTTTATCACAATGGGTGCAGGTTTCATAAACTTGATGAGCTGTAGTTGCGTTCTCATTTACGACAAAGTGTTAGAGTCACAAAAAAAAGGCATATTACGAGATTTAAAGTTGTTAATTTATGATTAATTTACGCTCAATTTGGTCAAACTTTCTTGGATTTAAACAGGTAAGCTAAGTGTGCATTAATAAGGTTACAAATGTTTGGAAGCTCATTGTTTGTTCTATGGTTAATTAATGTTGGGTGGCTTGCAGGATCTCTGCAGCCCGTTGATGAAGGCCGTCAGTTTCCCTCCATCTGTCCACTTCCAATCCTTTCTTCTTCCACAAAAGACAAGTTCTCCTCCAAGTCTGTGGGATGCTCCCGTCTGAAGAGGCCCAGTTTTTGGCATTTTCAACGCTTTTATGCTAATGTAATTGTCTATTTTCATTCCTATTTGTTGTTTTTGCATCGGAATAGGACGTCTCCTGGAGAAGGGGACGTTTGTAACACTATGTTCATTCCCCATTGGCGTGTGCATGACAGTTGCATGACGTAAGGTGACAAATGCACTTCTGGGTATGTGAATGATGAGGATAGAATGAAGTGGCGGTCCTCTACAGCCAAACGCGTGTCTTTGCATTTTACATTTGAAGCTCTGCATTACCGACACTGAACCTCAGAAAGCCGGCTGAGCTAATAATAGTTTGAATTTAAGTCCTCAAAGGTTCCAGATTTTTTTGTTTTTGTTTTTAAATCTATCTGAATATAAAGCTTCACAGAACACTCTACATCTTTCATCTTTGAGCACGGCTCAGATAAACAGACAATTTTGGTGTTTTTTTCTCGTTAATTTATTACCGTACTTTTTTTCTTGTATGCAGAAAAAAGACAAGTATTTTAAAGTTGTAAACATATGAGAAGAAAGTCATAAATTTACCATTTAAAACACATAAACTTACTAGAAAAAGTCATCAAGT
The DNA here is from genome assembly GCA_023969325.1 of Oryzias curvinotus. Classification (NCBI taxonomy): domain Eukaryota; kingdom Metazoa; phylum Chordata; class Actinopteri; order Beloniformes; family Adrianichthyidae; genus Oryzias; species Oryzias curvinotus. The sequence goes on from CM043714.1 coordinate 24,180,306, forward strand.
TAGCCTATGACTTTTAGAAGTGGTAAATATACGACTTTATTCTCGTAACTTAACAGTTATGATTTTTTTTTCAAATTTATGACCTTAAAGTCATCATTTATAAAAACAAACTTTTTTTATTTGTAGACTGGCCCTAGTACTCCGTCATACTCATTAATTAATTTATTTTTTGAAGCAAAACCTTTTTCAGCTTCTGCATGTTCATTCTCCTCCACTCAGCCTGAACTGAAGCATCCCTGCAGTGGTAGCCCCCTCAAAATAACATTTCTGTCTTCAACCAGCATTTGCTGAAGGCGGCATACCTCCTCTGTTCCTTTTGCTTGTCCACTGTAGTCGATGAAGCCTCCATCAGTGGACGGGTGTCTTGCCGCGGTGAGTGTCGCTGAGTCCTTTGTGACTCCATATTTGATTCAAGAGAGATCCAACAGAGCAGATAGTCGGCTTAATTCTATGTCGCTCTGATCCTTCTGCCACTTCTCCCTCATTTTATCTTTAGTTTCGGGGTCAGCTGGCTAGACGGGCAAATTAGGCATTGTTCTTGGGAGCAGCAACACTCTGTATAAATAAAGTTGTTTGAATCTCCCTGTCAGAAAAAAAAAAAAAACATCCTTTCTGAGGCTTTCATATGATCTCCTTGGATCTCAGACTAGCTAAAACTGTACACCCATATTTTTAACGAACACAAGCGAAGAAACAGAGGAAATGAAAACAAGCTGGTGGGGTATTAATATTCTGCATGCCCCATTGATACTGTTGAGTTGATTTATGTACACATGCGCACGCACACACACATGCTCATTTAGGCAGCAACAGTAATATTTTCCCTCATCCAATTTTCCTTTCCAATCTCATTTGCAAGTATGGGGGAAATAACAATAGCATTGGCAGCAATGGGAAAAAAAGTAAATGTAGGAAAAGGATCACCTCCTTCCTTCTCTCTGAAACAGTTCAGGCAAACAAATGAGCAAGAGGGAATTCGTGAGAAAAAGGATTGATGAAGGATTTTGATAGAATTTACACTTCTGCTTGAGTTGACAATTATGTTGTCAGGAAAATTGCACTTGGGTTGCAGAAATGGTGGCTTCTCTGTAGGGAAAGTGAGATGCAAATATTGGGATGAGCTCTTGATACCTTTTTTGCCTCACATATCCAAGAGTTTAATAGCAGACTCTTCTCCCAACTCTTTAAAGAAAAAAAAAAAGAAAAAAATGGGGGGAAACGGTTTTGCAGCATTGGACTAGGAGATTGGAGTAAAGAGAGACGGGAAAAAAAGTGAAGACAAAATCATCCCTTAATTTGAAAGTCATGAGCAACATAATGGATGCATATTTTTTTTGCCCCCCCCCATCTTTCTGTAGCTAGTGATGGAGCATGAAGATGTAGGGGTGATGATGAAAGTAGAAGAAAATATGTGAAAAATAATCTCAGATTTCAAACATGATCATTTTAAATTACAATCTGTTAGAAAAATACCTGTGAAGGTGGTTAAATGTGCTTTCTTCCTGTGATCTATGATTCCAAGGTCATGCAGGTTTAAGATCGCTACTTACTTGCTAAGTGCAGATAAATCAGAGGTTGTCTTTCAAAGAAGTTCACTTCCACCAAGCAAACATTCTCCGTCACTGTCACAAATGCAATTGTCTGACGAAGCCAGAGGAAGGAAGCTGCCTCTTATTCAATGAGTTTCTGTGCTCTTTGTCTCCTCATTGGTTCGGCATGATTAATGGGCTCCCCCTACCTCCCAGCCAGTCTGTGTGTATCTCTTTGCATATCTGTCTGTGATGTCCTACCGCAGCTTCCTCACCACCGAGGTTCATCGCCCTGGGGCCCCAGCCTGCTCGTAAATGGTGCTTCAAAGATCATATTGGTTGGGGAGGCTTTTCAATGCACATAGGTCATCAAAATTAGATGTGCACACATAAGGCATCAAAACAGATTTGTTTTCTTATCAAAAGCCAATACGACAATAAAGTTACGGCTGTTCAGCAGAGGGGGGGCTTGACAAAGTGGATTTTATCTGGCTGGAGGAATGAAAAATGCATTTGGAATCAAGCATCTGACAAATGCACTCCAAAAAAAAAAAAAACCTGCACACCTTATGGACACTTTCAGTCTACAAAGATCTACAAGTGAACGCATGGCCATGAAGCAGATAAGAGTGCCCTTATTTGATCATGCGTGTCACAAAACAACACATGGAAAGGCGTCTACCAAATTAAGTCCTCAAGATTGTATGAAGGGGCTGCTAAATGTTTAACCATTTAACACTGGAGATGTTGCCGCCAACACCTACAGTAAATCACACTCTCTGACATACTGTAACTGCTCGACGTGACTCAGCTGATTCTGATGTGGAGGAAAGCAGCTTTGCAGATTGGTTATGCAATTAATGATTTGGTTATGCTCTGAAGGAACCCCATGGGTCACATTTAGCTCAAGTTAAAATATCAGAAATGGGTTTTAGATTCTAAATGCATGACTTTTTTTAAGATGGTAAAAATATTTTACAAACAAAAAAGTGATATTTTTCTTCCAAAAAAGGCTATTTGGACCAAATAGACTAACCTTTGGTAAGTGTCTCCATTACTGATCAGGAGTCAGAGCCACAGTAAGTCCAAATCTTATTTATAAAAAGCCCAATTTTGCCAAAAAGACTACAATTATAACCTTATATAAGTCTAGACAGTTGGTAGAGAATTATATTAAACAAACTTTCTTTCTGCAGTATTCTTAGAAACCCGAGTTAGCAGAACTTTTGCCATCTGAATAAATTATATAGCATTAATAAAATTATGTGGATTCATTTCATAAAGATCAAAATGTAAAAGTGCTACTGCAGCTGTTGAAGAGTTGATGAAAATGAGATCCGTCTGTGGGTGTCCTGAGCCGACCTTTTGTCACCAAGAACAAAAACAACCACATCTTTTTTCTTTTCTTTTAAAAAAAAGTGATTATTCATCTATTTCTGGGTGATTATAAATGATAATCTTTTTGCCCTTGCTGTGACTTGTCCTTTCTAGGACACACTCATAGTGGATTGTTTATATTTTTCCTGCATTCTTTGTTTAGATTAAATAGTCTTAAACCTTTTTCTCTCCTACAATGTTTAATTTAGCCCAGGGTTTTTCATTTACCCAGAAGGACAGTCTGATTTTTTTTTTCTTCTGTTTTCTGATTGAAAACATTTTTAAAAATTGTATTCAGAACAGAAACATGAAAATAATGTGCTGATATGGATTTCTTTATGTTTAAAGTATGCCTTAGTGCTAATGCAATCCATTTCAAACGGAATCATTTCAGAACTATTTGTTCTGTTGCCACTATGGAGCAATTATACTTTTTATGCATTTGTTAATGAAACGAGCATTTCATGCATGAAATTTAGGACCATGTACATACAACATTAAGGAACCTTTTATCTCTTTTCTCATCTAATTTCAAATTTGAAATCTTACTGCACAATTGTTCCCATATCTCAAATAGTATCTCAAACCTCATTTTGTGACTCATCTATTATCCCAAATCTTTGATCTCATCTCTAGTCTCATGTTTTATTCCATATCTCTACTTAAATCACATTTTGTATCTCTTCTCTTATCTCTTCTCAGAGCTCATCTTGCATTTTATTTCATGTCTCAAAGCTTATCTTAAGTCAAATTTTAAATCCCTATTTCATCCTAAATCTTAGAATGTATCTCTTGTTTTATCCCATATCTCAAATATTATTTCCAATCTCATCTTCATTTTGAACAAGACAAGATAATAATTAAAGAGAAGCAGCCATTTTGATTTGTTTACCTGTGTGTAGGATAATACTAGCTTTTTTGTGTTGATTTTGTTTTTATATTGCTCATACTAAGAGATGACTTAATACTTAAATGTTGATAAAAAAAAAATGAAACGTTTTTGAATGATTTTAAGAACAAGCTCAACGAATCAGAAGCTGAAACAATAATGTGCAACTGCTTTTTATGATGTATATGGTTTAAATAATGTTTGTTTTTATGTATTTTTTGTATTGAAATGTGCTGCCTCTTGGCCAGGACTCCCTTGAAAAAGAGGTTTTTAATCTCAATGGAACTTTCCTGCTTAAATAAAGGTTACATAAAAAATAAAGCATAAAGTCTACAGCACATTAGTTATGTAATTTCTGTTTTTTTCTTTTTTTTCTTTCTTCAAATCTTGAAACCTATCACTCTAACAATCCTCTCCTTTGTTCTAAACCTGCTCGTTTAGTACACAGTAAATGCTGGGAAAGAAAATTACATGGATATATTTGGCAATTCAATGTTTCAATGAATCAGAAAAAATAGAGCAAAGGTTCAATAATCTTCAGCACCGCCCTGAAGACTTGTGAGCAGAGTCCTCCTCCCTCCTTACTGGGCTTCTATGGTCAATCAACATCCTTATTTTCACATGGAAGCTGCTTTCGCCACTTTAGTGGTTCTCACCGTGACATTTACAAAGAGAAATGAGTGAGAAACTGGGAAGCTTAACAAAACACCTCCAATTTCATGGTGACCATCAAAGTATTTAAAATATATATTTCTTTATGGTACGCATTTTCTTTAAATACTTCTTCAGGATCTTTTTCAGTAAAGCTTTGCTTTGCATCACACACTCCAGAGATTTGAGTGTTTTTTGTAATATATCTTTTTCCCTCATTTTTGCCATTCTTTAGCTGTCATCCTCTGTCTCGTGAACATAAAGTCGATCCCAAGCTGTTGGATGACACAAAGGAAAGCAGAGATGCAATGCAAAACCCTCACGTACTCCTTTATGTTAAAGAGGTTTAACACCTCTGGTATCTTTGGTGTGCTGTTTGGCGCCTTTTCATGTCAACTCTGAAGTAAAGACCGATAAACCGGAGGTTCAGAGGTTTAGATATTACTGCTTTTACAAAAAAAAAAGCTGGTTTGTATAGAGTTCCTCAGACATATGAAGCCAGGAGAGACATACTTATTTTATAGACTGACAAAAGATGAAAAAAATCCTCCACAGAAATGACAGAAGGACTGCCCTCTCTCCACTTCCATTCTTCACATCAAGAACTGTGTTTAAGACCGGAGCAATGAATGCAAGTCGGATTGTATTGTTGGGCTGGAGCAGAGTCCTCTGCTGGTGGCTGTGAGTATTGCAGCTTTCTGGGGCTCAGTCTCAGGTGCTGCAGGCACTAATGTGCAGACGGCTGCCATGTCTTTGGTGCCCAGAACGGAGCGTATTCTCCTGAATCCTAAATGCATTTGGATCCAAGCAAATGGGAATTTTAAAGGGACCCAGGGGCCAAAGAGAATTTGATTCCAGAAGCCCTGAGCCTGTTTAGCATAACTTGTCTAGAGATGCCACAACATCTACAGCTCTTTCAGGTCTTCAAGTTTTATCTGAGCGCTTGAATTCGTTGTATGAGAGCTTTTAATTAACCCGTAAATAACTGCCATAAAATGCAGAAAAATTACACTCAGACTAAAATGTCTACAATAATTTTGTCAAATAATTAAAAATATAGAATATAGAAAAGTCCAAATGAACCAAACGGAGCATTTTTTGTTGAGTTTCTCCAAAACTTTTTCCTTTTTTATGACAAGCTTTAGTACTTCCAAAGTCTTGCTGCTTTGTCCGTAAATGTCACATAAAAGATTTGTCATTACCTTTGCGCAGCTGACATCTGTCAGTCTTCGCCAATACTATGGAACAGTGTTTGAGCGAAATGACTTCTCTTTGAGAAACCTGCATGGGACAATATGGAAGTCAGGCGGAGAACCGTCAGTTCTGTGGTTTGTTTGCTTTTACTCTCCCACCTTCGTTCATGGTTATTCTCCTGTTGTTAGCCATGTTGTCATGCGTTTTCCTCTGCTATCTTTTTTGACTTTGCCTTATGAGATTAAATCATTTTCCAGTGAATAATCTAAGTGCACATGTCAATCTTAGTGATCTTAAACCTGTTTTTGTATTTTCCTTCAATAAATTTAAATGTACCAATTTTCTAACTGTTGTTGCTTACTTTACTGAAATTGTCAGAAGGCTTAGGGTCCCTTGAAGCAACTGTTCCTGTGGTAATGTTTGATTATACATAACTCTTTGGGTGTTTGAGGTGCACTGATATTGTTATCGCAGACTTAAATTAAAAAGAAGAAACTCTACACAAACAAAAATCCTTACAGAGCTCATGACAAGACATTAAAAAAAATCGCTCCCTCAAATTCATAATTTGTGGCTGCAAATTAGAATTTTTTATATTTTGTAGCCACAAAGTAGATGTTTTGTTTTTTCATCTTTTGCATTTCGAGGCCACAAATGAGAATTTTATTAATATTTTGTGGTCACAAGTTAGATTGTTTTTTAGTATTTTATCGCCATGGATTTGAATTTTGTTAAAATTTTGTGGCGACAAATTAGAATTTTGTGGCCACAAGTTCGAGTATCATTTTTTATGTGGTCACATATAGGATTTTTTATTGTAAGTATTTAATGGCCACAAATTACAATTTTATTAATATTTCTTGGCCACAAATTAGTTTTATTATTATTTTGTTGCCACAATTTAGAATTTTCTTAGTATTTCATGGGTACAAATTTATATTTAGTGCCCACAAATTCATACTTTACACTTGTGCACGTGAATGACTACTTTGTGTGGGCAAAATTCTTATTTGTACACACAAAAGTTCTCATTTTTGGGCACACAAAGCTAATAAAATGTTAATTTTTGGCCACAAAATCTTATTTTTACCCATAAAATCCTCAATTTGAGGCAACTATTTCTGTATTTTCGACGTCATGTCCAGGGCTCTCATACTAACTAATTAATTTTCTGTTTCACTTGTAGGTTTTTCTGTCAAAGTGTAAGGTATTGGGCACTTAATAAAAAGTTTTGTGAATGGATGTGTGGCTTTTAGTTTAAATAGATGATAAAAATGAAAAACGTGTATTTCATTATAGAAAAAGTCTGAACTTCTCAGACTTTAGGGAAATTTGAGGACAGACAACATGAGAAAATTCAGTCAGAGCTTCATTTTCCCACAGGTTCTTTCAGCGAGAACCAATAATGTGTAAAAACCAATAAGCTACAACGCATTTTCTAAAGATTACTAGATATGTGAAACGATAGCGCTGAAGGGAAAATTCCAATATCTCACTGTATTGTCTCAGGATAATTCAAGGCCGGCGTTCTTTGAGACTGTAAATGCGAATGCAGCCTATCATCTGTTGCATTCATGTACAGTGTGATAAGTAATGTGGGTAAATCCAAATGTACATGGAAATCTCTTAAGATTTAGTTTTTTGATCAATAATTAAACCGCTGTTAAATTTGAACAAATTGCACAAAGAACACAGGTGGATACCCAGGGCCTTTGATCATTCATTCCTTCCCTCCTACGTCCTATCTTTGTCAGCTGTGATACAACACCATGACTCAGTGAGCTGTCTTGACTTGTTTTCTGTTTGGCTTCTCTTTCAATCACTGAAGCAACAACATGAATATTTGCTATAGAGCACCATAATTTAAAAAAAAAACAAAACAGTTTCAGCACCCCTCAAATGTACGTCATTAAAATATAGAGCGAAATAGAATTTGTAAACATTGTAATTTTGTTTGCCTAATGTGTCTAACTAAAGCATTTGACAAATCTGTCCTAATATCACCCAAACATTAGCTTGCTCTGCTTGACGTCATCATAAAAAAGTCATTTAAATGAGAAATAGCATGTTTTAGCTTTTGCAAAATTCCTTTCTCTATTACTCACAGGCGGACTGTGTTTGATGTGGAAGAAAAATTGGAGTTTTTTTCTTTAATACAATCTTTCGCCTTCTGTTGTTTAGTTTCAAAGACCCTCTTTTTGTGAGTTGGCTTTCTTTGGTGAAACCTTACCTCATAGCCAACATGGGATCAACTAATGGCTCTCTGGTCAATGGAGAGCGAGCGTCAGACGAGAGGCTTTAGAATGGATGCACACAGGGACAGGCAGGATGTGGAAGAAGAATTCAAAGATCTGAGATATGTGAAGAGAATAACATGAGCAAAGATGGACAGAGGAGTTGCAGGGAGTGTGTGGCTAAGCAACATGAAAGTGAAAGTGGGACGCTGCTGGGCGAAAGCAGGGGCAGGCTGCTATTAGCTGAGTTAGAACACAGCAGAAAAAAGGCTTTGAGGTGCACCTCAGCATGCGCATCACAATCGCATTATTGGTTCACGATTCCTCACATATAATATTTGGCTTCTCATAATGCACACTACATACTTAAACCAAATAAATTCGAAATAATATCTTTTACTCAACTTAAACGTTAAATAATTGTTTAAAAAAATCTATGTTACTAATTCAATTAAATTCAATTCAATTTTATTTGTATAGCCCAAAATCACAACAACAGTCGTCTCGATGGGCTTCGAAGTGAAACATGAAATCAAAAGGATCATGAATACAAAGAGTTCAATAGGAAAATACTAAAATGAACTAACAAACTGACTAAGCTATACTGGCATCCCTGCCCTTAGACCCCCCTTCGCGGTAAGGAAAATACCCCAAAAAACCGGATTCCAGAAAAAACGAAGAAACCTCAGGGGTGGCCACATGAAGGAGGGATCCTCCCCCAGGACGGACAGGCGATTACCAGAACTCATAGAGGAGAATTAACTTATCTAACTCTACTACTACATATTTAAAGTCCGGCAGACGAGCTTCATCCAGCCGCGGTTGGGGGGACAGTCAGGGGCGCGAGTCGAGCCGGAGACGGGAACCACAGCCAAGTGTCAGAGCAGGAGCAGAGATGAGGTACACAGTCAGGAACAGAGCAGAGACGAGCCAGAGGCAGGATCCACAGCCAGGTGTAGGAGCAGTAGTAGGGACGAGGTACACAGGTCAGGAACAGGAGCACGGATGGGCCAACTGGAGTCTGGAACCACTCTCCAGGAGGGGAGAGGGAAAAAGGGACAATGCATGAATCGCACTGCACCAAACAGAGGCATGGAGAACTAATGTTTCTCTCACTAACACGCAGTCATTAAGGAATCTGTACAAAAGGAAACAATTGCTTATTTTTAATCACTGGAGCTCAGCTGTTCAGCAGATGTTCCTGTAACAACCAGAAGTAACATTTTCTGATTTAACCTTTTAACACTGGAGATTTCACTGGCGACGACAAATAAATAAAAAAACACACTCTCTTTGACATACTGTAACCCTTTGACCGTTTATACCAGTGGTCCCCAACCCCCGGGTCGCAGACTGGTACTGGTCCATGGGTCATTTGGTACCGGGCCGCACAGAAAGAATAAACAACTTACATTACTTCCGTTTTATTTATTTTAGAATCTGAAAGATGTTTTATTTAAAAAAATTGGCTGTTTTGAAAAATCTGTCAATGTCACTCTTGACGCAGGCTAAGGCGCTCTTCTCTGTCACGTGATAGGTTACCGCTAAAATAAAACCCAGGAGCTAGCAAAATGAGTAAAAAATAAACGTTTGGATCAGTAAATGACCCAAAGGTGGTTTTTCACTCTTGCCTGATGTCGGCTAAACACAGCATGTAGCTTGGGTTTAAAAAAAAAATAAATAGAAAGAGGATGTTTTTCCAGAAAAATACTTATCTCAGTTTCTGTCATTCCATGTTGTCTTGGTGTAATGGTTGCCAGGAATCTGCTTGAACAAGGCACTTTTCCTCACTCTTCTCTTCTTTTGTTGTGGTCAGACTCGGAAGAAATCAAATCAAAGTTTTGGTGCATTGATGCAACTTACTTTTTTATTTAACAAAGTATTTTTTCAATATGAAAATTCAGTACAATTCAGTGTAAAATTCTGGTAAAGATGTGATTAAATGCAATTTATGAGAAAATAACAGACAAATTGAATCACATCTGGGTTGAACGTAAATAAAAAAAAAAAAAACTTTAAGTAAACTTTCTTTAGGTGTTGTGATAAATTTGTAAGGACAAAATCTAAATTTAGAATAGCTCCTCTTGTTTTTTTATGAATGCAAATTCTGTATTTGTCCTGCTTTGGAAAGATTTTGCATCTCTACAAAGAGTTAAAACTTTATTTTTGGGGGAGAATCTGTTTTGTTTGCATCAGCCTTTCATTAAAGTGCAAGTGATTGAATAAATAGCCTTAATGATCCTTAAAAATGTTCATCTCCTGCTTCATCCTGGGACACTAAATGTCAGTTTAGATACCTGCACTCCTTAACTGGGAATAGATTTAACATCTTTGGGCATGTTGGATTTAGTTTGGACAACAAAATCTACATTTTTCTAAATGTATGTTTTAAAAACTGTGTTTTTTTGCCCTAGCAAAAGATCATTGTTTTTTCAGAATTTCTATCCATTTGTTGAGGATTTTTTTTAAGTTTGTTGAAAAGCATGTTTTCCTTCAAAGCTGAGCTTGTGCAGCAACATCAAGGTTGATCACCAAAGGAAACCGAGCAAAAAATAAAAATAAAGAGCTGGGGGGAACCATCTGGAAACCCCAGAACTAATTGTAGATGGACGTCTGCTGCATACGCTACTCAAATAAATGTACAGCCACTCACGCTCAACACAGTTAAATAATTATACAAGCTTGGAATTTAGCATCCTCAGTTGGAAGCTGCAGTGAAAACTGGAACACAGTCACTCCTGCCCTCCACATTGTGCCTTTGGCGAGACCCTCAGGCCCAGGAAGGGCAACTCCTTCAGGAACAAGATGCACAATCTACCTGCCCTTTAATCCATTTGTCTTCTTTTCTCTGCACTTTTTACTCCAGTCAATAATTCACTGCAAGTGTTGGGATTCGTCTTTGGATTTATCAAAGTACTTCTCTATCGATCTGTAATTCAATTCCAGCCTTTCTGAAAGACGGCACTACCAGGACCACCGCTGGTCCTTAAGAAAAGACTTTCTGGGGTAATTTGAATTTTAGGTTTGCTAACAATAAAGAAAAAAAAGTTGGGGGGAGGGGGGTATGCCAGATTGTAGAGAGGCACAGAATATCCAGATTTATTGTGGGTTATGTTTGAGTCAGATTGAAGTTTTTCGTTCCAGTGGAGTGATTTCCTTTTCATGTGATGCCCCTCTTCTGTGAGCCCTGAACGATGCAGTTCTTATCAGATACACTCCAAAACAAAAAGGGTATTTTAAGTCATTTATTTAGCTGCTTACAGATCTGGCTAATGATGAGTTATGGGATTTGACATATGACAAAATAGTTAGCAATTTATTTATTTATTTATATTTGTTAGCCAGAGTTTTAAAATGTAAACACTAAGCGCCCTCCTGTTTAACACAACAAAGGGTGATCAAATAATTTTCCATTTTTACTCGGCACATTGAAAAATGTGAGCGGCACAACAGAGAAAAAAAACATCCAGCTGGGATTGAAAGGAGTGATATTTCAGGAGCAAAGAAATAAAAGGTAGTCTGTTCAAACTGAATCAATACATACTAATCGACTTGCTGGTAATTACGGCAGGATCGTGCAGAAAATGTGACTCCAGCAAACCAAAGCTGACATTCTGCTCTGAGCATGTGAAAACAAATAAAAGAACAAAGTGAAAGAAAGAAAGAAAAGTAGGAAATAACAAGCAATTTAACAGGTAATCAATAGCACTGCCATTAATTTGACTGATTTAAAAAAAAAAAAAGAAATGAACTTGTTAGCACTGAAAAGCATCAAATATACATTTATATTAGTATTTCTTAATAAACGGTAGTGTTAAGTTAAAAGCTGTTGTAATTGCTGTCCTGTCTACATTTTTTCAAGTTTGAGCCAACTAAAGGTTTGTTCAACCATCTTCATTGTTTCCACAATCCAGTAAATCCACAAGGAGATTAAAGGTATTAAAAGTTCAGTTATTGGTGCAAGACGGAGAGCAGAAAAGGCTTGTGCCAATAGTAGTTTGTAAAGAAAAACTAATGTTATTATTTGTACATCTTTTTAAGCAACAAACCCTCATTTGAAATTTGAAATATAGATAATCTACTCACAATGAGTTAGAGATGTTATTTACATGAGTGATTTTCCTATTTGGTTTGAATTTTAATGAAACATGTGAAAGTTCTCTTTGATGTTACTAATAATGAATGGGAAGAAATGCCATTTTCATTGGTTTTATATTTACAACCCCAAAAGTTAAGACCATAATAATGATAGCCATAAAAACAAAAGTTGATCCTGTCAATAGCAGATATTTCCACCATTTGCTGCAATGACAGTTTGACGGGAACGTCTCCTGCTCCTCACTCATGATGTTGTTTTGAGGAAATACTACATACTACATGCAGTTCTGCCAGGTCATTTTTGGAGTGGGGAGCGATCATCCAGTCTCTGCTTCAGCTTGTACCAGATGAGCTCTGTGGGGTTCAGGTCAGGGGTCATTCCTGCTACATATGAGGAACTCCCACCTCCTGAAGATGAGCTGTGACAATTCTGGCACCACGTGGTTGAGCATTATATTCATGAACAGGAATTTGAGGGGGTGTTGGTGGAATTAGGGAATGATGATATGTTCTATGATGTTTCTGAGGTAAGATCATGCTGTGACCGGGCCGGACCATATAATATAACCAAACGGGTTTTGTGCTGACTGGTGATGCCTGTCCAGACTGTTGCACCTCCTTCCGCAAAGTGAACCATGGGAACCATGCTGACCTCGACATATCGCTCACCTAGCCTTTTCCATTAAAGCTGATGATGGCCTATTGCTGCATTCCCCAGGTCACATGGTCTTGTGCCAATTGCAAACGTCCATGTCGGTGTCTTGGTCTCATAGTGTCATCTAGAAAACCTAGTACAGAACTAGGGATGATTCACTGGCAAAATCAGCTTTTTATACCCACCCACAGAATGTTGAAATTGATGCCACATTAACAAGATTTTTCTTTTTAGAATGTTTAGATTTTGGCCCCAATAAGACACACTGAGTTTTTTTTTTAAATAATGTCCCTTAGTTATTGCGAGTAGTGTAATTTTGCTTGTAAATACTCAATCTCTAAACGTAAAACTTAGTTTTACTTTTTTTTCTAACTGAATTGCAGAGCACCTTAATGATCCCCCAAAAAGCCATTGTTACAGAGTTTTACAGAAGGACAAGAACAACAAGAAGACAAAAAAGGGCAGGACTGACTGTATCGGTCCCTGTTGCAGCAGGTGTGCTGTGTTGCCCTCGGCAAATTGTCCAACATTCATCTTTCCACAGTCAGCTGTGACAGCTCCAGGGCAGAGTCCAGTATTGAGGCAGTCTTCTTTGTAAATTTGTTCTGTATTTTGGGTCACTGGCTCTGATTCCCTGGCCTCAATAATGCCAGCAATGAAAACGGGACCGTATGTCCAGTCAATTGACTTTTAAAATCTGTTTATTGATCTAAATGTGATGTTTTAATGGATATGTTCTCCAACAATTCCACAAGGTTTGGGGAGATGGTTGTTTTGACAGCATAGTCCATATGCGGTGCTCAATTAGTTCTCCATTCGTGGCCTCCTGTGGGGCACTGATCATCCACTGCTGCAGTGGTGGAGCGACTACAGACAGAAATACTTTATAAAGTTTGTAGGGGTAGGAAAAACAAAGTCCTACATTTGAAACTATACAATTTTGATCTTGAACATTTTGTTTTGGTTCAGAAAACCATCATTCACTGCAGTCAGGGGCCAATACTCTTTTACTCTGTGCACCAGATTTCCAAAGCTAAGAACACACTGCAGCTGCGATAAAGATCCAATTAGGTTAAGGTTGAAGAAAAAGTCGGAAGCTTTTAATGTGATGCAGAAAAGAAAGGAATAGTCGCCTTTATTTTTCATTTTTGTTTGCCCCTGAAATGGTTTACTCCTTATTTCCAATTCTGAAAGTTGACAGACCTTGAAATGTCAATTCAGTTCCAATTTATTTCAGAGATACTTGAACAATTTATAAAGGCAAATTAAAGTCAGTCATGTTAGGAAAGATTAACACACCTGAAACTGTCAGCACTTTTGGGACAAAATCATCCAAACATATCCGAGTTTTGGACCTTTGGCCATATTTTAGCTTCATGCCATTTTGATGGAATTTTAACACTCCCCTTTTTTAGGGAATGGCTGCTGGGATGTGTATTTATTTTTTTTGCATCCCATGTCTTAAGTTTTTTGTTGGACTGGAAAAGTAAGGGTAGATTTGAAACCACAAAAGCAAAGCCTTGATGCTTGTAGTCCTGTGTGGTGCCTGTGACTCGTTGGTGTAACACAGATCATGCTGCCAGTCTTCATGTGGTGGGGAGCCCACAGGCACAACAAGGAGCTGATACAGCTCAGCATATGTTTGCATTCCCATAGGGCGCCATTTGTAGAATGCGCGCTCAAAAGTGATGTCAGTTTGAGTAAATTGTGGCAACCCACAACACAGAAATGTCAACTTGGGCCAACTTGACATGATTGAAGAAAAATGGCTGATTGAAATCTGCATTTCATATTTTTTCCTTATGACTGGAGCTCATTGCATGCTGGGAACTGCTTTTGCCCGTAGCAAAGAGAGATCTGATCTGCTAATGTTTGTCTAAACTCTAAAACTAAGAGGGATTCAAGCTTTGAGGCTAAAACTTGTTTTATCCTTGAGCCTTAACTTGTAATTTAAACGCCCATTTGAATAAAATGTGCTATTCTTGATCCATACTCTACACATTTCAACAAGGGGAGCTTAGAGTTTGAGTTCCCCATGGCGTCTATGGAAAACTTTTGTTAGTCAGACCATCTTTCTTGGCCAATGTATCACTTATTCTCTAAAATTTTAAATTAATGTCCTGACTTGAGGCCTCTGTGGGAAGTTGACAGTGGTGACTAAATGTTGTTGCACAATGTTTTTTTTTTTTTTGGTAGTAGATATTTTGATAATTATGTTGACTCTAAGTTATGGGGTCCCTGCAGTACAAATCACATTTCCTGTTTTGATTCAGTTTTTTAACATTTCACTTTAATTTCTGAAACATTTCATTATTATGATGTATCAGTTTTTTCCGACTTGTGTTTTGATTTCTGGAATTTTTTTATTTCTAAAATGTAATGTTTTTTAATTGTCGTTTAAAAAAATGTTTTTGTGTTGAGTAACTTGTTGCTGTGATTTGCATTTCATGGCCACCACACTAAAGTCAAATAGATCAAATATCAGCATCATTTTAAAAAAGCTTTTCACATTTCTGTGTGTGTTCAGCTTTTTGTTTCATTTACTTTTTATAAAAATGAAAGAAATCCTTGTTGGACTACATTTATACTTTTATTAAACAAGAAAATTAACAAGACAGACCGTTAACACAAACGCTTAAAAAAAGATTTTTGAGTTTTCCATTTGATTTGATCCTTTTATCTGGCTTTTTCACTGTTAATTTATTAAGTTTTTAGATTTAACTTCATATTGATGTCTGCCATACAGAACCAGAGTGTTTGTCATAACAGAGATTTTCATGTTTGTAAAGAAAAAACTTAATCAATATGCCAACAATAGATTCTTTTGTTATTTTGAGAATCGTTGCACAGACCTGTGCTAATCTGTGACAATCGTGGAAGGGTGGCATCAAAAATCCACAATTAAAGACTAATTTCGCTTTAATCAAACTATTGTACCCTTAATTCTGTAAAAGGAGCTAGAAAATAACTGTGATTATCAAGGTAGATTTACTGAAAATCTATTTTTCATTACTTTTTATTTTATGCTAAATGGTAAAAATAAAACCAAGAATCTAAAACAAACAAAACAAATAAATCACTAGACTAACAAGAAGATATTACAATTCCTTAAAGAAACATGGCATGTATTTATATAAGAATTAACCTTAGACTATAGAGTTAGGAGATGAGGAAAAAACAGAAGTAAAAGAAGAGAAAAAGGAGTCGGATGTTAAATGAGCTTCCATTCATTCGTTTACCCATTTATCTATTGTCAAATTTAGGTATATGTCCACAGTCATGCATACATATTTGTGTTAAGTTATTCATTTGGTTCATCATTAAATGACCTCAAAACTAAACATTTTAACATTCTTTAACTCCTCTCCATCTCTAATTCAAAGCACTAATCAGTTCTCTTATGATGTTTACTTCTTGTTATTTGTCTTTCGGCTCATCTCATCAGGAGGCACCATAGCAAGTCTTGAATTCTTTCACTGATTCGCACAGGTAGTTTGGCAAAGTTTTTCTGCCGAATGCCGTTCCTGACACAATCCTACAATCCTGTATTTTCAAGGCACAGGGAGACCCGGATAGGCAGCAGCAAAACAAAGGGTCTCAACTAAGGACCCACGCTGGATTTTTGCTCATTGCGCCCCTGGAAAGCAAACCCAGGTTTCCTGCGTGACAGTCCTTCGTTTTTTTTTTTTTAATACTTTTTCCAGTTTTTTGTTATCAATTTTCTTACAATAACTAAAAACACATAATTTACATTTCTTTGTTGATTCTTGAAAATGTCATTAGGTGTCAGGTAGAGCAGTATTTTTGAAGGTATTTCCTTTTAAAGTACATTTTTGTTTTCTTCTTTAACTTTAATCTAATAACAATAATTGAGCACTCCCTAAATATGTTTGTTTGGTCTCCTATTTTTCCAGATTTTTCCAACATAGTGATAATGGTTAAGTAAATTTAAGGGTATAGAAGCATCTCATTTTAATACTTTGACACACAAGTCCCCCCACAAATGATTTCTTTTAGGAGATTAATTTCTCTCAAAAAATTTTAATGGATTTTTACAAGTCCTTTTCTAATAATTATCTAAGATTATGTTTAAAAAAAAAGTACCTCTATTTAATCACACACGGGAGGCTCTTTTCTGCACCCAGATGAGGTCATCCCTAACCCCCAACCCTGAGGCTCCACTTTACCTGCTTTTAGTTTTTCATGTGATAACTCAATGTTTTAATTCCCTACTATTGCCGATCACATTTGACTTTTCAGCTCCACTGATTTCTCCACACCTTACCCCACAACTCTGATCGCACAAAAAGAAAGGAGATAAAGTACTTTCAGTTCACGGCTCACATCAGAAGACTTCATTTAGGCTCAGATGTAATACAGAGGTTAATATATTACTAATCAAAGAGAAGTGTAATGGTGTGGAATGAAGATTTTAGCCAGAGGTGAAATGCTAAAATGCTAATTTTACAGGCACAAAGCACACAGAATGGCTACATGCAAGTCTCCTTCTTGTTTCTTATCTTCACACAACACACACCTTTTCTTACCCCTTGAGAAAATCCCAAAATCCATCATATTTAAAGAAGGTTAAAGACGAAAACTTTCCTGCTCTTCCCAGAACACTCTTTGATCTTTTTTTCATCCCTTCTCTCTACCCGTCTGCCCTCTCTGCTCATCCCAGCCCTCTCAGGTTGGTAAAAGGTTATTTTTCAAACATAGTCTAGCCCCAGGTTGTGTATTTGCGATGTGTGTGAGTGCAACTCTGCACCACGGTTCTATTTACAGTGGCGGGGAAAAGTGTTGTGTTTTGGATATGTGTGCAGCGTTGCTTTGGTGCGCTTGGGCTTGGATTGTGTCCTCTGATGCCTGCAGACGCATTCCTCCCTGCCACATTAGACAACCATTAGGATTATTAGCTTTGTGGGTGAGCAGGTGAAGCACCACTAAAATATTGCTGCATAAACATGGAACATAAATAAATAAGAAGGCTGCTATTATTATTTGCAGAAAAGTGGTGATTCATTGAATTCCCTGCAACCCCTCAAAGTGTGCTGATTGATGGTATCGTAGTGCGGATTTTGGTGGTGTGAGGCCTGGCTGGGAGTTCTGTATGCACAGCTGCAAATTTCCCTGCAAAATTTAATGGATTTGAATATGCTGTTTAAGATGTTTTGAAAAAGTCAATCTTGCAGCAGTTTGTTTTGATATTTGATTAAAACCTTGACTTTTTTTTTTTCCCTTCACGAATCTACAAATCCGCCTCTGTGTGAGAGTAAATCATCTCCGTGGGCAGTGGGCCATTTGAAAGTGCCTGATGGTGCTCAGGCTTAATAACATTAGTCTGGTGTTCTGTTAAGAGACGGCGCAAGCTTCCACACACACTGATGCACACTTAATGGCCTCAGTGGTCTATTTAATGGCTTCAGTAACAGGTGCCTTAAAATGTTAGCAACATATCCAACTTTACCTACATAAAATCTGTCCAAATGGATGCAGATATTTCAGTGTATAAACCATCAAATCAAATTGGGTTGTGTACCTTTTGAGGTGCAGAACATTCTAGTACCCTCTCACCTGGTTTGGAAAAGTGTATTTTTTAGTTTCTTGTTATATTATTTTTCTAGCGCTAGCAAATATAAGGGAGGAAAAAAACTCATGATTTTACATTAGTTCAAAGTAACTATCGTTTAGTAGATTCTGTCATAATAATTGTGTTTTTTCAACCAAAATGTGACCGAAACCCATCAAGGATTCTGGTTGCAATTGAAGCCAAACATAGACCTCACCAAGGAGATGGAATACAGCAGGTTTGATGAACTGAAACAAGTTAAAAGGAAAACAAAATTAATCTGACCTTGATAGATGAAGTGTGAGACTTAAAACTGGACGCAAAACATACATAACAGGAACTGGACTGAATCCAAAGAACTACATATGCACAGAAGGGATGAAAAAAGCAAAAAGAACGGTGGGAACTGAAACCCAAAATTAACAAATACCGAGCAAACTGAGTCTAATACCTTAGTCACAGCTTCCCTTACGGGTGGGAATGGGCTGTCTGCAGGTGAAATGGGGAAACCTGCATGGTAAACGCAGGTGGCCCATAGATCACATTCCGTTTTAATGACATCCCCTAGGGTGGCTGTTTGAAGTGTTGGAACTGCAAAGCACACCTGCACTTCCTTTAAGATCCAGCCACAGCTGTCTATGACCCTCCGGGACCTGGACAACCCAAAAACCGGCAGTAGTCATATGGGTCAACCCCCTTTACGGGTGCATGTGACTGAGGCACAACTAGTTTAACCAAAATAGTAATAAAGATAAAAGTAACCAAAAGCCACAAATTCTAACGAAACGCTTAAAACTCCTATAAAAACTGAAAATACTTTTTATTGTGTTCTGATAAATTTGTGAAAAGAATTCGTAGATATTTCCCTGATGCTGCTCTCAGGCACAATCTCACTTCTGGGAAATTCTTGACTGAGAAACATCATTGAAACTTTTTCTGGATCTCTTTGCGCCGCTGGTGTGCACATCACACAACCCCCTGCAGTGTGGGAGGGGTCAAGGCCATTAACCCCATGTTGGGGTTGATGATGCAATCATGTGCCTGCTGCAGAAGGCTTCCACCTCTCTGGACAGACCCAACACCTCAGTCTGCATCATATTCTTTGACTTCTCAGTGTCTTCAGTGTCATCCAACCCAAGCGGCTGGGGGCTAAACTGAAGACCATGTGCGTGGGTGCAACACTTGTCATTTGGGTCCATGACTATCTGACGGGCAGACGTCAGTTTGTGAGGCTTCCGTACTGCGTCTGACCGTCAGATTAGTAACCTCGGGGCTACTCGGGGAACGGCTGCTTCCCTTCACCACAGCCTCTGTATGTACTGAACTGACTCTGTCAACTGCAGAAATGTTCAGATGACACAGCCGTCATGAGGTCTGTGTGTAGGGTAGGGGGGTGGACAGAGTGCGGGGAGAACCATCTGCAGCCGAACGAGACAAAACCGAGAAAGATGATGGTGGACTTCGTAAGGAACAAAGCCCTGCCTTGTCCTCTCTGCATCAGTGGGAAGGATGTAGACTTTGTGGATACATATAAGCTCATGGGTCCAGCAAACCCTAAGCCACACAGAGGCCCTCTACAAGAACTACCAGAGCAGTTTTAGCTCTTGAGGAGACTCAGTTCTTTACATGCCTGCAACAAGAGAACCATCTGGGATGCAGACATCAAGGCAAAGGATGCCAAGACTGTTTAAAAACATTTATCAAGAATACATTGACATACTGTATCGTACTTGTATCCTATCACACATCTCTTTTCTGCATTCTGTGCCATAGCATTTTGTAGTTTGACTTCCTACAGAGAAGAATAAAGTCATCTGTCTGTCTCTACCTACCCACTTACCTACCCAACCCCAACACTGACCTAAGCATTATGTCTGAGTTACATAAGTAGGGAAATGTATAGATTTTTGCACTGTCTTTAAAAGATAGAGATGGAAAAAAATTGAATAGAAATCATTATGCAGAGTCTAGAACTATTTGATTGTTAGGTGGAAACAAATGTATTCTGATCATTTACAGTATGTGAGAACTGAACTGATAGACTCCTCCCCCCTCACATTCAAAATAGGAAGTATCTACTGGCACCAAGAATCCAAAATCCCATAGACTTCTACTGACACATAAACAGCTACTCAGTCATTCTATTTATCAGAATGAGCATTCTTGCTCTGCAGCCTTATTTTTGTACACATCCTTGCTAACCCTATTTTTTCTTCAGCATATTTTTCTTTATTGCCAGTTATTCAAGTTATAAACAGATCAACCAAATACCTTAAAAGTAAGTGGGGCCCACAGACCAACACATCCAACACTCCAAATGTTTAACAGATTCTCCCGAGCCCACTTTCAAGTGGTAGAGGTGTGAATATCATATCATAATAACAAGCCTACTCCTGATTGGTAAGAGTTACTATAAAATTAATGTCTCAGACCTACTCGGACTAATCACTGTTTATTGCTGTCGTCTGGCACCAATATGGTGGTGTCCATATCAGGGAAAAAATGGTGACTGAATTGACATCATTTGGTTGGAGCCGAAAGTAAATAATTTTCTACGGGCGGCATTGCATTCACTCAGTCCAGTCAGCATATACAGTCAATGATTCTGATCCATTAGTTCTTTCAAATGAACTGCTGCTGTGAAAGATTACACAAATGTAAGTCAAGAGTAAAATTGCTGTTTCTGGCCCTTTTAGTGCTTTAATTTAGTTGGAAATTTAGCTGAAAAATATAAAAAATAAAAGTGTAGTCACGAAAATGCGTATGCATTGACAGAAAAATAAATGATTGAGTAATGATTAATCAATGATTAATTTCTAATTCCTGTAATCCAACCAGATTAATCTGTTTGAGGAAAGCTATTCCAGTCAACCTATGCTATTACAAATCGTTTCAAAATGAAATAAATCAATGAAATATTGGACAATGCATTTAGATTGAGCTGCGTTTAGGTTTATTTGAAAAACAACCAAGTTGTGAATAGATTTGCCATTAATTCTTGTAATCTGTTTGTTTGAACACATATTTAATTTACACCTGATTAAGAAAAACAAGGAATCTAGAAAGCTTCACGGTCCAGTGCCCAGGTGTTTTTCTCTGAGTCACACTGGTTGGATTTTTGGCAAAAGATGTCCTGGTTCGATTTTAGGTCATTGAATCTGATCGTCAAAACAAACCAATATCAACTATGAATCATACTGTGATCCACAAATTATGATCTGAATTCCTTTATTTATTCAATTCTTAATATGAATCTTTACACCCCATATAAATTAAAATCAGAGACAAGGAGAGGTTGGTTAACAAGCCAGAAAACATAGGATAATGCAGCCATCAACCTGCACGCATCACGAGCTCTTGTTGAACAGGAGGTAGACAGCGGGTCAATGGCTGCCCGAGGAGCTCATGACAGAGCTAATGTTGGCAGATTACCCCTCTTTTCATCTGTCTCTCTGTTAGGCTGCGCTCTATATCCCCCGCCCTCCGTCATATTCCCCATCTCATCTCGCTTTCACCTAGGTAATTCCAGACAGTGGATGTGCGCACTGGTTTGGCAACTCCTACTGCTCATAGTTGCAGCCGGTTCTCTCTCTTCCCCCCTCCTCCCCTCTCTCCATCCTTTCTTCTGGGTCTCCTCCCTCCCTCCTCTTCCTCCCTCACGAGCAGCATACCTCTTCTTCATCAGCCACCGTGCTGGGGCTGACGCGAGTACCCGCATACTGAGTGCGGACCTCGGAGTGTCGTTGCGCGCATCCTCTGCGTCTTCATTCCTTTATTTATTCAGATTTCCCCCCTTTTTTGGATTTGGGGTAGCCTACTTCCCGAAGCAAAAGCGCAAGAGTGGCTTTTGCACTTCTCCTTTCATTTATCAGCTAAACCCCCACCCCCCCACCCCCCTAAATCTCTGCCTCGCTCTCTGTCATCTCTGGAAGCTACAGTTTCGGAATATGGAACCTGTCCGTGGTGCCATGTGACAACGCATTTCATCATTTCTTTCCAACAAAAAAAGAAATCGTCTTTGCGCCCTAACTTTGGGGATTTTTCATAGAAAACAAAGGGAAGGAGCACTAAGAAAAAAAACATAAAGCCCCAGGAGGGATGGAACTTTTGCTCATCGGCTCGATCCTCTGAGGCTGCCGCCGCTGGTGGTTTGGCGATTGGTGCAGGAGGGGGGGAAACTGCGTCGCCAGGTCTGCAAGGCTGTGTGGATGTTGGGTCATTATAGGCCAACCTGTTATTCTAGATAAGCTTTTCTTTCTTTTTTTTTTTTAATCGAATGATTCCGGATCCTGTGAGGGATCTGCCACATCCAGCCCCCAAAGCTCGATTTAACGCGTCGGCGTTCTGATGCGGTCTGTTTTCGCTGCAGCTCAGCGCCGCTACTCGCACAGAATATGATTTCATGTTGGGGGGGACATTTCAACAGGATTTAAAATCTCTGTCTAACCCGGGAATCCATCGACTCGTGGGTCAAAAAAGCATATTAGGACAGAGATAATCGGAGATTTCCGGACCACATTGCAGATGGACTAAAAGAAGCGCCTTTCGGGGGGATTTTAACTCACCATTCTCTACTAGAGAACTGTAGTTTCTCCGTTCTGCTTTTTTCACCTGCCTGTGGACATAATGAAAGTTCTTTTGGCTATGCTGCTTGTTGCTGTTTTCTGGAGCCAGGAGTGGAAGCCTGCGCTCTCGGATTCGATCATCCATATCGGTAAGTTTCTGCGCGTTCCCTCTCCTGGATCGTGAGGGAGGGGAATCTCCGTGTTCTGTGAGGAATCGGCAGCCTTGATGTGTCTAAAATCACAGCGCTGCGCGCAATTGTCTGCTTTATTATTTTTGACGCACTGTCAATTGGACTTCTTTGGCGCAACCGGGACGCACGGCGCTTGTCACGCTGGAGCCTCCTCAGCGGAACATTTCCGGTTTTATGGAATCAGTTTGCTGTAGTTGGGTTGGGTTGTTGGCTGAACTAAGACTTTGATCATCCTTTTTTGTGGTGATCGATATCAGTAGGGTCTCATTGCATTGACCCCGGAAGGACGGATGCTGCTGAATGGGGGATTTAAAAAACGCAGCGTTTTTCCTGGAACTTTGCAGAAACGTCTCGTGTCTGTGGAGAACAGGTGGTTAAACATGGCGCGAGGTTTCCTGGATCATCTGTACTTTGCTGCATTTCATGTCGCATCCACCAGATCAGCCTGATGGCACCAATCTCGCTTTTGTGGGGACATTTGATAACGCATCTCATCATGGCAAGGTCTACTGATCCGTGATTGTGACTGTACATCACTGGATGTAGTGACACCTAAGACTTCAGGGAAGAGGGGGGCGCATGAGGTTGCAGGGTGGTGGGAAGACAAAATTGCTGCACAAGTCAGGGGCCTCCAGTAACTGACACATCTGGAATAGAGAGCTGGGGACAGAGAAATGTATAGACAGGACGGGGGAGCAGGGTGCAGGGAGGTGTTGGATGCGCACACACAACTGAAGGATAAGCACCTGCGCATGCTGATTTGCTTTTTGACCACAACGCTTAGTAAAGATCCCTTACAGATTCGAACACTTGGGCATACACGCACACACACACACACACACACATGTCCCACATTATGGGACCGCTGACATAATCCGCTGCTTTGTGCTGCCAAAGAGGCCTGTTTGTAAATCAGCTGGCCGGGGTCAGAATAGATAAGCCAATTTGCTGGCTACCTGAATTCAGTTTGCCAAGAGCTGGATCGGGTCGAGGTCTTTCCCGGGCTCCGGTCCAAACAGATGCTTCAAATCAGACACAGCAGCAAATGAATGAGATCTGTTCAAGCTGAAAGCGACTGTGTCATCTTTAATTTGTAGGCGAGGGGCAAGACCAACACTGAGAAGCATAATCTAGTCGGACTAAGCTGAAAGCAAACATTTATGATAGTGTTAGTCGCTGAGCAATGATGAGCTGCCTTCCCAATAATTCCTGCAGTTTATATTAATAGAATTTAAATGAAGTTCTGGAAGGAGTATTGGCACAGCACAGTTGGACTTCGGCACGTCTGCACAAGGGCTTAGTTCTACAGGGCTGCACAGTAGACTGTTCTGGCCCGATGGGGGTGGCAGCAGCAAGACGGATTGCCCTGCGACTGGATACTTTGATCTCAGCAGCAGCCTGATGTTCAGCAAGTGTCTCACTGTAAACTCTTTGAAACTTTATCTCCTTGCCGCCTGCACGTTTCCTTAGATAAGATGGTTTGAAGCGTGGGAATAGCTTGTTCAGTACGAGACGTGGACTTGGCAGGATAGACAATGATCTATATGTAGGCCAGCAGGACTCACCATCAGCTGTTGAAACGTCTCCCTTTTAGTTTTTCTATGCTGCAAGAGCCTTTGCTGTAGTTTTTACATTTCACGTGATATTTTATGGTTGATAAACAACTTGTGTCCTTTCCTGCGTCTTTTGCTACCTGTAAAATAAAGTTTTAAGTCTTTACCTCCTTTGCCTCTGACCATCCTTAAAAATATACATTTCTTAACATTTTGTGTTGTATCACACTTAGTCTTCTTAGTTCTTGTAGCATTTTCTGGACGTATATAAGGAAAATTGAGCTTAAAATTGCATTTTTGAGCATTTCTTTATTCAAATGCAGTTAAAAAAATATTGTCTTAGTGACGTCACGAATATAAAATACAATGCCGCTCCATTCTGATGCATCCACTTGCAGACAAAAAGATTCATGTACGTCTTTGTTTTCCTCGTCTTAGCTGGCATCTGGCTCTAAACTGCACGCTTGGTTAGCTCCAATATTGTTCGCCATATTTGTTGCACTGGTAATGTTAGATTGAGGTTGAGAGGGGCAGTAAGCTAGAAGAGAGTGTAAGAAGTTAGATGACGGGAAGGGGTGGCAGGCTTACTCCGTGACAACAGTCCCACCAACAACTCGGAGGCAAATTTCTGCTGAACTCCTGCCGCTCTGCAGAAACTAAGTTCTAGAAAACAACACAATTTTTTTGATTTTGCCTAAAAATGGCACAATCTATAGTTAAATGACCACTGGAAACACTGTGAAAATAGCACAAAAGATGATTGAAATGGGACTTTAGGAGAGTTATATACATTTTTCCCTCTTTTCTTTTTAACACAAATACCTATATAAATACATATGTTTAAACTAGACAGACAAAAAAGTGCAAAAAAAATCAATAAAACTTAAATTCCTATGCTATGGAATATGGTGAATTACAGCAGTTAGTGTTAAATTATGCTCAATAAACATATATTCTATGGAATAGTCTTTGGAGTTCAGATCAAACCAGTTATAGGTTTTTAAAATCCAATATGAATATTAAAAATTTGATCTTTTAACAGTGAATGATAAGAAAAACCACATGTGAAGTCCAGGTACTGTTTTTTTTTTTTTCCTTCTTCTTACCAACAGAACAGACAATAGTCTCACCGAGTGGCCATGTCTCCAATTAACACTAATTAGATGCCTACAGCTCTATTTAATCACCATATTTGAAGGTTGTTGTTTCCATGTGAACTGGCATACTGTATGTTCTTTGTTCAAGGACAAAGGAAAGGTGTGAGTGGTTGTTTGGATGCAGCGATTGAAGTCATGCTACCTTTTCCTCCTCTGTCTCTCTTCACCAGTACCTTATTTCTAATCAATAGTTCATTTCCAAGCTCGCCACAAGTACTTTGAATCACCACAAAAGGTTATCACCCCCCAAACAATGCCTATATATATATATATATATTATATATATATATATATATTTGTTCTTCTCACGTTTATACACACACTGGCCATCATGTCTCTGCTTATCCTCGCTGCAGGAGAAAAATGCATCAATAGCATCATATTCCCATTTTCCCATTTAAAAAAAAAAAAAGGAAGAATTTACATTAAGTTGTTTCTACATCACATAATGTTTTCTAAAAACTAAGCTTCCTCAACATTTTCTGTTTTCTTTTCAGATCTAACAAGATGACCTCTTTTGTTCTTTGCATGTGCACATATCATATCGACTTAGGACAGCATGGGAGAACAAAAAAAGCCAGCCATACTCGCCAGGCGCATCACATTGATATGTCAGGAGTAATCCTTTTTTAATCTCTTTGTTGCTGTTAAAGATGGAAGACGGGAGGAGGGGAAGAGAGTCTGGTGATCCGAGGTGTGTACATCAAAAGAAGAAAAAAGCTATGTCAAACAGAATGTAAAAAATCTTGGAGGTAGACGGACTCTGTGCCTTCAAACCGTCTGAACTTTCCGAAAACTTAAGACGTGTCACTCCAGGAAAGGGTTGCCATTATTTAGCCGATATTAGCAGCAGTGACCGGCGACAGCTCCATCATGCACCGTCCAGGCATTAAATGTGATTGAGCCGCTGGGGAGCTGGCACTACTGCCTCTCCTCTTGGTTCTCTTATTCTCTGTCACTCTCCTCACTTTGTCTCTCTAATGATCAGCATGCAGAGGGAAAGGGGGAGTCCGCTTGCCTCTTGGCCTTCACTGTATCGTGTGATGCATGCCAATTGCTCATTGCTTTACAAGGGAAGTTTGTATGGATTTTGCTGGTGTGCTTTGCGGAGATGAAGAATCACGCAGACAGGAAGTGTGCTTGTGTTTGCCGTGAATGAGGCAGCCCAAACTAAAGTGGAAACGCATAGTCTGAATGGACTCTTGGAGTGAATCCACTTATCATGCATCGGATATGAGACCAAAAAAACTCGGGGAGGGACCTGGCTGCAGACAACAAGATGGCATCAGACATCATCGGCCGGAAGCAGGAAACTACACAACTTAAGGCAGAAGCAGAAGCATTTTATTTTTTTCTGTTTGAAAATTTGATTTATTATTTAGAAGTTAAGAATTTGACAGTCTTTGTAATGTTTAAACCATAAGTGGGTTGTATTGTCAGATTTCTTTTAATTAGTGCGTGCTTTAATATGAAAGTTTGAAATGTAATTTGCAGAGATTTATTTTTGTAATGAATCACTAGTCTTACAATCTTCAAACAACAAACATGCAAGATGTACAAATACTTGTAAAACTGTGTAAATATATCCTTTAAAATTTCTTACGCAAAAGGTTTTCTGAATTGTTATTCTACGTACACACCAAGCATGTGTGATGCATTCAAGAAAGCGCTAAACGTGGGTTGTTGTTTGCGGTTTTAGAATATGGTGTTCACACAGATCTGTTGATACCCATACTAGGGAATGTATTTACAGTTGGGAGAGGCTTGGTGCAAATATCGAAGCGGTGCAGAGCTCGACAACCTTGCTAATAATCTTGCTCCAGGCCTTTTCTTTTACAGCTCTATTCTATGTATGAACAACTTGGTGTCGTAATTCCAGTGATGAAATTCTTCCGGGAATTCCCGGAAATCCGGGTTTTTGAGCAAACCGATCGTACCTTCCAGGAAATAAAGACCTGATCTCAACGGACAAATCGCTTTCCGGATGAAAAAATTTTCTGAAATCGGCTAATTTTAGCTTTATTTTCTACATTTCTCCGCGGATCGCTTCCTCTAGGGCGCGGCCATCTCTCGTCTTCCTGGCCTAATGGACCAATGACGGGACGTTTTAGTTGCTTTCGGATGCGTCGACGGCTCTGATTGGCTCTGTCTGTACCACGTGGTCAGCGTGACGGATTCCCTAGAGATTAAAACTGGCGGACCCACGCTAAACTTTCACAAACAAATCTGAAGAGTTTGCGATCAAATTTGTGTTAAAATAATCGTCATTATTGAGCGTGGTCACGACCTCAGTTGTGAGAAGACGGCAAAAAACAAATTTAGTGTTCTTGGCTGGAGGAAAAAGATTTGAAGGTAGTGTAGGTCCAATACATTTTGTGTAAAATAATCTCAAAATCCAAATTCTAAAATTATTTCAGTTTTCTTATGTTGAATACATTTCTCTATCTAATTTATTTGTATTTCCTAATTACCATGATTTAGTTCAGTATTACTGACATTAATTACAAGTATTTGGTGGTTTGGACCCAGACTCCCTTAAAAAAGAATGTTTACAATGTTTAATTTAGTTTGTATGTTTGTTTTGATATTTCCCAGATTACTAAGTATTGGTGTTAAATAATTGATGTATTATGTTATAGAAAGATAGTTTAAAGCAGATTCCATATTTTGATGTAATTGTAGTTTGAGAAAACAGTGCAAGTGGATGTTTTGCATCTGTCATTTCTAAAGCAGAAATCATGTACAAATGAGGCATTTTCATAGAATATCATAGTTACTGGTGTTCTTTTTGCCATTTGGGGCTTTGATGTTACTATATTTTAGCCACTGTATGTTTTGCAGCTTTAAGGAAAAGCTTAGATTGTAGGATTGTGTTACTTTGAGCAATTATCCAAATTCTTTTTTAGGACCAGCAAGTCCTTAATGGTAAGTCAAACTAGGGGTTTGAATGACAAATCATGATGCTCCAATTAGTCTTAGTTTCTTGATTAAGAAGTAAATAACTGGCTGCCAGAATGTACCAGAATGCATCTAAGACCATGTATTTTTCCAAAATTTCTCTCCGCGCCCGCCATATCGCTCAAAGAAAAGTTCAGGGATTTTTTCTTTGCCTGACTTTCATCACTGTAATTCAGACCGGGCACAGACTGCAGTTATTAATTTTTGCTTCATGATCGATTTGAAACTGTAGTTGTTATTGTCTTTTGAAAGGGGCGGTACCAAATTCCAGTCCCTGATTGGTCAAAGTTCAACTGGTTTAACTTTCAGCACACGTTCAATGGCTGCGTGTTTTGTGCGTAGAGCTCGACAATATACTTTAAAACCTGCATAGTGACACGTAACACGAATGCATGCGTTAACATAGACTTTTCACTGGAAGTCTGCGTTTGTGAGCCCAGCGTGAATGTAAATAAACCTATTAACGAAACGTAAATAAACAGTAAATGTTATGGTCACCAGTACAAATTAACGTTTTAGTGAGCCAGATGGGCTTGAAAACACTAAAGTTTTGTTACTTTCAAATCGACATTAACAAATAATGTTCAGAATTAAAAATAAAGGTATTAAAGTTAAAAAAAACAGAAACAAAAGACTGAACTGTTTGGGTCTTGTCCATAAATGTCGATCTTCTGCTATTTACAGTCAAATAACTTTCTAGTACATAGCACTGCTACTTTCACAATCTCTTGCACTCTTGCTGCTGCATGCTAATTTTCAACTGAACATTCCTATTTTGCCACATTTGCAATTCCAGTATTTTATAATATAACACCCAGACAAACCAAAATAAAAAAAAAGGATATCTTGTCCATCTGTCGCCTTGCTTTCCAAATTATCTGTCATGGGCAATGAACAATGCACATTTGTTTAACGTCAACAGACAAATGGCACAGTGTGATCAGGCGGCACATTCGACTCCAACCAAAGTCCAAAATGTTCCTTGCAAACACTAATTCCTTTGTTTCAGACGATATTTTTTTTCTCCCATAATTGTTTTTTTTTTCCTTTCACCAGACTGCTACAATTTTTAAGAGAACTAAATTAAAAACGGAACATGGAAGTCAGGCAACCGCATCACTCATTCTTGTTGGGGCACTTGTGCATATTTTCCACACACTTGGCTTGAAAGTCATTCAAGGCTGTTGCCACTTTTCGGTGAACTTCCATATGAAGTGCTTCTGTAAAGTCTGACTCATTGAAAGCATGTCTACATGATTCCTGGTATTTTTCGATGTTGTTTCTTAATATCCGCATAGTTTGTGCTGTTTTCCAGAAAATAGAATAAATCTGACTGTTCGGATATTGCATGTTGTTGATGTCTCTGAACATCTAAGCGCCTAATTTAAATATCCCAAACCAGTGCATGCTGTCCTGAAATTGGGCCAGTGAGTGTGACATCAGCCTAAGAGGTCCGCGGAGATCTGTTTGTTACTGCTACATATCTCCTGTGTTTACCCTGCATAATTGCATGGCTGTTTTCTATGGGAAGACAAATGGCAGTGACTGTTAGATGACACAAATTAGGCATTGCAACTGAGTTCCTTAGTGGATGACCTTTACAGCAGTTTGAGACAATAATTGACTTTAGGGATCCATGTTAAACTGCACAGTTTTGTATTTGCCATGATCCCTTTTAATTAAAGATTGACAACACTTTTCTTGTGTGTTGCTCTTAGAAATTGAATAAAAAATTGTTTCTAAACCCTGATGTGGTGGTCTTTTGGAGACAAAATGGACACAAATTTAAGATTAGAAAATAGGCAGATGGGTGGTCATTGATTGACATTTTTAAATTGATCAAACTAGGGTGTGATTGCGCTTGGCAATAATTGAGAACGTGTTTACTGTCCATGAAAAGAGCAGAAAGACTACATTTGAGTTTGGTGCCATTTCTTCTAAATTGATTTCCAAGCAATTCTATATGTGTGTATGTCTGCTTTTGTGTGTGTGTCTGTGTTTATTGTGTGTTTTGAATGGTTGTTTCAGTTCGGTTTTGGTCTACAGGTTTCACAGCTGTCAATACAGCTTTTTCTTGTTAAATCTCCTTCTAGATTTGTGTGTGTCTATGTATGTGTGTGCACGTCTGCAGGCATTTTTATTTTATTTTATTTGCTTTTATGCATGAGTTCAGCACGGTTGGAACCACACAGTATATTAAATGCTTCATATCTTCCGAGTTATATAGCTGCGTGCTGTACCTGTCCATGCTATCTTTGATCTACACGATTTAGCACCTCATATTTCTGTGTGCACGAGCTGCAGTGTTTTATGTGGAATCCTTACAAGAGCTCGCAGTGGCTTCTGGTGAAGACACACAGCATCTGTACTCATGCACTGAGGCAGAACTGTTAACTAGATGGAGAGAAAGAGAATGTGCATGCATGTTTCTTTGAGGTAGAACCGGACTGACAGGTCGCTGTGAGAAAAGTTTAGTTGCTTGTCAGAGGTCGACTGCAGAGCAGGCAGGGGTCAACCCTGCCACCGCGTCACCAGAACAGACCAGATGGTCTGGGAAAGGGTGGGAGCAGCAAAGGCTCTTGTTCCTGGATGATTGTATTGTGCGATTATCCAGTTGACACAAGCCAAACCTCATCTTTGGAAAAGGGCATTTGCTTTTCACTGTAATAACTATCAACTTCCTAGATTTTCTCTTTTTAAATAAAACAAAATAAAACATCTGCCACGAGCCTGACCTTTGTTTTAGATCAATTAAAAAAAAAGTGAAATGGCCTAATTGGAATTGGTGAACTGTGATAAAGATAAGGACATGGTCATTACTAAATACCAAGACAAGGATAGTTACTTAAAAGATGCCGACTTAACACTAAGGAGCCCAATGTATTCTATCAAATATTACAAAAAACAGCCAAATTGTTCTAAAGTTCATGATACAGGCAAGGTGCTATGTTTACTCTTTTTTTTTATACTCCCATTAAATCTTCAATATTTAATTTGAATTTAACTGCATTTAATTTAAGAAAAGTAATTTGTACTTTTCAGCCCAGAAAATGTTTTTAAACCTAATTTTGTTCAATTTTGGTGACTTTTGACAATTTAAGCTTAATGCATTGTACTTAGCTGACAGGATTGAGACCAGCTACAAGTCTCTGGTGCTGTGGATCCTGTGCTTTTGTTTGAAATGTTGTGTATTCAGAGACTATATTCCACATAGCTTGACTGTGGGAAGGAGACATTTGGATGCTTTAGCCTCACAATCATCTCAGACCAGTCTGCCCATTCCTGTCTGATTTAATCTGCCATATTTCATCCACACTGCTGATCTCCAGAGTTTTTGCCTTTTTAAATTTTACTTTTCCTTTTACAAACATCAACATTTTCTGAAAGTCAAACCAGTTCACACTAAAACCCAGTAAGTCTCACTCTGATCTTCTTTTGATCAATTTTAAAGCATTCCGAGTGGTCTTTTACTTATGAGTATGCAGCGGCAGTAGTTAATCAAAGATTCACCTCTGAGTTGTGGGCGGGACCTTTGTCACAGAGTAAGCCTGCCCTCACTTCCCGCCAGGTGTATACTCTCTTCTGCTAGATCACAGCCCCAATCTAATATTACTGGTGCGACAAAAATGCCGAGCAATATTGGAGCTATCCAGCCATCCAGCTTTGAGCCAGATGCCAGATCGGACAAGGAAAACGAAGATGTACATGGATCTATTTGTCTGCAAGTGGATGCGTCAGAATATAGCAGAGCAGGAAGCTTGTGGCCTCCCCTGCGTTTTTTTTTTAAGTCACAAATACGCTCTTTTTCCTACGACAGAGTTTTAGGGCCACGGTGAGGAAAAAAAATTCTGGCCAACGTGACAAGGTTTTTCTCGTCATGATGAGATTAAAGTCGTCATGACGACTTTAATCTCGTCATGAGGAGAAAAAACTCGACACAAAGTTTCGAGAAAAAACTCATCGTGTCAACATAAAAGTCGAAATAAAGTTTCGAGAAAAAAGTCGCGAGTCTTCCAGGAGGCTATGTTATGAGATTCAAGTTAGACAGAGTTTTGGCCCCCTACATGTTAGAGAGAAAACTTAAAAGTACGGATTTTACTTATCACAGATAAAAAACATCCAAATTGTTGTTACGGCCTACTTGACGAGACGGGACACGTGAGCGCCCTAGACTAAGAACCCCCGTTTCTGCGTAAAATTAATTAAGTTTGCGTCAAGGAGCCCCCACCATGCTGTCACCTTACTGCTACGATGACCGTATGTTGCGCTGTTTGTGTAGAACACGCTGGGGCAGCGACGGCGGGGGTGGGGGGTGTGTGGGGGGTGTTTGCAAGCGGAGCAAACAAACAACAAACAGGTAGAGAGGCGGGGCTTAGATTCACTGCTTATGATGCCAGACCCGCTGCTTCCTAATACTTAATAATAATTAATGACTAATGATAGTTGTTATCCGTAAAATTAATATAATTTATTGGGTTTACTGGATTTAAAGAAAAATAAATGGAGATGGCAAAATAGAAAGGAGTCTGCATCAAAGTGAATTTGTTTCCATCATCTCACTCATCTTAACTCTGGTGTTTGACAGACAGAAAAGTCTATTCAAGGTTGTGGAAAAGTGCAAAAGATCAAAGGAAACATCACACTTATGACAGAGTTTTATGGCCACCAAAAAATAAGAACATTTAGGAGATAAAAACTCGTAAAATTACGGGGAAAAATTCATAGATTAACAAGGATAAAAAACACCAAAGTTGTCTGTTTATCGGAGCCTAGCTTGAAGATGAAATATGTGGAGCCTTTTGTGAAGCTTTATTTCTGGATTATTATAGGTTTAAAACAAAGTGATTCTGAACCTTTTACCGACTCAAAATCAGATTATTGTCAGTGGAGCCGTCTTTCCGGGGTTCGGTGTCGGTAAAGCGGAGTTTCATATGTAAAATAAGGAGAGAGACACGTTTGGGTGCAGAGGACCACTGCAGCCTTTATTCTCCTTTTCATTCACATAACCTGAAGTTCATCTGTCACCTTACGTCATTAACCTGTCATCCCAACACCAATGCGGAAGTAAACAGTGTTACATACGCCCCCTCCTGCAGGTGAAGCGTCCCGTTTCATCATTTAAAAACAAAGATGAATGAAAATAGTCTGTTATCAGCATTACAATGTTGAAAAAGGCAAAAAAGTGCTTCTCCTCAGACTGAAGCATCACACAAACATAGAGATCTGATCTTTGGTGGAGGAAGAAAGGATTCAAGTGAACAGCTGCAGGGACACCGACGGCTTCATCGGGCTGCAGAGATCCTGCAAACCAACCATCAATAAATAAAACTTTAATAAATTGTAAATCAAACAAATGAGCTTCCAGACATTTGGAACGTTATCAATAAACATTCAGCTCACCTGTTCAACTACGTTTAGTCGGTCTGCTCTGCTGCTGCGCCGCGTTCACCTGCTGCTCTGCATGCTCACTTCCACAATGATCTCGTAAAATTACTAGTTGTTTCTCATAAATTTATGAGATGAAATTCATTGCGACTTTAATCTCGAAACTTTATTTCGCCTTTTATCTCGACACGACAAGTTTTTTCCCCGAAACTTTGTGTCGAGTTTTTTCTCCTCATGATGAGATTAAAGTCGTCATGACGAGAAAAAACTTGACACGTTGGCCAGAATTTTTTTTCCTCACCGTGGCCCAAAAACTCCGTCGTATTTTCCAATATGGCCATTAGCATTTCCTCAATGTTTTTTCCATCCAAGGTGATGCTAAATGAAGTTGAGTCCTTGATGCAATAAGGCATTGCGAATTACCCATATTTAGAGGGGTTAAAGTCACAAAGCCCCCCCCCCCCGCCCACATTCTTCAAAATGTTCCAAAAAAATTCCCTTCATGCTGTGTCAGCCATTTCTCTAAGCAGCAATTAAACAGGTGTGTCTACAAAAGGTGATCTGATCAAATATTCAGAACTATGTATGTTCTGAGTTCATTAAACCCAATTTGAGGAGCCAATTGTTATGTAAATTTAAAGAAACAAAAAACAGAAATGGTCACTTATCTTTACAGAGGGTTATTTTCTGAATAAAAAAGCGATTTGCAGTCAAGCCATTTATGATCCCTGTAGCTTTGAGGGAAACTTTGAAGAAAAGACCCACCATTTTAAGCTCCAAAAAAACTACGTTCTTTATTTTTTGCTATGCACACTTGTGTGTGGGTGTGCACATTTGTTCATTTTTGTTGGATCATGACATGTGCTTTATGTGGGTGTTAATGTCTGGTGTTCACCCATTCTGTGTAGCAGCTGCTCTCTCCTTTCTTTATATTTGTCCTGATTTTTTTATGCTCGTGTTCACTGCCTCTCTGCCAGCACAAATGGTGCTTTTGTCCTGCACCAATCTGCACTTTGTCTCAGTGGGGCAAAAGCTGCCCTGCATGTGCATAAAATATCTATTCCTGTAAAAAGTACACTTCCTGCGAACTTCTCGGGCATGTATTTACGAGAGGAAGGTAATACATTAAGTGGCTGGCTTATTTGAATGAACTGGACTCGAAAGCCGCTCGTTTCTGAGCACACCTCTGAAACCAATCTGTGTATGGCCACATGGCAGCATTTGCTTTTATGCTTTGCATGGACTCCTCCTTCACTCTTCTCAATTATTTCTTCTACAATGCAAAATTGGCAGCCAGCATTTCACAGCACTATCAAATAAAGGACGCATGACGATGACAAGCCCGTTCTGCACTGCGCACACTTAACCCACAGTGTGCATACTAATGAAAAGTGCACTTGAACGTACTAAATTGCGGTTCTATTAAAAACTTTTTACAGGACACTAAAATCAGAAGAACTAATAATAAAGGCTTTCCTTGTCACATTTATTTGCAGATTTTTCTATAAAACTATAAATTTAATTGAAATACAGCTTCTGCAAATAACCAGTTAATAACTTTTAATTCAATAAATTATTTAAAAAAATAAAAGCTTTTGAGTTTGTAACCGTGCTCTATGTTTTCTGAGTGCCGTGACTTCCTGTTACAGGACAAGTATTAACCAAGTGTCTTAGTTTATGATGTTCTCCAACAATAAACTTCTATTTACAGCTTTAAAAATGTGCTTTCCATAATGATGTAGATGCACAGTCGATTTCCACATTCTGGCGTGTGCCACAATGTTGGCAGATAGAAATTGGATGATGGAACGGCAAAATAAAAACCTAAAAGAGGATGTGTGTGTGTGTGTAAAAGTGGTGAGGGCAGCTGATGGGTGGACCTGCTAAAATGCACTTGTGTTTCCGT
This sequence comes from Oryzias curvinotus, assembly GCA_023969325.1. NCBI lineage: Eukaryota > Metazoa > Chordata > Actinopteri > Beloniformes > Adrianichthyidae > Oryzias > Oryzias curvinotus. The sequence continues at coordinate 24,216,217 of CM043714.1, forward strand.
TTGTCTGGGAGAGTAACAGAGAGCAGCACAGGAGTAGGTAAAAGAGCTACAGCTCCAAATACAGACGAAGCAATTGGTTGCCATTAAGGGTTTATTGTGGTTTATTGTAGCTGTCGCAAATAAGTTAATGTGTGGTAAACACAGCATTCTTTTTCATCTGTGCTGGATTTTAACTGTTGTTATGCTCTTTCGCTCTTATAAAATGGTGTCTGAGTTTTTTCACCTTGATACAATGAGGTATATGACGTGTAGAGTCCTCTTATTTAGTGGTGCTTGGTATAAAGCACGACTCTTTTTGCATCATTCAGCCTTAAAAATGTGCTAGGCCAAAATTAAAACTGTTTTGCCTCATCTGCAAAGCTCAAATTTTAAGTTCAGTGGTGCATGTATTTGTCCTCATTTCCCCTTGTTGGGTATCTTTTGTCTGTCTGTGTGTGCTTGTGTGTTTATTTTCATTAACATATCTAATTTTCATTTTTGTATAGATCTATCTGAATATTAGTTCTATTTTCTGTGAAGACAATCTTTACCAACAGTTTCTCTTTCGCTGGTTGACTGCAGCAGAATGTGTGAGAGTGCTGGAGTCGGTGGGATTTAAACTTCCAATTCTCAATCATCCAACCTGCCCTTTGCCCGACCTTTAATCTTTAAACATTTATTGCTGTGTGGTGTTTTTTCTTTCTGTATCTTTCAGTGTTTCACGGCTGTTTCCTTTAATTTCTTTGCTTCTCTCCCTTGCCCTTTTAACAGCACCCCCCCAAAAGCATAAGCCTAAGAGACTGCTGGTGTTTACAGACACAGGCATTAGAACTTACAGGGGTTAAACTTTGGTAATCACTGTCTGGAACCTGTTCTGTGCCGTTGGTTTGTTTACCCAACACATTTGGCAAGATGTCACAAAGCTATACCTGCACATGGCCATCTGCTTGTTTTTCTCAGAGTTTCTTCTTGGCTTGTGCACACTTGTTGAGCACATTAGATATTGCTGTGCATATTTACAACACTCATGCATGAATGTAATGCATTAGCTTGTGGTACTTTTGTAATGATCAAGCCACAAGAGTTCACTGGTTTATATGAGCATGGAGTCTAAGCAGTGTTTGGAAATATGCTTGGCAGTCTGTAATTTTGGGGATGCTGGAATAGCCAGTTTAGTATTTAAATAGCACTAAATAATGAAAAATAGTCGCTTCGACATCACTAAGCACAACCAGAATTAATCCATATATAAGGCCCTGGATTATAAGGTGCACTATCATAAAAAATGAATTAAGAAAAAAAAGCTTTTAAGTGTACCTTATAGTGCGGAAACTGAAGTGTTTATTCTTCCTATAATTTGGTGATTTTATTTTTTCAACTATGTCCATAATTGTCATATTCTTTGTTTTTTATGTTAATGAAGATTTTTTTGTTACTTGTTCTTGTAGGAAAAAAACTGACAGCAAAAGTAGAAACGGTTGATTTTAGACTGCACAATTTAAGGCCAAGTCTCAGTATAAAGTTGATATGAATTGAGTCAGTCTGTATAGAGCTATTTATTACCGACATTCTCCAACAGCAGCAGGAGCTCTTAGCCTTGTATGGGGAGTAAAGCAGGCGCCAAGCGGGTTGTCTGGGCTGGAAGTCTTGCAGTATTTATGAGTATTCTTCCTGCATTTTGCATCACTATCTATGATGGTTGAACATTATTAAATGATATGACAGTAAATGCGTGCAGGAATTTACAGCTTTATAGCTGCAGGATTTGTAGGAATTGCTGAAAAAAAAAACAAAAAAAATCCCCAAAACAAACTGAGACTTTATAGTTTGCTTTTTACATGTTGATTCGTCTTTTAAAGGCAATTTGTAAGATTTGAAATCTATTAAAATCAGATCAATTCCTGAGATTCTGATGTCTAATACTTTTTTCTTATAAAATATTTATAGATTTCATTCACAAAGATGTTTGTCACTTCGGACTCTGAACTTAGTGGCCTAGAAGACAGTCTTACCTCAGACACTCCACCACAGCCAGAAGGTCTTCCTGCCTTACTATGAAATCTGTTATTAAGACAGCATGATTAGACCTTTTCTGTTACTGGAAGGTCCCCTGGGCTGATGGGCTTTCACCCTGACTTTCTGCTCTTTCAGCCCGAACTCCCACTGGAACATATAATAGCAACATTGGTTCACAGCTCTCAATATAATGGTCTCACTTTAAAGGCTCAAAATTTGTCAAAAGACAACCTTTTTTTGGATGGGGGGTGTTCAGATTCACTGCATGCCGACTTCTACTTTTTGAAAACCTAACCTGCATCCGTTTTGGAGTATTATAAACTGTCATGCATGATCAAGCACTAAAGTACATTTTCAAGGCTTCAAAAATGGTGCATCAATACATTTTCCTTTGCGAGGAGTAGAATACATACTTTTGACCGGAGGTGAAACTTCAAAAAAGAAAAAAGAGAAAGGAAACCTTAAAAAGACTTGATACAAAATTGCCGACCAAATGAAATGTCACCCTAACAGTTCCTGCACTTAACATTAATAAATGCACTTATCACATGGCCTCCTGTGAGACTTGCCTGGCTTTTAATTGTTTTGTTTTAATTTTACTTCCCCCTTTTTGCATCGCCTCATTTGAACCCACCCACAGCTCCCCTGGCTTCACACATGCTCCCTCCACTCCAGGCTTTCAAGTGTGTTGACCTACAATCAAAGAAAAACTCATCCTGCTTTCACGTCATTAATCTTGCTTTCTCGTGCTCAGCTTTTCGACTGTTGTTTGTTGTTTCTAGTGAATAGTAAAATAATTAACTACCATCTCGCTATATACAAAAATGAGATTTAAGGTAACATTACATAAGTATTTGTTATGTATCACAGTACAATCAGAAACAAACCTCTGAATATTCGAAGACGGTATTTTCACCTGCCCAGTACTAAGAAAGACTTAGATGTATGTCATGATGTAAACTGTCCTCTGATCCAAGGAGTAAATCTTGGCAACAAAACAAAATCCGAATCATGTTTTCATTCAAATGCACCAGAAGGGGGCGTCTAATTTACTCCATTTTTTTGTTATGTTTTATTTTTATGTCCTTCAAAATCATTTTCATCAAAAGCATTATAGCAGTGTTTGACTGTATTATAGATGATGACATTTTTCACATTTCATCTTAGCGCTTGGCAGCCATGCTAATCTTATCAAACACAGCCGCCTGAGTTTTGCTTTGAAAACAAGTCTTGTGTCACTGATGGAGGAGTGGGGATGTTTTTGAGCTCAAATGTCTCTTCCAGCCGATAAGCCCCTTTTATTCATAACACCAAATTATTGAAAATACAGATACTTTATCGACAAAGTGACAAAAGCCAGATGCAGTTTGGTCCAGGTTCTGCTTAAAGGAATGCGTAGCTGCAGATCTAAGAGAAATACTGCATGGATTTAAAATGGAAACCATGGGTCTGCTGTGTTACTTATGACTTTGAGTTGAGGAGTAATCACATGCTTTGTAATTTAATAGGGTAGGGGAACATTTTATTCATTTTGTTAATTTTTTCTTGTATCTCCAAAGTCCTCAGTAAAGTGAGACGTAATGTGTGTGTGTGTGGGTGCAAAGTGTAACCTTGCCCATGTGTTCATAGCTGCAGGGAAAACTGCGCTTCGTGCCAAACATTTATTGCTCCAAGTAAAATCACCATTAAGACTGTTGCATGGGGAAGTCACAAGGTGCCAATTGGGAGAACTAAATTTGAAATCTCTATAGCCTCGTTTCCACTGAGCGGTTCCAGTCTGATATTTTCAGGTTTTCCATTATAAAACGGATCCATTAGGCCGGACCAATCTGTACCATTTTCTATGACCCCCTGTTGATTGTAGGGTAAGGCTAAAAAATATGTATTTATTTAAAGCTTATTTAAGCAGTTTTAATGCCAAAAGAAGCTTGTATTGATAATTCCCTGACCTTTGTCAAAAATTATACCAATATAATCTCAAAAAATTGGGAGCAAGTTGAGGGGCAAAGGTTTTTGCTGCCCCCTTCTAGCTCCACCCATGGTGCCATCTCTCTTAACTATTAGCTGCACACCAGTTATGTGTTTCTTTTATTTTTCCCCCCCCTTTATAACCATTACTCAGCTGAAATATTTCTTCCCAGTAAAAAAAAAATAACAAAGTGGGTACTGGTAATATTTATGCAAATGTCTTATTCAATTATACAGTGGTTCTGAGCACAAGTATTGTAGCTAAATCTTAAAAAGTTAAGCTGAAAATCCTCTTTAGTCTGGAGGTCCTAGCTCTAATCGTCAGGATATTGTTGTTTTTGGTCTCATTATTAATTCCTTTGCTTTCTAGTGACCTCCTGCATGTGTGTGTAAGTGGGAGAGAGTGTGTGGGCGTTATTTATGTGTGTATATATATATATAATATGCACAGAAATGTAAGGGAGGAGGGCTCACTGATTTGTTTCCTGCGCTTAAACGTTCATCTTTCATCATTTTTGTAATGATATCTCTCACGCAGTGGGTAGCGCCCCAGTACATACACACTCAAAGGGTTAGCAGAGCAGGATGTGCACTGCAGACCAGAAAGAGATGCAAATAAAAACAAAAAGAGTAAAATAAAATGGCAAAACCAAAAATCTGTAATAACTGCATGTCCATATGGTCTAATTTTACCCTTCTGGTCATTCAGCTGTGATGTATGGACACGTTTGTCATTGTAGCAGGGATTTGTGCTCTCTTTTTAAGTATTTCAGGCACATGACAGGTGGATTATTGCATTATGTCAACAAATGTCCTGCTTTACTTCAAACTCAAGGGGAAATACAATATAGAGCGAAGCTCTGCAACAAGGCTTACCGCAGTATTAGTGAGACACTAAATCTATCAGTTGTGGAACAAAATGTTTCTAATAAATAAGAATTCCTAGCTGACGCTGTGATTTTTCAATTTTTTTTTTTTACAGCTTAAATTCAATAAAAATGACTAAATTAAATGCAATTTACGTTCGTCTTGATGAGTTGAAGTGGAAAAGTGTAGTGCAAATGTTTGCCATCTGTGTGTCTGTATTCATTGATAAATACACATATCAAATATGGAGCGGTGCTGGCTGTAGACATAAGCAGTCAGCTGTTAACAGGGATGTTCAGAGACACCAAATTCCTATCATGGGCCATCCTGTCTCACATATTCAGTTCAGACATAAGAATATAGGAACAGACAGTCTTCCTTTTCTGTCTCTGTGTAGTTGCAGGGCCTCATGCACCCTCAACAGCAGTCTAAACCCAGAGCGTCACAGAGCAGTCAAACCAAATCAAGCTGTTGTGCGTGCTCTCCAGATGTATGCGCACATAAAGGGTTATATCAGTGCATAATGCTTTGTACAATATGCTTGATTGTGTGAGTCCATATGTGTGATATCATATTGTGGGTGTATTATTACTGTACTTATGCACTGATTTGTGCGTCTGGCTGCGCGCTCCCAGAGCCTGCAGCATCGCCGAAAATACACTGCTGAAATGTAGACATCTTGTAGAATAAACACAAAAATGACAAACATCAACATTTTTATTTTACAGTAGTTAATGAATCATCTAAATAGTACTTTTATGTGGGATAATACTGTAATAGCATGCTTTCTGGTATTGTCATGGATTATTATTACCTGCTGGCTTTAAAAAAATGCCTTTTTTTCCCATCAATTTTTTTTTTTTTTTCAAAGTAAAAAAAAAAAAAAACCTCTTGTGGTTAATAATGCAGTAGCTATTTTTTTAGTTGCTGAGTTACATGGTGTCTTAGCATTTTTAATAAGCTAATTTCAGCATTCCTGTAGTAGATGCATCTACATTAGTAAGTACTTTTCATACATTCATATTCTATAACATTATTACATTCACAGTTGTTACATCACTATGCTATGGCTCAGTGCAACAAATCCAATATTTTCCACGCACAAGTTTTGGGAAATGATGGTTCTTGGCTCAGCCAGATCTGTTAATTACAAAAGGGACTGTCAAATAAACATGTTAATAAATATAAACCGGTGTAAGTTACTCTCAGACCTATGTCCCCATAAGCCAAATGTCAAAACTTTTGCCAATTGGGAAGTTTCATATTCATTCGGAACAGCAAAGTATTTTGGTTAAAAGCTGAATTTTTTTTTTCTCCAAATAGAAAAACTGCCCAATTAACAGCCCAGGATGCAATTAAAAGCAATGCCCCATTTTTTGCTGAGAAACCCTTACTTTCTAGATGTTGATCTTAAATAGTCACTTTTTGTGTCTCACTTTACGCTATGTTTACAGCAGAACAGATTTTTTCCCTCCACAACATCACAGACTTCTGTGGAGGAAAATACAGACATTTCTGCAGTGGTTAATACAGAAACAGAGGAGGTGTTGATTTTTCTTCGTTTCAAAGCCAGCAAACCATGAGAGTAAGATGTTATCCTTGACAACCAAATTGAGAAAATGATATGCACTTTGCTCCAAGGAATATCGTGTAGTGTTTCCAACTGTGGCTCGAGGACATGTGGTTGGAAATCTGTGTTCCATGTGCTTTTTTTTAGACTGTTAGACTGATATGATTCAGATACAGACTTTGGTTAGAGGGGATCACCTTTGGTAGACTGAGGCAGAAATAGACTTCTAAGGGTTCTTCATGGGCATTAGGTAGTGCTTCTGCTCCTTTTTAGGTTCGCAATCCTCTGCTTAATAGTTAACTTCGTTCCAACTAGGTTACTGTTTTAATTAAGGCTTACTTAGATGGTGATCGGATTTGATTCTCAAATCAAGACCAACAATTTGCAGATTAAACTATGATCCTTACTATTAAATTGAAATATGTTTGAACAGTTTCTGTATGTATGTCTTTTAACAGGAATTATGAAAATTTGTTTTTGTTCACCTTTCGGCAGCGCTCATCACAGCAAATGAGCTTTTACTGAGTTGCACATTTGATTTGGATGAACATTTTAGAGACGCATTCTGGTACGGTTTCTAAACCATGCAAGCAGACAGTCTGATCAAGATGCTTCTAATATTCTTATTTATATATCTTATTCATTACAGTGTCCCCCCGCTTATTTGCGTTTTAATATTTGGGGTTACACCTGTTCACACATTTTTTTTTCCTTCAGTCACGTGCCCTGAGTCACTACCAACCAAAGTTTGTGCCCCTGCACAGAGAAATGGCATCAGGTGACTCAGAAGTAGCCAGAAAATATCCTGATACACTGAGGAAGATAATGTTGGGGAGTAATTATCATCCGGTCTCTTGCGGAAGATGATGTCCTCTTGCACCAAACTGATGGAGGAGGAAACACGGGTTCCTGGTTTTGAGGCACAGAGAGACTCTCCTAATGTGCGTTATAAAGAACGTCACGGTACAATCTGTTGCTCTGAGAAAAAAAATAAAAAAACTATGTTGAGCTATTTTTTTTTAAATAAATATTTTACAAAGAATCAGAAATGTTTCAGAAGGATTTTGGATGAGTAAGGATCGGTGACGGACAGTCTGTACATCATTTTTATGAAATTGTCAACTATATTTACAGCAATTTTTTTAAACTTGTTTCAGTAAACTCAACTTAAGCCAGTTATCTTTCATTTAACTTGATAGTTTTACTTTGGTACTGAGAACTTTCACTGAAACCTTACGTCGAAGCTTTATTTCCTTTCAGTTACGGTATCGTTTATCTGCTTAAAATCCATCCTGCATTATTCTGCATTTTAGAGCAAGAATTACAATTCATGATATATATTTTTTACTGTACTATATTTATAAAAATCGTAAATCATGTATCTTTTTGATGCCACAAATATTCATACTTGTTTTTTTTTTAGAATAGATTGTATTTGAATACTTGTCACGGTCCTAGTTTTGATACAAGAAACATTTTAAAATGTCTTTCTTAAGCATGAGTGGCACAAAGTTTTGATTTAGGATGGACAAACTTGTAAAATTCATAGTAGATAATAATCAGAAAAAAACAAAGCTATGATTTGCCATTTTTTTGTTTTTGTTTAACACCCAGAAATACAATTATATATTTGCTCATTCATTTGTATTTGTAGTAATAAGCCTGTCTATAATTTGAAGATTTTAAATCACAGAAAGTTGATGGGCGCGTTTTGTTGGGTCAACCTGGCTTTTAGTTGTACTCTGTCATTGAGGGAGGAGTGAACATATTCATTTTTGCAGTTTCACAAGAGGGGATTCTGTTCATTCTTGTTGAATACAAGATTTCTGGTTGCCCTCAGCGGCCAGCAGTCAGTGGTTGTTAATGTCTGCTTTCCTCCTTTATGATACCCTATGCATTTTTATTAGGACAGAGGTTTTGGACCGCACACAGGTCATTCAAGTACACGCGCTTTGCGTCCATGAATCCATGCTGTTGTAATTTGAGTAGCATGATCCTCATTAGGGGCAAAAAACACGGCTGAGATTGTAGCATGACTGTATGAAACCAAAAAAACTTGTCTTTTTTTCAGCATAATGTAGAGATTTTAATTTTGAATGTACTGTTAATACATAGCTCCCTGATGTACATTTATTAATGGTTAAAGTCTACAAGCACTAAAAGGAATTGATGTTTTGCATATTGAAAACCAAAAGACGCACATTTGATTCATTTTTAAATCAACACAATTTTCTCTTTTTGGTTTTACACAAAGTTGAGAGTCACAACGCTCCTGCATAGGAACCCTAGTAGATTAAAATGACCTTTAAAAAAATCCTAACTTGTTTTAATAGCATATTTACTTAAAATCTTTAAGGTTTTACAAAAAAGAGCAGTGCACCTTATAGTCTTATAACTGCATTTCTGAGTATTTCTTTCATTTCAGTTGCTCAGCTCCATTCTTGCAGACAACTAGATCTATGTACGTCATCTTTTTCCACGTTTGATCTGGCAAGCTGGGGGGGAGAGGGTGTAAACAAAGGCATGATTGGATAACAGCGGATATCTGCCTCAACAGTCCCACCCACATCTCTGAGGCAATTGTCTGATGCTTTGCACAAACTTTGTCCTAAAAAGTAACAGGTTTTTTATTTGGGCTAAAAACATCATAATAATATTTAAAAGACCAATGGGAATGCTTTTACAATAGCTCAAAATATAGTTGGACATAAATGACTGACTCAAAAATAAAAAATATGCACCTGGAAAAAATATTAGTCTGCAACCTAGATATCGATATCAGTGTGTTCTTTTCAGTGCAAAATTACACTCATTTGGCTACACTGTTTGGCTAATGGCAGTCTGCACCGATAACCAGCATGACTGTGGAGTTGGGTGGGAAATGAATGGTAATTCACTATATGCTTGGTATTATTATATTCCCTAATTCAGTGCACTTATGATTTATAAACAATTTGCAGCTCATTGTTCAGTCAGAAGAAAAAGTTCTATTCCAGTAAGTTCAGAAAAGGTTCAAAGTGCAATGCTGTTAGAAACAGTAAAATAAAAACTCTGTAAATGAAAGACTCTACTGGCCAGACATAAAGTCGCAAATGGAAGCATTCAGAATTTACCCGCCATAAGTGACATTTCCTTTCATTTTCTATCAACACCTTAATGCTGTGTTGCCATTAACCTGCTATGCCAGGTGCAGTATATGTGCTGAAGGCCTCTGTTTGTGACATAAACTGTTACAACCACGAAAAGTGAAAGTTTGACCTGCCGATCTGACTACGTGAAAGCTATAAAGGGGCTGATTCATATTAAGACGATTAAGAGCTCTGGTGTGGTTGTGCATGCTCTTTTTGCAGACTAATATCGACATGTTGGAATAAACACATTTCCATTTCAGATCTAAAATATATAAGAAAATGTCCTAAAATATATAGAGGAGTAGTTTCTTTGATTGTTTTTTCCTTTTTTATAGTGGCCTTGGTTGAATGATACTAGTGATGACTGCTTGTTGCATTTTTTCCTGTCTCTTTCTATGTTTTTTTTTTTGCTTCTCCCGCTATTGCACTTTGACATGAAACACAATTTGCTGTTAGTCTAGCTACTGAATTCCATAACTAAAATATTTTTGAAATCAGTTGGACTACTCGCTGATAGATTTGTATTTGTCCATGAGAGGCAAATTGCATGCACATAAACCCCTACATCTTGAAGATCAGGCTTTTAAACAGCTCCATAGAGTGGTTGCACTCTTTAATTTCTATCTTTTTTTTTTGGCTTTTGTGTGGTTTTGCATATCTGCTCTAAATGATGAATAAAACTGTCCAAATTGTTGTCCTCTGTTTGGCTGCTGTTGCTTCCATTTAATAATATAATTTGTTATTTTTTTATTGTTTTATATTATAACTCTGCTCTGATGATGTGAGGGCGTGACAGCAACCTGAATCTTTGAAGAAACATGCTCACTTAATTCTGAAAGGATTTATTTTACAATTGTCATTTTAAAATGATATATTTAATTCTTAAACGTGGTGTAATGTAAACTATAGAGTTAAGTCCTACCCACAATGCAAAATCAATCATTGCTTTCTTTCTTTTGAAAGCAAAAAAAGAGAAGGGAAGGAAAGCTACCCATGGTTAATGCTACAATAGAATCTATTTATTTGTATTATTACAACAATTCTAAACTAAATCACGTCATTGACATAAAAAAACACAATAATGCATTAAAAAAATCTACCTTTCCATCAAACCACTAAACTGCAGCTTCTTAAGGTAAGATAACTTAAGATAAAAGATCATTTGAACACCTTTTTAGATGAGCAGCAGTGTAGTCATGTGACTTTCTTATTACTTTTGAGCCATGCAAAGTCAGTTTTCAGCTTTATGGCTGTACATATCAAGATTTTATTTTATGATGGATCTTTAAAAAGGATCCTTCAGTACATATGTCATGAATAGGAATTCTATCAATATTAAAAACCAGACAAATATTTATTTTTGTAGTTTGCTGGACTTTTTTTCCATTGGACGTAATAGTAATTTTGTTTGCTTGCAGAAAAACACATTTACTCAGTAAAATCATTTCTTCTGCCTTGCACTAAATTTGGCATGTTCTTGTAATTGGCTTGCTTTCGTCCCACTTCCTTTTTGTTCCTTAAGGATCCCCATTTACTTTTGCTTGCGCTCACCTGAATTTAGCTAATTACCACCTTTTTTAATTGCAGTCAATATTTTGTGGGTAATATTGACTAATTACCTGTTTGTGTTATTTTGATTGAACTGCAATTGTACTTGTTTTGGTGAGCGTCTTCTGTCCTCATTTGCCTCCTGCCCTTGAGTCTCTACCACAGCTACCTTAAAGGAGATTAAAAAAAATAACGTTCATCAATAAAATGTGAGTCACGACAAAGAAAAAGAATATTGGTATGACATTACACAGTGCTAACTTAATTTGTGCAATGATGTGGCCTTTCTTTCTCTTATGCATGAAGATATCAGTTATAATTCATTTGTTCCTTTCATTCCTATTCAGGCATTTCTAGGAGGAACCAGGCACCCATAAGATATTCATGAACTATGTTCTTTGAATAAAAAAAAGTCTTTTATTTTTCATTACATCTTATATTTAATCTTTTAATTGGACACTTTTTTTTATACATATATATATATATACTCGAATGCTCTTATTGGATTATGCACAAAAATGTCACGCTGAATTAAGAAATAAAGGGACCAAACGCTGGGAGATGCTGAAAAGGAGAAATTAAATCATAGTTTGTAAAATAGTTAGTGATAAAATAGGAAGACTTATCTAAATTAACAATCAATTTTGTATTATGTAGTATGGAATACTTAGTTCAGCAAAAGCTTTAATAAAAATTTAAAAGTGATCTTTTTGTAAAACTTTTTCTTACAACTCTTTTTACATTTTTTTTAACATTTTTATATTTTCTTTTACAAATGTTATTAGGGAGTAAGAAAAGTAACAAAAATGAACAGTAACTAAATAACAGTGAAAATTTTACCTAGAATTTTCAAGTAGAAGATTTTTTAGAACCTCAATCTTTACTTCTGCCAAAACATTTATTTTCACATCCTTTAGAAAATTAATAAAGCAGACGTTACCTTTCAGTTTTGTTTTAAATTGCCTAAAACCTAGAAAATACAAAAATACAAAATCAAGATGCCTAAGGAAGTAAACAAGTGCCCAGCTATGTGTTCATATTCACCACTGATATCTACTTTGTTCTATGCTGTAAAATTGAAAAGGCTTTTTAGGTCGTTTTTCCACACATGGTAACTGGAGGGATGCTTAAGCCTGGGCGTCCTTGCAGAAATGGAGGTGAGAAGGTGGGGAGAGCAAACAGAAAAATGTTACATGATCATATGTTCAGGGAAAATGGTAGACAATAATTAAAGAAATGGGAAGAAAGTAAAAGGAAAAGGATAATTACAAGCAGTTAGATGCTCTATGTCATTGTTTGACTCAACAGCCTGCATTTTTGAAAAATATAAGGTTGTATACAAAGCAACATTGTTGTTTTTTCTTTGTATGTATTGATTACTAGACACGACAGACTTTTGTTCTAGAAATAGCTAGTTATCACAGTTTTTGATCTTGAGATTAATAGAGGGAAAAAAAAGATTATATGAGAAACGTGATTAAAATTTAAATAAACCTAAAAAGTACTGAAAAGACAAAGTTTGTAGCTGTGAAATTGATAAACGGAGAGACAGGAAACGCAAAAACACACATCAGCTGTTTTCTGTTTTCTTTTTCTTCCTCCTTTCATCCTCCTTGTTCTCTTTGACTCTGCCTTCTTCTGCTCTTTCCTCAATAATATCCATTTGCCTTCTTCCATCCTTACTGGCTTTTCATTTGTGTTCTTCCTTTTACTGTCTCTTCCTTTAAGCTTTCTCAACTAAAATTCTTTTAGCGAGCTGTCAGAGGTCCATGCATGCTGGGTCTGTACTAAAAGATAGCTTTATAGCAGACGACACCAAACAAAAGATTGATGTAACATTTATGGCAATACTTCAGACGCTAATGCAGGGCTTCAAATATACAGCTCACAATGAAAGGGACACAATGGTCACATATGTACACGGTTACAGAAATAATTGCCATTTTACAAACTAATTGTATCATTTTGTTTGTCATGTTTTGCAAGAACAAACAGGTATTTGAAAACTAGTATGCTTCTGTTCCCTTATTGCCAAACTTCAGGGGAAGTTTGACATTTCATGTCTTGGTATTGATTTTGTGTTTGAAGTTGAGCAATATTTTTGACCGCCTCAACCGTGTCATCTCGTCTCCCTCTGCGCGTGAATGCCTGTAAGGGAATGAGGTGTTTTATACAGTTGTCAAAGCCTATGGAGAATTGCAGTGACAGCAGATAATTCTTTTATAGAGGAGTCCACTTAAAATGAAGCACAGAGGAATAAATCCTTAACACAGCTCGAGGAAAGAAGGTGACTGAATTTACTTATCCAATATTAGGTCATGCATGAAAGAAAATGTTCTCTTTTCAATTTTTCTAACTTATCAGGATATAATAAAAATGAAAAAACCCTAATAATTCTGGTAAAGAAGTGGATTTTGTTAAAATGTTGTTAGGCATGCCACAAATTGTATTAACTTTATAAAACGGATTCCAAAAGGAAAATTAGCTGCACACACTTGCGATGGAAAAATTATTCAGATAGCTCAACAAAAAGAATTTTTATATTAATATTATAACATATGTTGGCAGTGGTGCCTCTGCTGTCTTTTAGCAAAAAAGTGTTACCTTTGACCCTAGGAGGTATGTTTGGATACGAATGTGCATTTGTGTAAATCCAAAAAATGTTGCTGATATAAAAGAACACTATTGCATAAATAAAGTTGTGTTCAACAGTCGAATCTGCATTGCTAATAATGAGTGAATGCCATTGCCTATAAAGTCAAGCATGCATGAAGCACAGTGCAGACAATTCACCCGACAGAGAAGTTCATTCGTCTGCAGTACAGCAGTATGAAGGATTTATTGGTGTCCAGGGAGTTGTGTTTTTGCAAAAAAGAAAGCACGGCTATGCTTTAAAAATCCCTCAATTTTTAGAGAGGAAGGATTAGAAAAAAATGGATACATTTTCAGTCACAAGTAATAAGAAGAACTTTATTTCAGTTGATACATCACTGAGTTAACATTTTTCTTATGTTCAAAAGTTTCAAATCACAACCGTATCTCATAAATAATAAAGAATATATAGCATGATGTCAGAATGTAGTTTTTATCTTGCTAATTGCTGCAGAGCTTCACCTCCTACACATCGCTGTCTGTATCCTTGGTAATGTAAAACCTACTGAAGTTTGACCTGTCAGGTCAACTATTATCTGTTTGTTGTTATTACGTTGCATCCAAATACTATCCCTTTTGTGAGCAAGAAAATCCATTCAGAACAATGGATGGGTGTATTCACACTGGAGAAATCAGTTTGCCTGACCCGAGTCCGCTTAACTTGGTTTGGATCGAGTCCTGGATCTTGCGTTTGGTCTTAGAGGCTTTAATAAGGCTTTAATAATAAGGTTTTGAAAATTAGCAAACTGTTTCCTGCCAAAAGTGTTTATGGGAGCAGCAATTTTGAAATGAGCAGAAAAACCCTTCTTCTGCCCCTAGTGGACTGATAATGAACTACAGGGTAGACAATATGCAAGTTATATGCAATGTTTTTTTCTTAGTAAAGTTTTGATTGTGCAATTCAAATGGGGGGCCTCAGAAATGTACGTAAAACAGGTGCTTGTTAAGAGGAAACATAAATATGAATATAAAAAAAAAATATCTGAATACACTAGCTGAGTTATTTAGCTCAAGATGGTGGTTCTAGATCCATCAATTGATGACAGGATATTTATATTTAAAATTTTTTGTCTTTAGATAGTTGGAGATTTTGGGTTCCACTGAGATCCATTTCTGATCAAAAATGAATTCTGACAAGTTGAGTGTCATTCATTTATACTCACCGGGAAAGATCAGGGAGCATTTTAAGAGGAGACAGAATGTTCTGCTGTAGACATGTTCCCTATCTTTAATATAGCATGCTTTATCCGTGTTACTCCATTTTTAAGGCTTTTAGTTTACTTTTTTTTTCATTCCTACTTTTTTTTAAGCCTTTCACTGACAACTTGTCCATCAGTTGCAGAGGCTGAAGTGTGGTGCTTATATTTTCAAGTTGGCAGTACGACAGAGCGCTGTTCCTCAGAGTCACATTGGAGTTTATTTCCTACAAGTCACAGTAACATTTTAATGACTTTGACAGTAGCACAGAAATGTTCCCCAAGACACGCTGTTTAGGCACATATTTGGAAGAGTTGAACTATAACTCAACTCAATGACAATGCTTATAATAGGTAGTGTCTAAGTGTTATGAGGTATTACAGTTACCACTACAGTTGATGCCATTTTAGTTTATCCTGCTTTAAAAAAAAAAAAAAAAGATTCTTGAACTTTTATTGCACTTATAAAGCTTTTGTATTTTTGTGTACGTAAGCCTAATGTGCAATAATGTTTTTTGTTTTTTGTTTTAATTCCCACTCTGATCATCTATTTTATCTATTTTCAAAGTGTTCTTTTAATTATGATTTTGCTGTTTTTAGCCAAAATGAAATATATAAAAAAAAAATACAAACACTGTCATTTTCTAGGACAGTTTCTGCAGAGCAGCAGTAGTTCATTAGAAACTAGCCTCTGAGTTTTGTGCAGGACTGAAAGCCCGACCTCTCTTCCCACCATCCATCCATTTACATGGTCTCTCGCTTGCTTACAGCACCTCAGAACACCAACCTTGCATTACTGATGAAACAAACATGGTGATAAATAATGGAGCTATCCATCTGTACAGTTTTGAGTCATATGCCATCTGAGATGAGGAAAACAAAGACGTTTACAAGTAGAAGTATCAGAATAGAGCGGAGCAAGAAGGTCTTGTGGTTTGCTGATGTAGGTTCTACATCACACCTACAAGCTTTTTCTTATGACATTTTTTCATCTGCTCCTAATTCACAAGGATTCGAATAAAGAAATACACATTTAAGCTTAGTTTTCTCTATGTGTACTCCATCATGAGAAAAATGTCACAATAACATGTTAAAAAACACAATTTTCAGCAGAGTGGGTCTATGGTCACGTAACAGTAAAAATCAGAAGAAGAAATGACAACACTGATACAAGGGTGTCAAACTCATTTTCACCGAGGGCCACATCAGCATAGCGGCTGTCCTCAAAGGGCCAGATATAATTTATACATGAAATTAAATGTAATAAAAAATAAATGTAACTACTCCTTAATGTTAAATAACTCATTTATTTATTAGAACGTTTTAAAGGGACAACTACAGTTGCATAGAAAAGATATGTTTGCTTGTTACTCTAGCATAAATCCTTTTAAATTTGATTCTGTCAGGTTAAGTTCTATGGACAGTGTTTAAGTTCTAATGTATAGTTGCCCAATTTGATATTTTAAGTCCAATTACCCCTAGATATGAATAAAAACACCAATTTTTATTTTTTATTTTAAGAAGTTAAAAACCTTGATGCTCTAGCGGGCCACATAAAATGACATGGAGGGCCACATTTGGCCCCCGGGCCTTGAGTTTGACACATGTGGTCTAGAACAAGACTTTTGCAGTCTGATATCAATGGCCAATTCTATGGAGACAACATTTTATCAATATGTTGTCCTGGACTGGGAGTTTGGGATTCCGAAGCTTGTAACAGCAAAAGCCTGTGGCCATGTGAACTTTACGTGATCCAGAACTAAATTAATGACTTACACTTGCTGATTTTTGTTTATCTTTGACTGCATTCGTCCTAATTCAACTCTGAATCGTCAACAGATTGTCCAAAGTGCATGCATGACCAGGTTTTTGGTTTGATGCACTCGGGTTGAAACCTAAATGTTGCTGGAAATAGGTGGTGACAAACATTGCACTGGTCTGTAAACACATGCTTTCAGCTTATTTTAATTATCACTACAGCAGACTAACAAATGAGTGCTTTAGGGTGGGTCAGCGAGGTGGCAGATGGCCATTAGCCAGTCAATCACATCTTATAAAACCAAATTCTAATCCTACTGGACAGCATTTTTTTTCTTGGTACCTGTGGAATAGATGTGAAGTACAAACCACAGTGATTGATAGTTTGCTCACTTTCATTTTTGAAGCAACAGGTGCGATCACGCAATATCTCAAACATTTAATGACATGACAGTCTGGACACTGACAAAGACAAGCTGGTTGCCATATATTCTCACAACTGATAGAAAAGCAGTTTGGGTGATTGACATTTAAACAGGATGTGAACTATGGACACACAAACTGGTGCTAAATGGACAGAGCTAAAACCAGGACCATGAACATCACAAGTATCAAATAAATAAATAAAAATATGCTAAATCTGAAAAACAAACAAGGAAGCTACACAGACTCTTACAACACTCCTTCTCGCCCAAAGGATGGCTCCCAGACATCTCTGAAACAAAAAAGTACACCAAACCGAGAGGGGAAAAAGGAGTTTGGAAGAAGGCTTGGGTAAAACCTAAAAAAGCAGGAGCCAACAGTTTAGCGGGCGTGCCTAAGGGCCAGTTGGAGCAGATCAGAAAGGCCAGCCTGAAGGTCGGAAGGCCAGAAGGAGCAGATGAGAGGGCCAGAAGGAGCAACATGTTTGAGGCAAGGAAAGCAAAAGGGGAGACTCTCAAACATTCTTTGGAGCTGGCAGATCCTTGTGATCGACAAGTCTGCTGTTAAACCTCGGATGGATTTACTGCCAAAGGGCAAAATAATGTAAAGATGTGCTTGTTTTTTATCTAGATTTACCTGTGAGGGATTTTGGTTGGTGTTAAAGTCAGAGTCATGTAGGCTGGAAGAAAAAAATGTTTTCTATTTTTTTTTTACTAAGTGAAAAAATAAAACTAGAACAAATGGCAAATAACATAGAAAATACAACAGATGTCAAGTGATATGACAATGCAGATGAGGTAAGCAACCAACAAAAGAAAAGAAAAGAAAAGAAAAGAAAAAACCTACAAACATTGCCAATAAATGAAATATTTATCAAAAAAAAGCATGCCCCTCCCCCCAACAAAATACCAGACATAGATACTAATACAATCAGAGAACTTGTGGCTGTGACGAAAGACTTGAACATTTTAAATGCATGTAGTCTGTAGTTGAACTTTGCTAAATTTGAAGAAATCTGTAACTTTTGTGTTGCCATGGTTCTTACATCTCCCATGAATTATTATTTTTTCTTTTTTTAAGTATTTTAATGGAAAAGCTTTTTGTTTGCCTAGCAACAAGACAATGCAAAACTGCACTCTGGAGACATTACACAGTCATGTCTGTGGAAGAAAAAGTTGCAGATAATGGACAACGTTGCTGGCAGGACTAACTTGTCACCAGAGAATGTTTGGGCAATTTTCAAACATGAAATGAAAAATTATGATGCAGATAAACATTTTAGAGAGATGTATTTAAGCAAGTTTGGGTAGAGCAGCACCTGTAGTGGTGAGAATTTGCTGTTCTTAAAGACCCACGCAGATGAAAAATTGTTGTTTTTGGTGTTTTTAACATCTTATCGTGGCATTTTTCTCATGATGGAGAACATGTGTAAAAAAAAAATAATTAATCTTAAAAATTGCATTTCTGGGTATTTCTTTGTTCAAATCGTTGTGAATCAGGAGCAGACGAAAAATCCAGTTGAAATATTCTAAATGTGACGTACAAGCAAGGCAAGAGCTCCCTGCTCTGCTCTATTCTGATGTGTCCACTTGTAGACAAATAGATCCATGTACGTATTTGTTTTCCTCATCCAAGCCTCGAGGGTTGGTGTCCAACATGTTATCCAACCAAACTGCCATTGAAGCTCCTTATTGGATAAACACATCGGATCCAGGTAATCAGCAGCAGATAATGCAGTATTTTTGGAAAACCAACAAGAGGCCTGGAGTTTGAAACCCCTGGTTTAAATTATGGGTATAATATGTTGGACAGCTGATCTCTGACCTCTGATGGCATAGTTTGTGAATCCTACCAGACTGACATGACACTCATTTTTTCACCACAGATGGTGAAATGCTGGTTTGATATTCAATTTTTGAGATTCATTTGTTAATTAAAAGAACAAGTCTAAGGTTAGAAAATCATATAAAAATACACAATATTTAAACACTAACCAATTGTAAAAATTTAAATTTTAAAAATTTAGACGTATTTTTGGATACTAAAATTGTTTGTTTTTTTAAATCAATTTTGGTGTTTCTTATCAATTTTTTGGATTTTCGGTATAAGAACACTCAAAGTTCCACTCCAATTTCACTTAATCTATTTTTAAAGCTTTTCCAGTGATTTTTGTTAATTATGATTTAGCCAAAATAAAAAAAATAAAAACTGTCATTTAGACCCTTGTATTTAGAAAACTAGAGCGATGCTTGTGTCAAAAAGCATTAAGTTAAGGAGAACCAAAGATGAACAGAAAACGTCAAACTCATATGATAAAAAAAGAACATGGGAAATTCATGTTTTTCAAACTGGCATTGCAGGGGTGTGCATTATGTTTTTACTTTCCTATCACTGAGCAATGAAAAAAAAAGCTGCAGGGATGTATGAGGAGCCACAGGAATGATGGAGACCTGTATTCTTTGATCTCTCAGACGGCATTTCAGCTCCAACCATCAGATATTAAAGGGTAAAGTTCTCCACAGACGATGCCCTTTGAGAAACCTTTGTGTTTCTGCATTTTTTATTGGACTTGTTTGATGAATTGGAGAGTTTGTTGTAAACGGGAATAAAGGACTCGCAAAAGGACTGTGTGAAGCTCTACAGGAAAGTACGTTTTAATGTCTAATAACCCAAAAAATTGAATAAAAGGAGAAAAGCTCAACAAATATACCTGGGCAAGAGCACTTACACAGCTCACATGTGAAAAAAGACTACAGAGACATAAAGCAAAGAACATAAAAAGGTGACTGAAACAAAAAACCTAAGGAAAGATTAGAACAAAAGAGAAATCCTAAAAGAAGTGGAGATAAGACGCAAGACGGCAACATCTACAATCAGACAGATGTTAGAGATCCTTGTCTTTCACAGTTTGTGCCTGTTTTCCATCGCAGATAAAATGAATGTGATGGAAGAAGCAAAGATAGACAGATAATGCCCTGGATCAAAAAATAAAAAAAAAGAATATCAGTGGAAAAGCTGGGGGAAAAAAAAAACACTCACGGATTCCTGAGGTTGGAAGAGTCGATTTTAAAGATAAAAGAAACTGATGGAACTGAGAAAGTAGGAATAAAAACTGTTGGAAATATATATATATATATATATATAAATATATATATATATATATATATATATATATATATATATATATATATATATATATATATATATATATAACAGTACTTTCAGCTGATATTTATCAAACATGAGACTGATGGGGAAGAAAGTGCCCAATAAATATGTAAAAATGCTCAGTGCTGTAACAGATTTTAATTAATTTGAAAAGAAGGATGGTAGAATTGACTCAGTTATATTAAAGTCAGACATTAGGCCAGTCAGGATATAATCAAATTAGCTGCTCTGAATGCTCTTTTGAGTTATGGAGACTGAAGTTGAAATAAAAATTCCACAAATGGATGTAAAATTAAAAAAAAAAGAAGAAAAATAAAACGTCTGGGTTGGCACACACTTCGGCTGTGTATATTCCTCCAAGTGCTCTAAATGCTTTGATCCCACAGACGCAAAACAAATTTAGCTATAACTGTACTCTTAGAGTATTTATATTGCAAACCTCCATATTCATGTACACAAGTGAAAGTAATTGTCCTTCCATCATATAATTTTACTCTAATGCTCCACCCTTTTTGAATCTTTGAATTTCAAGCTTCTTGCCTTAGAAAATTTAAAGTAGAGCTCTGAAGTTTCTACATTTAAACCTGACATCATGCAAAGTTGCAGCTGTCTTTAATTAGGATCAGATTCCAACCCTGACAGTTGAATAAGTGGGCTGTCTATTCCCAAGGCAAAAATAGGAGACTAATAAGTACTCGGCAAGAACACAGAATCTATGGAAATGCATCGACCCCTCCATTAACCCTCAGTTACTCACTCGGAGGTAACATTGATTTCATGTTTAGCCATTTTGAATCAAAATAATTCCATCTTTGATTAGAGATCAAATTAACGTGGGCAATTTAAAAACCAAAACTTCTTAGTCGAGGGGATTCTGGTGTAATCCAGCAGCAGCAAACAATCGCGTTTGATGATCAGGTCTAGAAAATAAAAATGTCAAAGCTTCTTTAACACAAACGGGTTTAGATAAGAAATGTTGGTAGTAAAAAGAATGTAGTTTTAGAAATCCTTATTTTGGATTGTGCTGAATTTAAAGGCCATGTCACACGGCCACTACGTACATTTTGCTCAAATTCTATGTATGAAATTTGGGTCTTTTGTGATACATGGGGGATATACCTAATTTAGAAGTGTTTGTCATAGGTCGATGTGCACAGATGCCCATTGAGGCTTTCAGCTGATGGGTCTTTACGTGAATTCGGTTTTGAGCAGTTCAAAATTTTTGTTGGGTTGAGAAATACAGTTCATGCCTTTTTTACATAGTTTATACACAAATATTATATTAATCGTATGCAATTGTGCAGGATTTTTGCGAGATGGATTTGCAAATTAGTGGCTTTTCCCACCTGTTCCACGTATGTCTAACGGACTTTTCATGCATGTACCACCAATGTAAACATTTTAATTGCATATATAGCGCACACATTACGCTAAAATTATTTAATTTATGTCCAAATCACTAATAAATTGCATATAAGCAGTGCTATAATTACGCACAGTTCATGCACGATTGGTGTATTGTATGACGGGTACATAAATCGGCCAATCTCTAACCCCTTCATCAGTCTACATCGAGTTGGGGTCTCCCGCCCCCCCGGTGGGCTGCCTCATCTTATGCCTAACAGTTGATCTAGAACTGGTGGGGACCAGGGAAATCTGTAGCGGCAGTGTGACACGGCCTATACACACACGTAAGCTTCAGAAGAATAAAAAGACTTCTTTCTTTTGTTTGAGTTTTTCCTGTGCTGAAGGACAGGTAATCTTAACTGGTCAGCCCTGACAGCAGAGATGTTCCAGTAAGAAAAACAGCAGCAGCAACAGCTTAATCATACACATTCACTGGGAGAAAAGTGAGTACCACAGCATGCCCAGCAATATATCCACTCCAAAGTGAAAGCAAGAGGGGATGAAGTGCAGAGGGGAAGCCTTTTATCTGGCCATTACTTGCTCCTCTGTTCAGAGCAGCAAAATAAAACAAAGACATATTGACATGGACTGTTTGTTTGTGCAGCTGGTAGACCAGCAGCAGCAAAATCATCTTTTCTGCTTCCTTTAATCTCCAAAAATGACACTACATCTCCTGGAGCAATTTCTTCATTCCTGGGTTTAATTCTGGTTACTTTCTCATTTATTATGTGAGAAATAGACTACAGAGACAACAATAGACTCCATCCAGAAAGTAATTTGTTTCAAGCACTCATTTGTTTCTGAACTGCAAACAAAAGTTTGGAATTATGTGACGCTTCTGCCACCAAAGCAACAGAAAAAGTGTGTGTGTCCTCTGCGGCACAGAAAGCTTTTAGCTTTATTCAGAAAATAGTAATGCCCTTTTACTATTTAAACAGGATAAGATTTTAGAATGTATTTATTTATCATTATTTTTTATTTTTAAGTGAATATTGACGATTTACCCACTTGTATACAATTTGATTAAATCTGATGCCAAGACAAAGACATACTTGTGATTGGAGATTTTTTTTATTAAGAAGCTTAAAGCTTTTAGCTTTAATTTGGAAGTTGTTTTGCTGTTTCTCATGATAAAAAAAAAAGTATGAACAAAAAAAAAAAGTTTCATGGTGTCGATCCAAACACAACACAGAGAGATTTAATTAGGGTCATCCTTTGATTCAGATTTAGTGTGAAAAATCCAACAAGGTAGACAAAATGTCATCTTTTGAAGTTTATTCAATGGACTGTTGAATTATTTTCTTTCTGTCTAGACATTAATGCTGCCTGCACTTTCAAAACTACCTTTACTATGAAAGTAGGTCATAAATAAATACATTTATGATAACAACACTTAATAGGACTGACTATCTGAAGTTGATTATTACCCAAATGGAGGCTGTGAAGAAATTGATCAGCGTCAAACTAACCAGTCTAACCACTTTATAGCCAAGTCAAGTGAAGTTCATTGTTGCATAAACAAGTCATTTAAAAGAATTATGGGGCAATTCCCTAAATCTCCCCATTGAATGGAGGTGATAATGCTTGAAATATGATAGATCTCGGCCCTATTCTGCCAGCCCCAGATTCCACAGTTGGGGGTTGGAGCATAAGTGAGTGGATTCAAGAAGTAAGAAGACAACTAACTGCTTTCTTTCCTTTCCTTTTTGAAAGTCATTCAGGGATCTTTAGTTTCGTCATACCCCTGAAATCTTGACAATTTTTCCATTTTTGCTTTTACAAAATTCAGAATTTGAAAAAATCTTGCTTTTCTTTAAAACTAACTGTGAGAATTCAATTTCTATTAGATCTATCCTCCCGTCTGTGTCAGTGCCTCCATACACTTAAACTGCACTCTAGCATTTATTGTTGCATGGATGCTCTATTGCACGTGTTGAAGTTGAGGCCTGCGGGCCACATCCGGCCCACTGTTTAATTGTATCCGGCCCGCGAGATCATTTGATATTATTGTTGTTAATGGACAGCCGAAAAGTAGTGCTGATGACATATTCACTACAGATCCCATAGTGCAGCACTTTAGCTGCCCGATGAAATATAACTGTGGCATAATTTTCGCTACAGATCCCAAAATACAGTGCTCCAGCTGCCCTGGTGAACACTTCTGCTACCCCTCATGATGCACAAGAGAAAAGCTGATTTTTTAAAAACAGAGCCTTTAAAAACTGATGGGAGGCAGAATAAATGATTACCGACATTACTGGTACAAATACACACTTTGCTGAGAAGCTGAGCAAACAAAGTTTGGTAACTTTGAAGAACAAAAAAAGGAATTTTGAGTGGCTTCGTAACCTGTTTTTGAACTGCACCTGTGCGGATTCAGATGGATCTGCAGTGTTTTGGCCCACCGAAGGCAAAGTACGACGCTGCAGGGCTGCACAGTTGGGTGTCGTCTCGCTGATGAGCTCCTGCCATCCTGAGAATCTCCACAACGCAGGACCTCACACCAAACACAAACCAACTTGACAAAAAATGATGTCAGGTTTCCAGCTCTGATAAAATTACAAGAGCAAAGTAAACAGAATGGGATTTATTTCTAGAAAGCACAATTTTTATTCATATTTCCAGTTTTTTGTTTGTTTTGTTATGCCGTATATATCTATTTTTAATTTATGTATCTTTAATAGTATGTATTTTTATGGAGAGCAAAATCTTTTTGTATGTTATAATTTTCAGTTCGTTCATTTTTATATAAAATGACATAAGACTAAATAGAAATAGAAATAATAGAGAAAGATGGCGGCCGGAGGGACAGGCGTAATCACGACGCTCCTAATTTACTGTATACTCTCAAACTTGTTGAAGCCTTTAAGTGAACCCCAATGGAGAGTGGAAAACAGAGCTCGATTGTTCCATTCTCTAAACAATTCGACCAAACATTATATGGCTGTGAGCTGTAAACAAATGAATTTAGTAATGGCGAAAACAAGTATTGGCTTTGGGACCCACGCACTGGCTACGACGTTCATTTATCCGTCACTCTACAAGATCACCAACCGGACTAGTACAACAGCGGTAACAAAATCTGTATCGGCCACTGGACTTATCATTACAATCTGCTTGATGTTATCCGGGGACATCCACCCATGCCCAGGCCCGATCACCGGGACATCAGGAAAAGCTAACCGTGCAGCGGCGGCTACACGCATCGCTCCTACCTTACAGGTATGCTCTTCTGCACCCTCGTGTGCTTTGGTACGCCATGCTAACCAGCTGAATCCTCTGCCACCAACAACAACTGCGCTTGAGCTGCTTGTCCGGGGAGCCGGGGGCGATGGCTTGGAAGGCGCGGTGCCTGGGTGGTCCGGCGGCGGGAGGCTTGTGACAGCGCGGGATCCCGGGGCGTGTGTCGGAGCATCGCAGCATCGCGGCAGTCCGGAGTCAAAGGTTCAACAGCGCGCTTCAAACTCAATATTATATAGGATCAAGAAACAAGATCCAGACTGGCAACGACAACAAACCTTTCCTCAAACTTCACTTCACGATCACTCAGACACCATGGCAACGCACGATGTAAACAGGAAGCAACTGAATCCGGGGATCGCCAAAAACCGGAAATGGTCATTCTTTCGAACTGTCAGTTGCTCAAAAATAGTGTGGGATTCTAGATCCAAGCCCAGAGGGATTTTAGGTGGACATTTAAACATTAGAAGCATCATATCAAAAACTGAACAGATAAAACACTTACTGCTTGATTCAAATCTTGATTACCTCTGTCTGTCTGAGAGCTGGCTTCATGAAAATGCCCCCTCTGCAGCACTTACTGTCCCGGGCTACAAACTGTTCAGGAAAGACAGGGAGGGTGCAAAGGGTGGTGGAGTCATGGTTTATATTAAGGACAGTATTCAGTGCAGGGAAATTTTTTGGCCTGATGCCCATGCACTGGAATGCATAGGCCTTAATGTTATACTGTCTCCACAAATGTCATTCACAATTATTGTGATTTACCGTTCCCCCTCATCAGATGGTGCATTTTATGAACAGTTTGAAAGGCTACTCAAAAACTGTAACCTAAGTAAGGAAATTGTGATTTTGGGGGATTTTAATATAAACTGGGAGGATACATCAGCAAGAAAAAATCTAAAGCGGGTGACTGACAAATTTGATCTTGTGCAATTAATTAAGGGCCCAACAAGAATTACCACCTCAAGCAGCACTCAGATAGATTTAATTTTTAGCAACCGTCCAGAAAGAATAACTAAGACATACAACATGTTAGCTGGCCTCTCTGACCATAATCTCCTCCTTGTAGTTAGAAAGCTATCAAAGAAAAGATTTAATTTCTCTGCCACAGAACACGACGTCATTGGGATCCCAAAAAAAATAAAGGAGGATTTTAAGAATGCTGTTGATCAAACCGACTGGAATCAGATATTAAAGAAAACTGATTGTGAAAGGGACTGTGAATTATTCACAAAAACACTTAAAGAAACAATTAAAAGCTTCAGTTCAAGAATCAAAATCAAACAAAATAAAAACCAGCTACCCTGGATGAATTCTGACATTACAAAATTGATGAAAGAGAGGGATTTAGCACTGAAAAATGCAATCAAAAGTAAATCTCATAGTTCAAGATATCTATTTACAACATTGAGAAATAAAGTGGTAAAAAGCATACGGAAGGCCAAGGCAGATTTTTTCTTGACAATAATTAAGAATGCCAAAGGGGATTCCAAAAAAACATGGAGCCAATTGAAAAAACTTGAAGGAAAGGACACAAAATGTAAAAAAGGTTTAGAAATAAAGGTACATGGACAAACTACTAATGATCCTGATACAGTTGCAGATGCCTTCAACAGATGTTTCATTGAATCTGTTTCCTTAATTGCTGCTCGTTTTAAAGCTAATGATCTGCATGTTTGTCCCATAAACAGGACCGAGCCTATACTTAACTTAATGACTGTCACTGAAACTGAAGTCGCACAAACAATCATGTCTCTTAAGTCAAGCAGAACAAAAGACATATTCGGTATGGATACTTTTGTGCTCAAAGAACTCTGCTCATCCTTAACATCTCCCTTAACCACTATTCTCAATCAATCAATCTCTGAATCCATATTTCCAAGCGCATGGAAGTCATCAGTGGTGATTCCAATCTACAAAAATGGCGACTCCATGTTGCTTTCAAATTACAGGCCCATCAGTATCATACCCACAGTGTCCAAGATCACAGAAAAACTTATTGCCCAACAAATCATTGAACACCTCAACAATACATCTTTCTCTCTTCATCCAATGCAGTTTGGTTTTAGAGCTCTGCACTCAACAGAGACAGCCAACTGCTTTTTCACAGAAAACATAAAACAGCTGTTGGATAAGGGGGGTGTAGTTGGGGCTGTGTTTCTTGATCTAAAAAAAGCATTTGACACTATAAATCATAAAAAGCTACTGACTAAACTAACCAAATTCAATTTCTCCTCTAGTACCATAAAATGGATAGAATCATATTTGTCAAATAGATCCCAGTCAGTTAGGATAAATCACTCTCATTCCTCACCTCTCCCTATCTCCACAGGTGTCCCGCAAGGTTCTATTCTAGGGCCTTTACTTTTTTCACTCTACATCAATGATCTGCCTTCTGTTTGTTCAAATGTCTACACTCAGATGTATGCTGATGATACTGTCATTTATTCACATGGCAATAACACATCTGAGGTGGCAGAGAAGCTCACTGAAACAATGGGACATGTGGCAAAATGGTTGGAGCAGTCAAGTCTGTGTCTCAATGTAAACAAAACAGTTGCAATGTTCTTTTCCAAAACAAATCGTAAAATATTCTGGCTGATGTTTTTGTGGCAGGAAAGAAAATAGACATTGTTGAAAAGTTTGAATACCTTGGGATTTTAATTGATACAACATTCAATTTTAAATCACAAATTCAAAAAGTTTGTAACCGTGTGAGGTATAACCTGTCCAATTTTAGATTTATTAGGGCAAATTTGTCACTGCAAGCTGCCACAATGTTCATGCATGCAATGATCTTATCACACATGACATACTGTCTCACTACATGGTCACAGGCAAACAAATCAGCATTAAAACCTCTGGAGTCACTTTACAAACAAACAATCAAAGTACTGGATAGAAAACCAATAAGACATCATCACTGTGACATTTTACAAAAACACAAACTGTTAAGCTGGGAGAATTTCATTAAGTACACAAAGCTATGCCTATTCTATAAAATCATTAACGGTCTGTCATCCCCTCCACTCAGTCAGTTTGTTAAAATAAGATCCTCCCAAAGAGTGACTCGAGGGTCGGGTCAACAAGACTGCATAGTTCCTCTGAGGAGAAGTGCCTTCAGCCAGAGTGCCTTCTCCATAACAGCAGCACAAGAATGGAACTCTGTCCCTCACATCATAAGACACATCACCACATACACTCTGTTTAAAAAGAACCTAAAAACTGGCTCATATCACAGCAAACATGTTCACATTGAACTGGATTAACACCTGCCCTTCCTCCTCCCCTCTGTCACCTTTGTGTCTTTTATACTTGTTTTTTATGTTTTCTCTATGTGCATGTTTTTATTAGTATATGTATTTTAGATGATAATTTAATTGTAAATGTATATTTTTAATGTATTTAATTGATGTTTTTAGGTTTTTAGGTTGACAATTTTTAACACCTGTCCGGGGACTACGGATGAAAAATAGCCTTTGGGCTAATTCTGGCGCATTGCAGTGATGCTTTTAATGTGCACTGTCCCTGTTAAATAAACGAATAAATTAAATTAAATTAAAATTAAATAAATGTGATTGTTTTTCTTTTTCTTTTGACGATCAGTACATTTTTAACTTGTAAAATTTTTAATGGATATATTTTTATGGAAAGAAAATACAAGTTTTTTTACGTTTAAGTTGAGTTATTTCGGAATAATATTTTCAGTCTCTTTTTATTCATATTTATGTTTAAAACCGGTTACGTTTTAAAAGTTTAAGTTTAGTGTATTCAATAAATGTTAATTCTGTTAGGCCCCTGACATTCAGGGTGTTTCAGATTTTTTCGAGTTTG
Source organism: Oryzias curvinotus (assembly GCA_023969325.1). NCBI lineage: Eukaryota > Metazoa > Chordata > Actinopteri > Beloniformes > Adrianichthyidae > Oryzias > Oryzias curvinotus. The sequence goes on from CM043714.1 coordinate 24,244,974, forward strand.
ACGCCCCTGCTCTACTGGCTACGATCAGTGGCAGAGCTAGAACATTTCATATGGAGGGGTGGGGAAGGGCAGAAGTCTACCCCGGTAGCTCCGTCCCTGGCTACAAGATATTTCAAGACTTTGCAGGCAATATGGGGAAAACAGGGTCCAAAATATTAAAAAATAAGTTTAAAAACCTAACTACAAAAAAAGAATACACACAAAAAAAACATATATATTTTTTCTAATTCTTGGTTCGAGAATAAACTGAATAATTAAACACCTGAATATACAGTACAGACCAAAAGTTTGGACACACCTTTTTATTCATTTGAATGAGAAGGTGTGTCTTCGAGTGGCTCTCATCTATGAAATAGATACAATCATTGGTAGACAAGGATAGACTGCAAAAGCTGAAATTATAAAGAGAAAACAATTGACTGTTTAACATCATAGCGCAGCTACATACTACTATAAACACACACACACATATATATATATATATATATATATATATATATATATATATATATATATATATATATATATATATATATATATATATATATATATATATATATATATATATATATATATATATATTTTACTGGGGAAATAATAACTTACTAGAGTTATACATGTATATTGCCCTTTTTTTTAAGTTTCAATAGACCTACTAATTCCCTGGTTGACCTTCCCCTAAAAGTCTTTTATTTCCACTGTGGCTTTTTCATTGTAATTCACAGACATTGTAAAAGTGCAATCAGGTTTCTATCTCACTGTTAGAATATAAATCTAGAAATCGTAAACCCCTTCTTATTGTGAAATAAATCTCAGACAGCATATGAACATCTAAACACTAGAGCAGTATTTAACTGGTTTGCTGTGCTGGCAGTTTATTTGGCAGGTGTAAACCCCTAATTACAGAACTACTTTTCATTTTAGGTGGTTCCTGTTAAACACGTTTAGATAGAGAATTATACAGGTGTCATGTGAATCTATGCTATAATATAAAAGGAAATTATTTGCTTAACCCTTACTATTTACTCAAAACCCTGCTGGTTTTAAGTAAATAGTATAAAGCACTCAAAGATTTGACATTCAGTGTTAATGAAGCCATTGTCTTGATCAAGTCACCAGGTCCTCGTGGCATAAATAATACGTTTCTTAGTGTTTTTAATGCATTAAAACACATACTATGTTTGATGCAGTATGCACTAAACAACCCAAACAGTTGGCACCTTTTGACTTTACCGCCATCCATACTGTTGCCATTCATATGACCACATTCCCTACAGTTCTGAGACAGTGAAGCAGAGTTGGCTGTTCTTATAAAGTTTAATGTTGGCTTTAACAAGATGTCAAGGTCACACTGCTCTAATGTTATAAGAAGCCCGGGTCTTTTACAATAAGAAGTAATAAAGTTCTGTTTGTCATAGTTGAGGAGACTGTTCACCTCCGAGAGGAAACATTAATGGAATGGATCATTCACGACCGCCTGTTGAAAGGTTTATCACAGGAATATATTGTCTGCATGCGCTCCCTGTCTGTTGGCTGTTCTTGTTTAGTGGTTCATATAACTGTCTGCACACAAAGGCATACAGCCTTTTTTTTAACATCAAAATTTCCAGGAACTCTGTTTCCATTGTTGTTTATTAGCTGCACTGCACTTTAAACAATAGTGCATAAAACTGTCAATATCAAATTATATGAGATGTTTGATTGCATTTACCAAAGAAGAGCCCATCTAAAAATCAAATTAACTTCCAAACATAAACTAATAAAAGAAAAAGCAAATAACGTAGAGTTGTCATTATTTTCTTTTTGAGCTCTGGGTCAGTTCACCCCTGACAGGCTTTTAGCAGAGGAGTTGCATGTGCATTTATTTAGGAGATTAATAGGCTTTGGTAGCAATCTCAAACTCTTTCTTTCACAGTTGTTTTCACTTGTTCTCCCTATTCCTTTATAATTGTTTTTTTTTTTTTTAATATTTTTATAAATTGGCTTAATTGATGATTTACAGTTCATGAGCCACATAAATTGAATGAGGATGGAAGCCCAAGTGTGAAAGTGGCAGAGTGGTAACATAAATGCATGTTATTGGATGCAAGAAGCTGTGCATGAAACACATGGGTGTTTTTGAGACTGTTGGGTGGCGTGTGTTAGCTCTTGACCCCACTTTCCTATCATTGAGTGAATTTTTACAAGTTCTCTTTCTATACGTCCTTGTCCTTTCTTCTGTTCCCTCCATCTGTTTCTACATTCTTCACCATCAGCCTACTGTCCTTCATTTACATACTTTGTTCCCGAGGCATTTTGCCCTATTGAGGGCACATAAAAAAGATGTACAGTGGAGCTGTAAATCATTTCACCCTCATGTTCTAAAAATGAGATGAAACGAAAGAGAAACATGCCGACAGTAGGACTGACGTAAGGTTTTCAGCAAGTCTTCTGGATTGTGTCATACTCAGTTGTGATCTCTTAGCAGTTATTAACAAACAAATGTGCAGCATGAGGCGGTTTGGCTACCCAAGTTAAGTAAGGCATAATGCCCAATGATGTATCAGAAACTAACGGACGACAAGGAAGCCTGAATTACGTGAAGGCCATTAATCCGCTTAGACCATGGCCATGGTCATTTATGAAAGAATTGTGTACTAATCCATCCATTCATCTTCTTCCGTTCATCCGGGACTGGGTTGCAGGGGCAGCGGTCTAAGCAAAGGTGCCCAGACTTCCGTCGCCCCGGCCACTTCCTCCAGCTCTTCTGGGAGGACCCCAATATGTTCTCAGTGTGGCCGAGAGATGTAATCTCTCCAGGGTGTCCTGGGTCTTCCCTTGGTCCTCCGCCCATTATATATGTGTATTCACTCAGTTTTTAATACTTTAATCTAGTTATTTATTTGGTTTAAATCGCTTTTTCAAAACAGTAAACTAATTGATATGTGGTGCGAAGCTTTGTCATAGTAACGACCTTGACTGCAGCAGCACAGGAAAGAGATATACTTTTTGCCATGATAGGTTTAAAAAAAGCATCAATTCAAAGAGAAAGTTCTCCTCTTACTGCTTGTTTTTGTCCAGATTATGAAGCAAAAGTTTGTTTGAAAGAAACAAAGTCTAACGTCTGAATAGTTGAATTCTTCCTCGTGTCGTATTTCCTTCTTCTTGGATTATTTTACAACCATTCATTTTTTAAATCATTCGTCTTTTCTACTGTCTGTGGAAATGGTGTGACAATCTGGTTTATATTTATTTATTAGTTGGAATGCCAACTGGCGTTTCGGCCAACACGATGATATAGAACTTTTGGGCTATGTGACGGGATTTTCTTTTTTAGGTGTTTTGTATCACATTTTAACCCAAACCCTGAATCCGATCAGAATCAAGTATTCACTAGTATTCCATGGTATAACAAGCATGAATGAGTGTTTGACAGGTCAGGGAAGAGTATTTGTGTTTGCTATAAAATCTGATTTTTGGGTGTAGTAACGCTGTGACATTGCCAACCACAAACCCTCACTTAGTCCTCTTGATTTTTTTTTTACAATTATGACGTATCAAATGTTGTAATTCTTCGGAAGACCACTAGAGGCGGATTGCAGAACGAATTAATCGTCTATTGACAAATGAAAAGAGGTCCATCTTAACACCTGAAATAAACCTATACTTTTGAGTTTTTTTGTATTTTTATTTTCTTAATTATGACACTCTTAGGGTTAGGGTTTGTATGTTTACCCATTGGATTTATTATATCTTAACATCACACAGTTTTTTTTTAATTAGAGCTTGATTGGCAAGTTGGTTATCCAATCGGTGAACCCAACAGTGATTTGGTGCATTGGTGCAGTGATTTCTTTGTCCCACTTAATCGCCTTCTTTGTAACGTTGTTGAATTAGAACTAATTAACTTCTACAATGTGGCTGTCCGACCTCACAGGTTATGCATCCAGGGTATCATTTGTCCATGGTCAAGATCCTCACATGCCAATGTTTGGTTGTTTCGAGAAACTTGTGTTTTTATTTATGTTCTATTTTTTTGTTCAGTAGCTTTTTTATAATGTCAGGCGTCTGTTTGTATTAGAAAGAGTAGTTGTTTAAAAAGTAGGGTAAAAAAAACACAATTTATACTAAGGTTATTTATTTAACATATACCAAATTCATTGGTGTTTTGCTAAAGCTTATCTGCAATTTGATTAAAAAAAAAAAAAAAAAAAAGATTACAAATATTTTGTTTATTTCTGAGTGGTTCCCCTTAGAATTTTTGTGATAGTGGATTCCCATTCATGCTTCCATCAAAGTAGTATGTTAAAAAAAACAACAACAGTCAACTAAGTTAATTGATCTTTATGTATGGATGGTGTTTTTACTTCATCTGAGAGGCTTTCTCAATTCTGTAATACAGTGGTAGCATAAACTATTAATGGTGTGTCATACATGCTGATTTAGGAAGTTTACAAGATTGTTACATAAAATGTGAATTTTGTTTCAACATAAATTCGTTGCAGTAAAAGTGTCGAGGTTGAACTTCTATAAAAAAAAAAGACCCCAATAATACAAAGTAAACATGAATAATTCCCAGTGATACTGAACAGGTCTTGGTCTGAAATGGGGGTGTCAGGAACAGGACGGTTTTTTATCTTGTTGTGTCACGACCAGTGACAGGCCCATCAGTCTCAGATTCATTCAATTCTGAGCCAGTCAATTAAAATCCCATGAGTCACATAAACATTTATGTCATTCACAGTTAGCACACTCACAGTCAGATTAATGCAAACCTGCCGGCGGGGAAGTTCACCCGTGTGATTAAGATACTGCAGCTATTATATATCTAACGGTAAACTTGTTTGGTTGACACAATATGATCACAACATGGTTTACTTTCACTGCCTGCTTTACTTGGGCGTTTGTTTTTGACATTGTTGTGAACCGGCAGATGGGGATAGGGATCGCGTGGCCGTGGATCAGTTGTGTGTTAATTGAAGCAAAATAAAAGCTATTATTACCATGCAGCATTTAATTCAGTCACAAAAAAAGTGTAGGGTTGAGTTGTCTTTTTGGCCATTTGAACAAAATTGTTTAAAAGGAAAGTACACATTAAATATACTATACTACTTTCTTGTCACATCCTTATACATTAATTGCCTCAAAATCTCTACAAATGAAAAGAGTCAGTAAGCTGTGCAATCATGGGGAAGACTTTTGTTTTTTACAGATGTCCAGGAGACAGTCATCAACACCCTTCATAAGGAGAGTAAGTTATGAACCAACTGCTGAAAAAGCTGATTGTTCACAAATTGCTGTATCCAAGCAAAAAAAAAAAAAAAAAAAAGAACAGGAACAGGGTAACTGCAACTCGGGAACAAAGAATTTTGTCAAGCAAAACTCCTTTAAGAACTTGGGTAATCATCTGAAGGAGTGGACAGAGGCTGGGGACATCGCATTAAGAGCAACTGCACACAGGGGAATAGCAGACTTGGGCTGTAAACCATAATTTCCCCATGCCATACTAGTCCTGAGTCAGAGTCAATGATTTAAGCTGGGCTAAGGAGAAAAAGAAATGGAAGTGGAAAGCTGTGATGGATTGAAATGGAGTGGAAGTAAATTTGCATTGCGTTTGGAAGTCCAGGTCCCGAAAGGAGAAGAGACAAAATCCACCTTTTTCAAAGCTTAATGTGACATTTCTACAGTTTTGATAATTCAGGGGTGCCATATCATTTCTGAAGTCTATAACCATTGCAGCCTTTAAGAAAATCCTGCTGCTTTTTGCTACCAAGCCTGTACGGAGATGCAGGTTTTATTTTCCGGCAGGACTTGTCACCTGCCCACAAAGGCTGGTTCAACGACCATAGCAATATTTTACTGGATTGGACAGCAATCTTGCCTAACCTGAAGGAGATAGTTGAGAAACACCAAATCCAACAAAGCAGATGACCTGGAGGTGGCTATTAAGGCTTATAAACTTGGGCTTCCATTACAAATCTACCCAATGCCTCAAGCTGATTGCCTGAATACCACAGGTTGTTGAAGCAGTAATTCATGCAAAAAGAGGTCCAACCAATTATTGAGCGCATTAAAAAGTCAACGTTGCTTTCATTTTTCATGCTATTTTAATTGGTCTAATCTCTATTTGGATGCTCTAATTTTCAAAGAAAATACATTTCTGGTTTTGAATATCTAACAGGCCATAATCATAAAAATATATATATACTTTTTTTCATTTTCTACGGTTTCTCCCTATAGGGGCTGCCAAAATGATTCACCTATCAATTCAAACATATAAAGTTGGCTTCAGTTTTATATATATTTCCTGACCTGACTTTCAACATTTACCTGGGCTGGAGACATAAAAAAACAGGAGAGTGTCCTTATGGGAATGCAGTAACTTACAGCATGTGGTTGTCCCAGGTGATCTCCATATAAAAAATCAATCCTGTTTTGCTCCAGAGAACAGATGACTTTAGGGGTATTCATGGCAGCACAGCTGTGCTATCAAAATGACATGAAATATAAGCATAAAACATCTCCAAGTTCTAATGCTACACATAAGTAATCAATTTAATACAAGAGTTACAATTTTTGCAATGACTGACAAACAAAAGTTTAATTTTTTCACAGTGTTCTAATTTTTGAGATTTATGGAAAATCTTGAATGCTTTAAATTCTCATTCCCCACTTACAGCTTTCTGTGAAGACGAGAGACCTGATCTATAGACTATTTGGTGCTTTTTAAAGGTCTTTAATCTGAGAAAATTTATTTAGCTGGAATATTTCAGGAAAAAAAACAACTTTCAAGCACATCAGTTGGTTCTTTCATGTGTGCAGTCAATTGGGAAGCAAATTTAAGCAATAGAGTTATAGGAAACTTCAAATGAAATGCAGAACAAGAATAGTATTAAAAATTGAATGATTTAAGTGTATTAAAAACTAAAACAAGTTTTCAGTTTTTAGCTAAATATTCCATTAACCCTATGACTAGTATGATTTCTGATTTCATTAAATCTATTAAATTAAATTATGTTCCTTAAAAAAAGTCTGTCCCAAATGGAATGCATTTTTGGGATGCCAGGAAACATACCTTACCTTAAACATACCTTAAAAGATACATTGGAAAGTGAAAGATTGCATCTCTCAGCTGGGTTTATTTCCCTTAAACAACAGGAGGAGTTGGCTAGAAAGAGAGCTACAGACACTTCTGCTTAGAAGTCTGTCTCCAAGACTGCTAGCCAGATAAAGCAGTTACGGATTGGCAGATGAAAGGATGGAGGCATGTTTATATACTGTGGGCTAGTAAAATGCACCAAGCCTTACCCTTAAAGCATGTATTGCACCTGTTTAATGTTATTTAACAGATCCACCAGTCCAGGATCAATAACTCATAAATGAAAAGGTGCTGTAACATGAAAATGTCTCTTTTTTTTGTGTCTCAAAGAAGAAGACAAGAATTACATAAAATGTACCTCTAGGAGCTCTGCTACTTTAGAAACACACTTGTGCCGTGTAACAATGCCCCTGTAGAATATGCACTTGCCTACTAAATTAAATAAAGACATTCTATTTATCTTCTCTGACTGTAGAACTGTAGACTGTAGAACATTTGTCTTTTCAACATAGACCACATTCAGATTCAAGCAAACGCATGAATCATGCAATTTAAGACCCATTCTTAGAGTTAAATGACATATTTACACCATGTCAGGAAATCCTTTTTATTCAGATTGTTGCGAATGTTGGTAAATGGCCATAAAGAGTTCCAAGAAGCTAAATACTTTATGGCATGTTATTGTTATCAAATCAAAATTCCCAGATTTCAATGTTGAATTGTAAAGCTTATACAAAGGTTTCACTGAATATAATCAAATTTTTTGTGACATTTCTAAAAATATATATATTTTTATATGGTTTTGCCAATTGAATTTTAATTGGAGAAAGATAGCAGTTACAGTAATAGATAATAGCACTGGTATTAGTGACTTCACTTGGTGTAGAGAGGATAGTGTCCTTTTTTGAAGACAGGCCACATTTCCATGCATCTTACAAGAACAAGTGGGTGGATGTAGTGTAGGACTGGCATGCTGGAAACCTAGGTTCGATTCCCATGGTGTGCAATGAGAAGAAAATAAAAATCCAATGTGGATTCCAAGGCAAGACTCCTTGCGCTGCTACCTATCTGTGCCCTGAAAGAACAGGGTTGTCAGGAAGGGCATTAGGTGTGAAAAAAAAAACAAAAAACTCTCTGCCAAGCCAACTATGTGAGTTTCATCACTAACATGATAAGCTGAAAGGTGGAAAAAAAAAAGCACAAGAACAAGTGGCTGGCATTGCCAAATTAATGTCCGGTCATTGCTGGGCCCCGCTCATGTCAGTGGCCCTCGTCAAGTGCCAGTGCCGCTGCTGTACAGTTTCTAACAATCAGATGGTGGCAGAGCAACGGCAGTATGGTGGGGTTGCTGGAGGGTGGCAGTTTGAAATCAGACGTTCTCAGGGACCTTGGAGAGCCTCCTGTCAGTCAATATCACGCTGCTGCCACCCGCCTCCTGCTGGACTGCCACCACACAACCTCCAAATGTACCTGGGCAACCACTGACCGATATCAAAAAATCTTTCGGACATTTTAACTTATTCTTAAAACCTCGGTGACTGCCGTGCAGCCTGTAGAAATACAACTGCCGCCCACTGTGCAACCGCCTGCTGAATTTTCTAAACTCGCATTTAGGTTGCCATGCAGTGGCATCTTGGGATAAGTGACCGTAGTCTAAATTGTTGACCGACAGCTGTGCAAGGCTTCATGAATAACTTGGTGAGAAAGTTACCCATCTGAAGATTTTCAATATGTGTCAGGTCACAGAATTACGCAGATCATACGTGTACTGTCAGAGCTTTTCCACTGCCAATGTTTTTTGTGTGTGTGTGTGTGTGTGTGTGTGTGTGCGCCCAGCGGACATCTAAGGATAACCTCAGTCTCGGCCTCATTTCAACCTTAAGTTGATGAGCTCTATTTTTGTTGGCCTGATTAGTAGTTTTCATTTATCTGGGACTCTCGTGACCCAATCTGGTTGCTACAGCTGTGAATAAATGCATGCAGATGTGTGTATGTGAATGTGTGTTGATGTGTCAGTGTTGCTTGGGCTCCCAGGGAAAGATTTATGCAATGTATTTCACACCAAGGACAAAGTGAGAAGGTGCATTTGCACCGACACAAACTCGTATGCTGATTTGTATGTATGGAAATGATGTCACTCGTGCATTTTAAGAAGTGCCCCATAATCCAGCACCAAATGAATGGAAAAGAATTTAATGCATCACAAAAAGTCTATCCTTCTCTCTGGTCAGTTGAGACCAGTATATTGACTGCTGCAATTTAATATTTTTATTGGAATGCTCTCATTTATAGCAGGGAACAAATGGAAGCTCCTGCATTTGGGAGCAACACCATCTCTGTCATCAATTAGTCTAGTAATGGTGAAACTATTTCCCTGCCTTTCTTTTGTTTTTCAAAACTATCATTAATTTAGATAAAAGGTTTTTAAACTCTAGTGATTAAGTGTGCGCTCTTCTTGAATCAGTTTGGCCTCATATTGTACCTCACAGTAGCGGAGCAGCATTTATCACAGAACATCACAGTATTATTTTCCTCTGCAGCCCCTTAAAGACTGTAATAATCATTTGTATTTTTTCCCATTTATAATTTTGGTTTTGCAATAACAAAAGTGACCATCCATTAGTACTGTATGTTATGGGGCTTTACATTTTACATGAGCAGGAAATAATATCAACAGGGCCTATTTTTAAGGAACTGTTGCATTGAGTTCTCCAACTATCCCAAGACCCTAAAAAGAACAATGAAGTTATGCAGAAAATAAATGAAGTTTCCTCAAAAAATAGGGAACATAATTATGAATAGCATTTAATCAAACGGATTAACCATCCAGAGCTGTTCCTGAACAGTGGTCTCTAAAATAATATACATCAAGTGAAATCTGTGAAGCAGGATTAGTGATCTGTTAAGGCTGTAAAACCCATTACTACAGAATTTTTGCATTTTTTTCAGACGGATATTAATATTTTCTGACTTTTCCTTTTTGTTAAACGTTTTCAAAGTTTGTGGGAAAACAAGTCCAGTATCATAGAATGACTACAAAGATCTCCTTGTGATTGAAGAGTCATGTAACTCTGGCAAGATGGACACATTCTATACAGGAGACACAGCATATAGGAGATTATGGGTGAATTCAGACTGGACACATTTTGTTCGCTTAAAGTTAACCGGTTTCTTCCAGTAATCCGGAACAGATTATCTGAGAATTTGTTCCAGATTATCGGGGAAACAAATTCTGGTTCACTTTGAGAGAACCAAATGGATCCAGCAACAACAACATGGACTGCACCAAAAATATGTAAAAAATGTTGGTGCTCCATGCCCTTCAAGGAGGATTGTATTGGGAAAAATAGATATAGGAAAACAAACAATAAAAGATGAATAGCATATCAAGTGTCTAATACTGCGATAGATGACTCAACTGTGCAGTTACAGGCTGGGTTAAATATTTTAGCTCCAGTTGGAGAGACAATTGGAAGAGGAAATGGAGAGGGACCATCGGTGGGGGAGAGTCTCATGTGGTGCCATGGTAAATGTATGAAGGAGGAGAACATTTGGGACGGATTTGAGAGCAAGTTTTCAGTTATTGTCCAATCTGCATTCTAAAAGGGGGTGCGGGTCAAAAGGGTTTGAAGTCACGAGGTCTGAGAAAAGAAAAAAGGGGAAGGAAAAAGGGATGAGTGCAAAGAGCATGAAGCAGAAGAATTTGAGTTCCACCACAAGCTGCACTGCATAATGCATGTGGTGTGATTTGGTGCGTATAAATGGTTTGTGAATCTTTCATATGATCAGGATGACCAAGTGATACCATGTTAAAAGAAAAGAATCAAAAAGATGGTCAAAGTGGACTGCGCAAGAGACATGTTGTACAGGTAAAGCCCTCTGAAAACGGGTATGTTTTATTTATTGCGTGTGCTTGTTTGTGTGTTTGAGGTTGTGAGGTGAACGGAGGGCTGAGATCTTGTGGTTAAGCTCTCTGTCAGGATGGAGGCACTCCAGAGGAAACATGCCTTCTTTTACAGTACAGCAAGCAAGTCAGCTGTGGGATTAGACAAAGCCATCTATAAAACACAATTCCACTTCAAGGAAATTATGGCTTTTAAATGTTTTATCAGGTTCCTGAGTGAAAAACAATGGAAAGGGAAGTTGATAGCTGTTGGTTAGGATTATTTTCTAGTCTTTTATGTGCTGCTAACCTTCCTAAAATCGTTAAAATGGCTACAGTGTAACAAATTATAATAAAAATTTCAAAATAGTTTCTAGAACAGTGTTCTTATCTCCATTTAAGGTCATCTAAACGGCAGTAAAAAGCTTACAATTTATTTTTCAGAGCTTCAAAGCTGGATTGTGAGATTTTACAAAAAAACATTTTACACTGAGCAACTATAAGGACAGCTGAGTTTTAAGTAGTCTTGGTGATTTTAGAAACCTTTCCTAACTGAACATTTTTATATGCAATATAATTAAACATGGCCACAAAAGAACACTAAAGTCAAAATGGAAAATAAAATACAGTAAAAATATATATATATATATATATATATATATATATATATATATATATATATATATATATATATATATATATATATATATATTGCTAAAGCAGCAATTTTTTTCAAACATGTTTCTCTTGTCCTAAAAAATTATAAAATACGAGCTTGTGCAGCCAATAAATCTTTTAATGGGATTCATCTAAGCAAATGATTGTTTGATCTCTTCCCGAGCTGCCACAGCGCTAGATGCTGTGAACAAGCAGGAGCTTGATAACCATTGACCTTCTATCTGACCCATCAATCATGCGAGTTTGCATACTAAATACAATCCCTGCAAAGTCCTTACCTTATCTCTCTTTACCACATGTTCACTATAGAGCATGCACATTCTACAGGTAGAAATTTGCCTTCAGTTTAGGTTCTCCCCTTTGAAATTAGTCTACAATAATTACAGCATGATTGTGTTTTTTTTTTTTTCTCCAATTTCTATCAACTAATCCCAAGACAAGACATTTTATTTTTTTCTAATCAGCTTTAAAGAGTCTATATGATGCACAGTGAAACAATTTCAACTCCAAGTGTATTATTATTTTAATTCCTCACAAAAAACACCACCCATAAGATCAGGTATTTTGATTCAGTCAGGCCGTTTGATAACACATTTTTTTCTTTAAAAACTGTTCAAAAAGTCAAATTTAGTCATAACAAAATATTTATTTTTTCCAGTGCTAAGGCACCAAATTCTAGTTCTTGTCATTTCAGTTTGACAAATGAGTTGTCATAAAATTTTAAAGATTAATAATAACATTTTTTTCTTTCATAAATACAGGCATATCTGTCCTTTTTATTCATAATTAGTCCAGTAATACTTCTTAGTTGAATCAAAATAAGTATTTTTGAGTTTTATTGAATTATTAGAAACACAACAATCATCCTTTAGCTAATTCCCAGAACACTTTAGCTTTTTAAATAAATATAGGCTTACTGTTGGCTCACAAGGTCTGCTATAATTTCCGAGAAACGGATCAGAATTATATTAATGGAGCGGTAGAAGTAAATTTGAACCCACATTGATGCAAAGCGTTTTTTGTTTTATTTTAAACTGGCCAATTTCCTTAAACCCTCCTTACTTCAGTGTTTTGTCATCACAGACTGTGATTTACAATAAAAAAAAAAGGAATTAATAAGGTTTGTTACATTATTCACTGTCTGTTTTTATTTTTTTCTTCATGTACTGTTTATAAATCAATTTTACTTCAAGGACACTTGCCTTCTAAAGATTTTTTTTAATCAAAGCCTTGAATCTCCATGGGAAGAGTCTTAGTGAGGGAAATTGAATGAATTATTTTCCTCTCGGCTGCAATCGTGCCCTTAAGTAAGTCAAGCACTTAACCCCAGCAGCTATGGTTGAACTGATCAGTGGGCCACAAAAAAAAAAAAAAACGAGTTGATTTGAAGTTTGAAAATGTGGAAATGTTAGTAAAAATAGAGAGCTTGAAGAGGTGACAAGATTTTCCAACAAAACATTTAGATATTAATAAATGACTGTTCCATTTGTTTCAGTGGTGAAGGAGGTTAGGTTGCGTTATGCTGCTTTGTAACTATTGTTGTTGTGATGAATGTATTTTTGTCTGTTTTTATTCTTATTTAAGCAAAGTGGATTTTTTGTCACATTTTTTAGATTTATTAATATAATTGCTTTTAAGGGAATGGATAAAAGTCCGTTTGCTGAGCTTCTGGACTGGTTGTAGTAACTTAAAACCTTAATGACAGAAGCACCCACATTTAAACATAACTAACTAAACTGTTGTGTCTAACGAAGGTTGACAGCAGACCACCCATTAGAAAGGAACTGAAAACCTGATAGGATGATTTACTTAGGATGATAATTAACTGACAGGAAAAAAGCTGTGGATAAGTAGAAGCACAAACCTGAACATAACTTAACTGCAAAACTTAACTAAAGCCAAATAGATACCAGTCCTCACAGTGTCTGACATGGGATTGCTTGAACAAAAAGGTATAGATGAGACAGCAAATTATGGTAAATATTTCTATGTACAATTTTGTGAGGAGGTTTGATAAATGGTCCGAACACAGACAGATAAAACCTTAAAGTCCAACTCTGATCATTATTTGATCAATTGTGAAAGTGTTCCTAGTGATCTTTTAGTTAAGATTAAGCCGTTTTTAGCTTGTGTTGTTTTCTAGGACATCATTTCTGCAGGGTGGCAGTAGTTCAAATTTGCCTCTACAAGCGTTTTACAACAACATTTTTTCATTTATCCCTGATTCATAATGATTTAAATAAAAAATAAAAAATGCTTAGAAATGCAACTTTAAGCCTAATTGTCTTTATCCATGACCTCAATTATAACAAAAATGCTACAAGAACATACAAGAAACATCCTAGAGTGGGTCTTTGACCAAATAAGTTATAATGGAAGGCAGGTTGGAGAACTCCAGCTAAATAGAAACATGCAGTCACAAGACTCATTTGTAAAATTTTCTTTTTCTTAGCTACTTGCATTATATCTATCTGGAGATTAAAATGAACACGAAGGATGCTCCACTGTGTTGTCTTACTGCTTTGGTATCAGAGACTAAACCTGTCTAATAAACTGAAGTACATCATTATCATTAGTGATACTTCACATCAAATAACTGTTGTTTTTTTTTTGGTTGCAAAAATGTAATTAGATTAGGGTCAGTTAAAGATAACAGCTGTTATAAAGAAGAAAGATTCAGGGTTTGGCCAAATCCCACTATGGAAAATGCTGTTAACCTTTAGTGAGTTTGTTTTATTCCATGTTGCAAATGTGAATATAAAGTGTGAAAATACGGAAAAGTCTCAAGATCTGGTTTGAAGCAGAGTTTGAAAGTTCAAAGTGAAGGGATCACTGGCTCTGCTATCTGGATGTGGCAGGAAGAGGAAGCAATCAGTGGCTGCTGCTGGAGTGCAACTTTAAACTGAGCTTCCAATATATTTTCTTCAGTTGGTCATTGCCCATGAAACCTCCATCACCATAACCATTATTCCTGCCGTAGCTGCCATGGACATGATTATAACCACCAGTTCCAAACCGTCTACTGCTTATATAGTGGACTGCACTGCGAGGATTATACTGAGATTTATTTATTAATTTATTTTTTGCTGTCATCTTATGTGACACCTGTGCCCTGACTAAAGTGTATTTTCAGACTAAAGCATAATTGGTGGAAGAGGCAATGTGTAGAGTTTTCCGCTTCACTTTACGTGGTTCTTAATGGTAAATGCTTCCGGATTAGATGCATGGCTCCAGAGGTCTAACTGCCGTACAAGCATGAATGACATTCATTTTTAATGCCAGGATGTATGCTTAGATTCATGCCTTCCATGTCAAGATATGTAATCTTCCACCTAGCTATAACTCACACGCCCCGAATGCAACTAGCACTTCACATGAGGGGTACCTCCTGTTCCGAAGTAACTGATGACAACATAAAGCAAGTTTATGGCCGTGCTATTCACCTAAATGGGTAAGGAAGACACACACACAGAAACGCCCAGACACACACGCTTGAGGATATAGTCACGCAAAAATAGAGGGTAAATCCTTTGTTGATCAGAATTTTATTAAAAATCTTAAAGTTATTATTAAATGAAAATAAACTTCTTTTTCCCCCAAAGTCGTTTTAACAAAAGTAGAATATTTTGACAAAGTAGTGTGAAAAACATTTTTGTAGACTTTTTGTGTTCATAGAAATCGACAGATCAACAGATTATGGACCCTTTTTATTTTCCCTTACAGCATTACCTTATTATATAAAAAAATAAAATAAATAAATCAATAAAAAAATGTAAAAAATGATTAATCACTTATTGAACATTGTTAAATTGATCAATGTTTAATGATATTACTTCACTTGCTGCAAAAATTGATAAATTGAATCAAAAATCTTTCCTAATGTAGCATAATTTTGCACATGTTTTTAACTTTTGATACTTGATGAAATTTTGCTTTGAAAATTCCTGAAACAGTGTTGTGTCTATTTTGCTGATATAGTATTATGTTCTAATCATATGAATGACTTTTATGACTAACATATGTTTTAAACGACTTATCTGCATTTGCCATGTTGATTTCTAAAATAGTTTTTTTTTTTCATAATAATTATGTAATTCATCTTTGTCATGTGCTTTATCGATACCTTGTGATTCTAAATTCTGTCTGATAAAAGCTAGGAACCGAATATTGATAAATCATGTAATAAAATGGTTATAGTATTACGGGGTGGGAATATATAAGTTTGCTTCCTTCCACTCCCTTTCAAGCAATATTTATTAATATGTCTAATTATCCTAAGTTTGATTAGTTACTGTATGAATGTACAACTGAAGATTATATTGCTTTTGTGTATTGTTTCTACTTGATTGCTTGAAATAAACCATTTCAAATAAAAAAGCAAATCAAATGACCAACCCAAATTATGTACATCTGATTAATTGATCAACAATAAGAAAAAAAACATCTGGGAAAAGAAATATAGCAGTTTAATGTAGACTAAATTGCCATTCCATAAAGACTGCAGTAATAAAATTGTTTTTCAGCCCAATAAGTTTTTAAGCCCCGCCCTGATTATCCCAGTTTTTTTTTTCTTAATCAAGATTATACCATTTTTAGCCAAAATTTAAATAAATTGTTTTTTAAGACATACCGTAGTATCTGCAGGGCTGCAGGAGTTCAGTGAAAATTTTCCTCCGAGTTCAGGGCGGGACTATTACTGAGTAATTAGCCTGCCCCCATTTCCCATCATCCACTCTTTCCCACTAGCTTACAGCCCCTCACAACCCCAACTTAACATTACAAATGCAACAAAAATCGGGATTAATAACAGATCTATTCAGCCATTCAGCAAAGACTTGTCTGCAAGTGGATGCATCAGAATTGGGCGGAGCAGGGAGCTAGTGGCCTGCCCAGTAAATTGTTTGTGTCGCACTTGCAAGCTTTTTTCAAAATCCTTTTTTCATCTCCACTGCACTTGACCCATATCGATTCAAATCAAAACATGCTCAGAGAATTATGAGCTTAATTTTCTTTAGACATGTCTTCCATCATGAGAAAAATGTTCCAAGAGCCCGTTAAGAAGACCCAAAACACCATTTTCATCAGAATGGGTCTTTAATTTTAATGCTTAATACTTGATTTTGTGAGTCTCATCTGTCGATTTCATACTATTCCAAAAATATTCTTGATAAAATCATTTTAATTAATGTGAAACATGACAAAAATAATTTAAGATTCAAGAAAAAAGAGGTCTATGAGAGAAAAATAGGGACAGGAGAAAGTATGAGGGGAGAGAGGAAAAGGCCGCAGCCAGCTCTCCAGCCAACCCTGCCCCCATGAATTTAATAAACTGCCCAACAGCAACGCATTATGATCATCAATCATTCCAAAATGGGTAGAAAGAGAGTTACAGAGAGGCGAAGAGGAGAGGGAGTATCGGACAGAAGGCAATGGGTCAAGGGCAAAAAGACAACGGTGGATTAGCGTGCGGGGGTGGGGGGGACTGTTGGGTTCCAAACCAGAAGCACTGAATGACCCAGATTCTTTCTGACCTTGTCCTATTTACCCCACTCTGTTGACTTTCCCAGATGACAGAGGACACTGAAGTATGGTCAATGCCTAAAAAAAATAGAAAACAGTAAAAGTTAAACAAAAAGTTAGAGTGAGGTAATATGCTTTTCATGCAATACTATTGCTGTGAATTTGTGAAACTTTTCTTGTTACTAATATTTCCCAAATTTCAGCCTTCTTTTTAGAATTTTCCTTTGCAAAACAAGAAGAATAAGGATAGGATGAAAAGTCAGGAAATCAGAATAAGAAAATGCGCATGACAAGACACGGCCTATTGATGTTTACCCCTCTTATTGGTAACACATCTCAGAATGGCTCAAACTTAAGAGTGTCTAAGCTCTTCTGTCATAAACAATCTTTATTCCACCCACCTGATGTTAGTTATCTGTTAAATCATTTTAAATTGAGTGCCAATTGTCTATATAATCAGTAACTTCAAGTAAAGTGGTTGAAAATTAACTTGTACATCATGCTCTCAGAAAAGAATACTGACCTAAAAAGTCAGCTATATACATTAAAAAAACAAAAAACAAAGCGAAATTCATGGAAAAAGTCAAACTTGTTTAGTCAGTCAATTGAAAAAGTGAATCTTTCTGAGCATCATTGCTCAGAAAATATAGTATGCCTTTATTTTTGCAACTTTGATTATGGTTTATGTTTCACCCCACAGCTCATAGTGGGCTGTAAGGAAAATAGAAAATGATAGGGAAAATAAACTGTTTTGAAGATCAAAATAACACAAAAACTGGTTTGTTTACAACTTCTGTTTCAGGAAGGATTTGCAAATATGCACACAAATAATAAGCGATCGGCTAACTGCTAAGCGAAGAGGATATAAGCCAAGGGCTCCTCTTTCCCACAGGTCTTCATTCTTAAAACTGTTCCAGCTGATTAGCTCTGCACTGTCAGCTGGCCTCAATCAATCAGCTTATGTAGATCCGCTGGAGGCAATAAGCAGAATTTCATGAGGGGCAGCTTCTGCAGAGAAAAAGCAAAAATAAGAGCAAAGTTCTAATATTGTAAGATGCTCAACTTGCATTTTTGCACCCTGACTTACTTTACTTTAAATGTCTTCAAAGGTTTTCTGAGCCTTTCAATGCTTTCTCAGTCTGGGTTGGAAGACTACACAATTATGGGGAAAGACTGCTGACTCAACAGATGTCCAGAAGACAGTCTCTGAAACCCTTTACAAGAAGGGCAGCCAAAGAAGGTCAATGCTAAGTGGGCTGCCTGTTCAGAGAGTGCTCTATCCCAGTGTTTTTCAACTGTTTTTGAGCAAAGGTGCACTTTTTTTCCTGGACATAAATCCTGCGGCACACCAGCAACTAAAAAGGTAAAAGACAGCAGACTCCATGGTCTGTTTTGATGTACAATCCCTCCAAGATCTCATGTGCATTTTTTAAAATACAGGCAGAAAAAAGCAGGATGTTGCAGCTGTTTTTCCTATATGTTGTAATAAAAGTTGTGATAGTTTGCAATGATAATTTTCAACTAAATTAGTTGAAAATTTGTCCAGGTAGTTGTTTTTCCTTACAGTTTATTACCAAACAATTTTATGTAACCTCACTTCTTTCTGAACAGTGATTTTTTTTTTTTTTTTAAATGTTATGTGATCACAACATGCGTGATGAATTTTACACAAAAAGACCATCATTTGATGCATGTTTGGGTTCACTTATGACACAAAAAGTGAACACAAAGAAGTTTCATTTGTGTTTTTCTTTCGTCTTAATCACAAATGTAATTTCACCAAAAATGTTTTTTTTTTTTTGGTGAATTGTTTCAATTTAGTTTAAAATATCTGTTGACCACTTAGCATTAATCCAGTTTTTTTTTATTTTGTTATTGCTTATATTTAAGCTTAATACTTCAAATGTTTTAAAAGTGAAGCTGAATTTCTACTTGATTACACATATTATTAGAAGACTGTTTTAGGTGGACACATGACGCGGAACAAACACTAAGATGTCTGCCTGTTAATGATAAACACAAATCATGAAGGACAACTGAACTGTTTACTTCTGATGTCATCACGAAGATTTGAAACATGTTAAAACAGAATAATGTGTGCATTTGTTGTGCTTTATAACCATTAATGGAGTGGTGTCATTGCAGAGATGCTGTCACTTTAACCCAATGCATCATGGGAGATGTAGTGCAAAAACTGACGCTGATGCCAGACAGATTTGCTTCTCTGAGCTTCATTGTTTTGTTCACTTGGTCCATGGTCGGACACCGGATTTTGTAGGGAGCTACATCGTTAAAGACGAGCTTTAGCTGTTATTTTTGTTGGAACTGAGAGACTTTATGAGCTAGAACAAGAAAGTGAAGACTTTAACCACTTCTACGTGGTCAGACGGATGATGTATGATTAAGTCTCCAAGAATGATTGGTGGAGATAGTTAAAGAGGCGGGACTTTTCCAAAAACCAAGCTACCGGTATCTGCTAAAACTGCGGCTAAATAGCGGTACCGTCATTCTTATCAAAATGTCTTGATAGAATCAAATAAACACAAAGAAAAAAGTACTTTATGATCTTTTCTATTCCATTGACTCTGGGTTTTATCAGGGCCTGTTTGGATTAACACAGAGCTGATATCTTGGCAATGGTAAATCTTTACAGATCAGTGAAAATGAATTTCCCACGGTACACCTGACCCTCTCTCACAGCACACTGGTTGAAAAACACTGCTCTATCCAAGTCTGTTAACAGAAAACTGAGTGGAAGGGAAACATGTGGTGGGAAGAGGTCACCAGCAACTCATGTGCCATCACACACAAATACCAGGCATGAGCAAAGAAAAAAATTCTTGAACCAAAGGTGAAAGTAGGCATCTAATCTGTACAATGGATAAAAAAAACTGAACTGAAAGTAAATTTGGATTTTGATTGGAAATCAAAGTCTGAGTCTATAAGAAGGAAGGACAGACACAAAATCCAAATTTCTTGAAGTCTAGTGTGATGTTTCTACAGTCAGGAATGAATGTAGGGTACATATTCTTAAGACAGTGTATCCGGTTATTTACAATATAAGACACTAATCTTGTCGGTACTAAGGAAATACCATGTATACATACAAATTGCACTGTAGGGAAAATTTACTTGAGATATTGAAAAATAAAAACGTTATAGAAACACTGCAATATCCTCAAATGGTTCAAAAAATATTATTAATTGCTTACCAGGTACTGACCAAGAGTATGTTTCTAATACTGCTTTTTGTTTAGCGTAACAATAATGTAAGTCTTGATTCTTAAAACCTAAATATCCACAGTACAATATAAAGAAATAATAGATGATCCATATCAAACCTTTAATTTCAAATGCATTCTTTACAGGGAACTTAACGTTTCCATTTACTAGCTGCTTTTCCCCCCCACACAATAAAATTCTGGATTTTTATTTTGTGCCACATACTTGTAAAAAAAGGGAATGATTTAAGCCTTTTTTCAAGTGCATTTGTCATACATAACTCTCACTTATCTTGACACTTTGGAACCTTTTATGATATATGTTGCTCTGTCTGTGCAGTTACTTTTACTTCAAATGAAGCTGCTCAGCTGCAACTCCAATGACCGTCTTTGATGCTTGGCAAAAATGATGGTGTGACTCATTGCTATTTTTGGCAGATGACCTAGCTACATCCATGGACTGTTTTTGAAATTTGAACCAATTTAATGGCCTTAGGTCATTTAAGAACACGATAAGAGTGCATCAGTTCTTAAAAACAAATCCACTGTAACCAGGTTATTAAAATGTACATTTTTGTAGCTCTGAATTTAGTTGCTAGCAAACTGGAGGCAGAAAGTTAAATTTTTTTCTTTTTCTTTGTTAGAAGATAAAAAAAGTATAATGTAATATAGTTCGGGAGGACATAACATTTAAAACAAAAACAAACAAAAAAATTGTTTCCTTGAAAAAATGTTACATTTTGTGCGCACAAACCACTATAAATATACTAATAATGGCTACAAATTATTGATTTTTGTCAAAAACTGCTAATATTTGCTAATTTGTGTGCACAAAATACTAAAATGTGCCTACAAATTATTCTTTTTTCTTAAACAAAAACTAATTTGTGTGAACCAAATACTAAATCGCGGCTACTTATTATTTTGTTCGAAAAAGGTAATAAAAATCTTATTTGTGTGCATGAAATGCTTATTTATGTACACAATATACTAAATTGTTGCTGCAAATTATTCATATTTGTCCAGAAAATGCTAATAAAAACAAAACAAATGCTAATTTGTGCAAAAAAAAAAAAAAAACAGCAGCAAATTGTGGCTACAAATAATTTATTTTTGACAACATACTAATAAAATGCTAATTTATGTGGACAAAGTGCTAATTTTTGTTTATAAATAGTTAATTTCTGGTAACTTTTCTTCTTTTAATGTCATGTTAAGGGCTCTATAATTAGATGACAGAATAAAAAACCTTTTGCACCAATTTTCTGGTAAACATATTTAAGCCATAATAAAAATAAAGGCAAAAAATAAAGTAAAATTAAATAGTAAATAATAATAAATAATAATACACGGCTACAAAGAAATACCTTACAAACCAATGCTTGCTCAACAAAGCTATCCTTTGTTAGATGCATTACTGAAGCATTCAAATTGTGTAGATTGAAACAACAAACATGTGACTTATATATTGTAAACATTAGGAAAATAAATATATAAAAACCTAAATCACAATCAATCACAAAAACCCACTTAATTTGTAGGTAGAAAAGTAAATTTGAATCTAGATTATTGTTACCCTCTTATGAGAAGATGTTCCTTTTGTCTGCCTTCATTTTCCAATAGATTGTGTCTCTGTCTGGTCAATAACAATCTAGTAGCCTTTTATATAACTGTGTATGGATTTTAGTGTAGAACCAAAAGTTCCAAAAAAGTTAATAATAAAAAGGTGTCCCACACTTTTACCCCAATTCAATTTTATTTATAGAGCCCAATATTACAGCAATAGTCGTCTCAATGTGCTTCATACCGGTAATTGTATAATTAGCCATTCTTCTTTTATTACCATCCTGCTTAAATGCACATGATGTTCCACACTTTACACACTATGTCTCCATTGGCTGATGGAAATAATGCATTGTTATTGAGGAAACTCTTTCGGAATGGTTGCAGAAAGTGAAAGTGCTATGGATGCTGGTAAACTTTCACAGGGAAGTGCTAAGCATTCAATTTAATTCATCACTTTTACACCCCAATAAACCGTTTGATACTGTAGCGCTTGCTCCTGATGGCACGAAAGACTGACTACTGTATGTTGACAACTCTTGTGCCCATGGGGAGTGGGGAGACTAATGCACTCAACAACTTCCCCCGAGTTCTGCTTTTTTAAATGTTTTTTTTTTTTTTTTAATGTGACCCCAAGTTATTAAAACTGTAGCCTCTGTGGCTCGAATATCAGGAGAAAGAGCTTCTCCAGATGAAC
The DNA here is from genome assembly GCA_023969325.1 of Oryzias curvinotus. NCBI lineage: Eukaryota > Metazoa > Chordata > Actinopteri > Beloniformes > Adrianichthyidae > Oryzias > Oryzias curvinotus. Next base: position 24,267,614 of record CM043714.1, read on the forward strand.
CAATTACACTTTGGTATGGGATGTGCCCTGAGGCAGATACCTTGAGGACAGTTTACTGGTTGGAAAGTTGCAGTTGTACGCTAAGTCTTCCCACGTTCTGAAGCTAGCGTAAGTCCCCACACCTTACTTTAAACTGGATCCACCTTCTTTATACCTTTTAAACCTAAGAATGTGAACAAAAAGCACATGGCCAAATATAAGGTCATCTCTGAATACAAAGACTAGCCGATGTCAGCTGGCTCTGTTTTTGTGTGTGAAGTTCTTTATCTTTGAAGTGCACAGACTGATGTTGGAAACTTTCTGCATGTTTCTTCCTTGTGTCTGCAGATGCTCTATGAGATTGGACAAGCCCAGTCAAAGCCGTGCGGGATAAATTTAGTACGTGCTAACACCCTTGGAGGCCTCTTAATAATTGAGAAGGCATCTGCTCCAATTAATGTGGTCCTCTAAATGGAATCCCTATTTAAATTTTCTCTAACTGGGTCACTCTCTTTCTCAGTCTTCTTATCCATCTCTTTCCCTCTGCGGTGCAGTAAGGGAGAAAATGAGCTGCCTTTACTTTTAAATGGTTTTTAGGGTTTCTGAAACATCATCTGGTATGTTTTGCCTGGGGTCTCCTGAGCGGACACACACACTTACACACACACACACCAAAGATACTGAAATAAAGTTTTGACAGATTTTTCAAACGGCTTTCTTTTAAATAGGAAAGAAGAGCAATGTGGAACTTCTTTGAACTCTGATTTGGTTGATAGATTTAACTTATTAAATCAAAAAACTGCAGGGAGGCGTTACCAGCCTTATTAAGACTTGACTAAGCAGTTGCACAGCTTCCCTTCTTGATTTTGATTAGTTGAAGCTTATTACATCTAAAAGTGGATAAAAACTTAATGCTGTTCTTTGGTCATTTCTTTTTATCTGATAGTGTGTATAATGTAAGTTTAATTTAGAAAAGTTTTGATACAATTTTATGTCCTGGGACAGTTTCACTCCAGTCTTGTGTTCTGTGTGCCTGCATGTGTGTAGGCAGCATCACAGTTTGCTCAGTGGCAGTGACAAACAGGACTTCAGTGCATGACTTCAGACTTTGGTGATGTGTTTGTTAAAAGAAGAAGTTCAGAGCTCCACGGTGGGGTGGTGGTCAACACTCTCGCCTCACAGCAGGTCGTGTTTCCAACCTCGGTTGGGACCTTTCTGTGTGGAGTTTGCCTGTTCCGTGTGGGTTTTCTCTGGGCACTTTGGCTTCATCTCGCATTCCAAAAAGCATGCTTCATAGGTTAACTGTTATCTTTAAATTGTCCTTAAATTTGACTGTGATTGTGTGTAGCCCTACAACAGTTTGGCAACCCATTCAGGGTGTACCCCGCCTTTGCTCTATAGTAGCTGGGATAGGCTCCAGCAGCAATCTGTTCTTTTTTTTTAACTTAAGTTTAGTAACTCTCCTTTTTTGCCCTCAGACCAATTCCAAATCTCTTCTTTCTTTGTTGCAAATATTATATTTTCATAGAAAGATTGCTCAACATATAGTTCCTGATCAGAGAGTGTTTACTTGGTGATCTGTCCTAACTTCTGGAACTTTCTAGTAGGTTACTTTTGCTTCAGTAAATAACTTCCTGAACAGTTGGGCATAACGCCAACCAAACAAAGGTGGAGAAATGATTCAGATTCTCCACCATTTGAATCGGGTCCATAGGACTACTCTATTATGAACTAAGAATCTTCCATTGGAAATGATTCATTATTTTCATTGTGATAGTTATGATTAGACATGCAACGTATGTTTTGACCTTAAATGCATATTCTAAGAAAGAACTGGTCTAATTGATTTATGTGAAATTCCTGATTTATTTATAAGCATGGATCTTAATTACCTTAATATTTCCTACCACAGCTTTTATGGCACTTTGGAACTCGCTGCTGTTTTACAGCGGCTGCTGTAGACTCCAGCTGAGCCAGTGCAGACTGTGACTGTGAGAGATGCCAGAGTGAAACTAAGTGTTTGGAGGGGGAGAGATGTAATTAAGAGTTGGGGGAAAGGCACAAACATCAAAATGTTGCAGGGGGGTTTCATTTAACTAATGGTAACCAGACTACACATTTGCATGTAAACATGAAAAAGGAATTTAGTATTCTATATGTAACTCGTGTAAATGTTCTAATTGCGGTTTTGTCTGATATAGAATGCAGTCGGGGTTTAAAGGAGGAAAAGCACAAATCGTTTATGGTAGTTTTATTAGCTGGTCTTAATACTTTGTACTTCCTTTCTAAGGTGCTTTTCAGTGTTAAGAAGCAAACAAAGTAATTTCAAAACCACACTCCCTTTTAAGTGAGGCTACATACACATCGGGCATGTGTGGCATGTTCAAGAACGTGCTGACCATGGATTTTTAAACATGGTTTTTGCATTTTGAACGAGGAAGCTGAAAACATGCATGTGTGCGTTTACACAGACTTTTCATTGGAAACGGTCCCTCGAACTTGCATTTCCAACATACGGTATAAATCACTGGTCAGCTTGACCCCTCCTCCCTCGTTTTTCAATAGGAACTACCTGCTGGCTCCAAGAAAGCAAAATCCCATAGACATCTATACAGAAATGAACAGCTTTTTACTCAGTCATTCTATTTGTCAAAAATAAACATTCTTGCTGGGATATCTGTTTCTTAACATGTTCTAATCCTAATTTTTTTTACTATATTTTTTCTTTATTGTAAGTGATTCAAGTTAAAAACTGACCAATCAGATGCCTCGGTAAAAGCATTTGATGCCCTCTGGCCCCCACCTCGAACATTTGATTGACAGATTCTTCTGAGCCTGCTTTTAGTGGAAGGGGTGTTGACCACAAACATACTCATGATTGGTGACAGTAGTTGTCCTAGAAACGTTGACTTACACCGACTTCGACCACTCACTGTCTCCAAATGGCAGTGCTTGTAATACAGAAAAAAGGCACAAAATTTTGTCACCCTTAGATATTTTCTAAGGGTGACGTCACACTTGCTTCGTCCATCTTTATTTACAGTCAATAGTTTCCAAGCCCGCTGTATCTGTAGCACTAGATTAAACAGAGCTTTGATGTTTCAGCTGCTGGAAAATCCCTTAAGGATTTCATGTATTTTAGCTGTTCCCTTCTTGAAAGTCTGTCTTGACATTTTAGCATTTCATTTTGTGCAATTCCCATTATTAGGACATCTTTTTATTTATCCTCTCTTTTTTCTTATTACCTGCCCCGAATCTGAATGTAATTGGCCAGTGACAAAGTCTGCCTGTGTAAATGCATAAATGTTTGTGTGTGTTTGTGTGTGTGTGTAGTTTTGTATAGACCTAAAAATAGCCCTGGGGGCTGCAGCGACAGAGATTTCAAGTGTCCGTCTGCAAGCTGACTTACAGAATGGGCACCTTTCTAGATGGATTGAGCATACTCCTGCTTTTTTTTTCTTTCCTCCTCCCCAGGCAACAGGACGGTGCAGCTATCACTCTAACATAACAGCTGTAAGAGACTTTTCCTCTCCCAGTTTTAGTTATTCTGGCTTTTCACTTTACTGAACTTGCTTTCTAGTTTCTTTCTTTTTTTTCTAATTCTTGCTCGTTGTTAAGCATGAGCTCAGAATTGAATAAAAGACGCTGTTTAGAAGATTTATTAAAAAAAAAAAATGCTTCACTGAGCTCCTTCAGAATGACGCCTCATCTGAAATTCAAAAATCCACAATAACAGTTTTTGTCAATGGCCCTGGAAAATCTGATTTAATTGTATTTCTATAAAGTGGATGACATGATTTGGTAAGCTAACATCTAAAATAATACAAAAATATATTTTGTGTTTGAGAAAGTGGATGAGTCTTGCTATCTTAAAGTCTGCCTGGTTCTTAAAGCTGAGGGGTGATTGGGGGGGTAAGCAGCAGGTAGGCCCACGCTGCAGCGCACCTGACTCGCTTCTGTTATTAGACAGAGCAGAAAGGAATGGGAGAGCGAGCCTGGCTGGAACGCCCAGAGGCAGGGACTGTGACAGTACCCCCTGTGGGCAAGTACAGAGGTTTAGCAGAAACTGGTTTGATCTATGAAACATGAAACGTAGAACGTCAGGTGGATGTGAAGGGATGCATGCGGCTTAAGTCGATGAGCAAAGGAGTAAATCATAGATTCAATTTGACAAGGTCCAATGAAGCAGGGATAAAGCTTCCTGGATTCTAACGCAAGATTTAAGGTCTTTGTGTGTGTCACTATACCCTTTTTTTCCAAGGGAATATTGTGCTTTGGGAGTCTGACTGCTCTTTTTTTAAGCAGTGTCAGAGAGGAAGCAGGAAATGGAAGCTAAATTCTGCAGATGGTGTGAGTGCTATTGAAAGAAGGTGCACTATGCATTGAACTTCAATGCTTGATCCAGCATGGAAGCAGTTAGTTTTGAACATTTTGTTGTCGTGATTTTTTGGATGGTATCAGTTTATTCTGAAGTGGTGGTTTCCAAACTCATAATATAAGCTACAAACCCCACAAGCACTCACCTAACGCTATTTCAGAAATAAAAAAATGCTACAGAAAGAAAGTAAGCTTCTGGGAAAATGTCTGCCAGTTAAAGGCGTGTTTGACTAGAGTTTTCTGTGACCATCAGATGAATTTATGCATGAGGTAGATCCTTCAACAAATCAGAAAAACATGTCTTTAGAAGTTATTGTGACCATGTGACCAAAGATCCAAGTGTAAATGTCGTTTCTTCTTTTGGGATTACGGTCGCAAATCCCAAATTGCCACCATGCTGCGACCTAAATGCAAGTTCTTCAGCAAAATCATCAGGTGGCCGCACGCCGGTATTTGTAAACGAGAAGCAGCAGGCACATTTTTACACACCGCGGAGGATTTAAGAGAGAGTTAAACTTTTATGGCGACTGGACAATTCTTTTTTACTTCGTCAGTGGTCACATGGGCACATTTGGAGGTTGCGCTGTGGTATTCCAGTGACAGGCGGGTGGCAGCAGTGCCATAATTGACTAATAGAAGGATCTTAAAGTAAATCGTCTGAATGGCCGATTTTAGACTGTCACCCTCCAGCCACCCCCTATCCCCATGCTGCTTTCTCACTGCCACCATCCGATAGTTAGAAATCACACTGTAGCAGCACAGGCCCTCAACAATGGCTCTTGACATGGGCCGGGGACCGAGCAGTGGCCGGACGTCAATCTGGCGAACCCGGCCACTATGGGTTGAAACTCATGATGGTGTTGATGGCACTGCAGCAATTCTGAGATCTGTATTCTGTCGAATTCCGGTTGATGCTGAGAAGACTACAAAGAAAACAGAACATTGTGTTTACTGCCATAGATTCACACATCGTCCAATCAGAGCCGACTGGCGATCAGGCTGTCACCTCCCTGTGGTTGGCCGATTTTGTAATGACGCATCCCTGCCTGACCACGCCAATAAACCTCAAAAAAACTCGGGCGGCGGCAGCTAATCTTGAAGATTCTACCTCCCCTTTTTTGTTTTATTTCTCAGCATTACCTTATTATATTAAAACTACCTCTGTGCCGGTCCTTCCGGTCCTGCCCGGTTACTTTGAGAGGGTTGCGTCAGGAAGGGCATCCGGCGTAAAACATTGCCAAGTTTCCCATGCGACTCGTTCGCTGTGGCGACCCCTGATGGGAAACAGCCGGAAGTGAAACAACAACCTTATTATATAAAAAAAAATGCTTAATCATTTATTGATGATTAAATTGATTGATTTTTAATGATATTACTTCACTTGCTCCAAAAATGGATTCATGATTTTTCCTAATGAAACATAATGAAACAACTTGATCAACTTTTGTTATAAAGATTTTTTAAACAGTGTTATGTCTATTTTACTGATATAGTATTAAATAATCATATGCATGATTTTTATAACTAACATAATCTGTATATATTTTAGATAATTGATCTGCATTTGCCCTGTTGATTTCTAAAATAGTTCATTTTTACATAATATTTTAAGTAATTCATCTTTGTCATGTGCTTTATTGATGCCTAAGGATTCTTAATTCTGTCTGATAAAATTATGAACAGGATATTGATAGTTCATGTAATAAAATGGTTACGGTAGAACAGGGATGGGATTATATAAATTTGCTTCCTTCCACTCCCTTTCAAGCAATAATTAATTTTATGTCTAATTATCCTAAGTTTGATACGTCATTGCATAAATGTATAACTGATGATTGTAATGTTTTTGTGTACTATTCTTATTTGATTGCTTGAAATAAATTATTTCAAATCAAAACAACAAAAAAATTGTGACCATGGCATTAAAAGCATGTTGTACATTTAAAAAGTTAAACTCAAATGCTGTAAAAAATCCTGTTGTTTAAAAGCAAAACAATTTATTCAGAAAATATAGAGGCCACATAAACAGTAGGAGGAAAATGTTTAAAGGAAAAAAAACGAATAGCTAAAGGAAGAGGTGAATATAAGTGCAGGTATGTGGGAGTCTGGGAAGGAATACAATGAAGTGGATGGGGAGCGTATGCATCTGACATGAATCTGCCTTCTTAGGTTTGGTTTTTTACCTCTGCTCTGCTTCATGATGGAAATTAAAGAAGAAGTCTTAATATGACTGCAGTATTCTTCTTGCTTTCATCTCAACCGACTTCTGTCATTGTGTTAAACAGAGGCGATGGAAAATTGAGAGAGTTGCACTTACTGGGGACGGTCTGTTGCATCGGACTACATTACTCAAGAGAAGTAAAGTCAATGGTGACAGACAAGAAGAACTAGGTTGAAGGTCAAAGTGAAGTTAAAAAATATATGTATTTTTTTAGGGCCCAGTCCATTGAAAATGTTGTTTTTAACATGTTCTTGTAGGCTTTTTATCATGGTGGAGGACATATAAGAAAAGTAAGATTGAAATTGCGTTTCTGAGTATTTCTATTTTCAGATTGTGGTGAATTGATAGCAGAAAAAAAAAATCGGTTGAAAGAGCTCCCAGTTGGGACGCAGCAGCTGAAATGGACGGCTCCTGCCGCTTTACAGGAATTATGTCTTAAGAGATGACACAGCACAGCTTTTTGGATTTTGACTAAAAACAGCATAATCATAGTTAAAAGACCCCTGGGAATTCTCTTACAGTAGATACAGATATATTTGGAGTGGGACTTTAGAGGGTTATTTTAAGTTTAAAATCACTTAGGTTAATCAAAGACAGACATGAATCAAAGATTTAAGATTAAAACTATACGAATAAGGAGCAGAAAACCAGATATTTGAAAGAGCTTGGACTCATGACGCAGCTACTGCCATGGACGGGCCAAATTCTGGCTTTCTTTGCTCCAATTCTAAATCCTCCACTTGCAGACAAATACATCCATGTACATTTTCATTATTTGGTCCAACCTGTGATATTGCTTGCCGTTTGTGATAAACGGTTGTGAGGTGCTTGTCAATGGCGGAAGAGAGTCTAAACAAAGGCATGCTGGGAAATTAGCTTGACTAACATCTGCGCCAACAGTCCAGCCAACAAGCCTAAAGCGAATTTCCAATGAGCTCCTGCAAATGTGCAGAACACGTCTTAAAAACTGCATAATCATGACTGAAAGACCACTGGGAATGATTTTACAGTAGAAAAAATATTGTTGGAGTGGGACTTTTTATATATGTTTTAGCCTGACCTGCAGTTGATTTAAATGTTGCTCAGAAAAATAACTTATTTATTTGTATACTCATTTTTATTAAAGCAGATACATAAGTAAACATTGAAGAAATACAAAATCCTTGATTCAATGTAATTTACAGGCTTAACTAGTTTTGCATTAAGCATTATCTGACATCCTGCAGTCTGTACTGTAATTGTGATATTTTATCTGTTATTGAACAGACCATCATTATTCTGGTGTTTTTTGGGAGGAAAAGCATTGATCTAACTTCTCATAGTCCAGATAATGGACCTTGTGTTTGAGTGCTCATGCTGTTTTCCTGACAAAGCATTAGTGTTTGCACTCCTGCTGAGCTTAGAGATGTCTCAGTGTAATAAAAAAAAACCCTACGTGGTTTGAAAACACAAGTACACGCGTGCAGACGATTCAGTTAAGATCATAACATCAAATGACAGAAATGACTTGATGAACACAGTCTACACCATTTAAACACAGCTCAATGGATTTTAGGAACCTACATTTTTCATCCACGAAAATGTTATTCAATTTGTGATGTTCATTTGATGTTCTGCAAAAATAATAAAAAGAAGAGTCTGAAGAATTTCAATATCAGAGAAATCTTTTGTTTTTATTATAGTTGGGAAAACGATGGACTTTTTTTTTTTCTTTTACATTATAATAGCTTTTTCTCTCTGCTAAAGTTTTTTCTTATTCCAAGTTTTGAAATGTGCTGTGACATTTTTAAAGGCCTAAATGCAGGCATACTTTTTGTTAAAATGTAAGTAATGTTATTTAAAATGACAAAAATAAGAAAAATCTTCAAAATGATCTTGGAAACATTAACGTACATAAAACATTTAGTGTTTTACTTTATGCAGTTCTTTGCCAGGAGATCGAGTCATCTTACTTTGGGGTAAGAGGATGAACTGTGCTATTAACTAATATTTGATTTAAAAATATGTTTTTTTTTTAGTGTGCCAAAGGTAATAAATGATCATATATATGGATACAGTTTACTCTGAATGGCTTAAGAAAAGCATGAAATAGGCTCTTTAATACATTTAAACAGAGGTTTTGAAGTCAAGCTTTAGTTTTCTGCCAGGAGTCTTTTGTTTGGTCCTGCCAGCTTTGATGTATCAGCAGGAAGGAACATGGCAGCTGACCACGTGCAGTCTTTGCCCTTATCTGAGTCTTGTCTCCAAAGAAATCAGCTGTCTTTGCTTGTGACTTTGGCTTATAAGGGGAATATCTCATGCAAGTTTAATGTGGTGCTGCATGAGAAAATGTAGCTGCACACTGCATTCAGGGTGTAGGATAAGAAACATGAAATGTGGTTCAGTTTTCTACAGATCAATACAGTGAGAACATTATTTGTTCAGGCCATCATTTGAAGCAGCTCATTTAATTGATAAATTGACAAAGAACCACATGAACTGACAATTTTAAAAACCATATGTACAGTCATAACAATATGGCTACATCCTGTTTCAGAGAATAACTGCTAAAATTAAATGCAATGTAATTTTATGGATTTTTGATGTTGTTAGGAATAACCAAATACGGTAATCACAGCTAGTTATTTTAATTTGTGTTCATTTAACCAACTGGTGATGATTCAAAACTCCCCTCAAGGCTGTTTCTTTTTTTATTGACACATCACATCTTAGTTGAATCATTTTGGATTAAGAAACTATTCTTAGGTGGATGTTTTTTGTGATTATGTGGTGGTTCAGCAAGAACTGTTGGTGTTTTTTTGCTTTCATGTGAATTGTGACAGGAAAAAACACAGTCATCTGACTGAATATCAGGATGTTTGAGCAGATCTGATCATGCCAAAACCTGTTGGTGTTTCATGTTTTAACCCAGTGGCAAAGATGGTTTTAGATAGGTCTCATGAAAAAAAATCTGTTGTAATCTCCAAAAAACATAAATCAACAGTGAGAAATAATATTAGAACATAGGGAAAAAAACAACACATTAAAACAACATTCAGTCCTTCCAGAAATGAATCTTCTTAGAAGTTCATCTCAAGGGCAGACTGTAATGCACATAGGACTCAGTCAGCATATTAAATGTTAAAATCCATTATAGTACCATTAGAAAGAGGGTGAACAAGTATGTCTTGTTTATGGGGATTGTCAGCTAGAAACATGTTCACTACAAAGAATGCAGCAGGACAGAACATTTGGGTTTGCAAGAGAACAAGTCATAAGATGAAAACATTTTTTTCCAATTGCTTTATTTTTTAGAAAAGTAGTTTAATAAAACCGCTAATAAACAATTCAATATTTTTTAAGATTTCACATATCGCTGTAACTGCTGTTAAAAGCAAAATCAGGTTACATGCTAGATGGATTACCAGATCACCACATTCTGCCCTGGGGCCAATTAATATCCGCTCATCATTTTACTTTCTTGTCCAGCTACTGAGCAAACAGATGGAAGCTCAGTTTTTTCCTTTTTTTTTTTTTAATTTTGCTGGACAGATTATTTACCATTCGTTGTTATTTATGCGAGTAGAGGGTTCTTCTTGTTGTTACTCACAAGAATCTGCAGAGAAGAGCCACACAGAAAGGCTCCCAACACCTCATGATGCTAACCAGCCCCACCACCATGCATCTCTACAGATTTTCAACTCTATTATCATATAAAAATAACCATAAATGTAACCATGCAGTGCATTTTCATTGAATATAGGGAGCAACATTATCCCCCAGCTCCCCACCAGGATGACAAACTCTGCTGGCCACCCTACCAAGTTCAAATCTTCTTACAAGACAATTTCAAGGGGAATCATTTGCTCTAAATTTGAATATCTTTCAGCAGCTGTAACATGCCAGGGAATTTATCAAAGCTCCCAGAATGATCAAATCAGAGTGTGACGGAAGACTTGGACTCAAAAGAGATTGTTAAAACAGATTGGCATTTCAAATGCAAACCTCCTGGATTAATTTGTTGTGTTGCAAAACAGATTGCCTTGGAAATACTCTAATCTCAAAATGAATATGCTTCCAAGTCCAATTCTGTCAATTGTTACAAGGGACTTTTATTTCCTCTGCACAGCTTCCAGTGTTTATTTTTGTTCAAAGGCTAAGTCTCAGGATGACAAGAGTGTATCACATAATTACTTGCTAAATTATGAAATGGAAGATTTTAGGATTAAGCTATACGATCCCTATTTTCTGAATCTCAATACTACCCCTTATTTACCACAAGATGTTTACAGTACGTCCATTTAAATTTTAGTATGTATGAAACAAAGCCCTCCGCCACTGAACAAAAATCCAATACCATCTGTTTTTCTTCTTCATGGAAAAAAATGAACAGTCAGCATCAGCTTCAGGTCAAAAGTCTTGCTTGAGTTGCAGATATTTACTGGCACAATTTCAAAATTGTAGTGATGAAAAAATAAAGCCTCGTGCCTCCCTTTCATTCCAGCCTGCAAAGGCAAATGGAATGAAACGTTTTTTTGTTGTTTTTTTTTTTTGCTAACCAGAATGTCTGTTCATTAAGAATATACTGGACATTTTTATTCCATGTGCTTAGAATACATTAAGTTAACAATGTTGTTCGTACAAACAGTAAATAATACACACCTAGAAATTAAGTGAAACGAAAGGATCAGTTGCATAGTATTTTGTTTAATGAAGACAATTTGCATAACAACATTTTTTCAAGTCCATGTCCCAAGTCTGGATAGGAGAGTTATGCCAGAAAGGTAATCTGGCAAAAAACAAACAAAGCCAAACTGATCATTAATCAAGAAAGAAGAAAGTTTGAAATGGCAGAGAAGTATGTTTGAGTTGTGCAATACATATGTGGCCTGATGTTTTCAGATCACACCGCCATTTGCAGTGAGAACAAGGATCCGGTGCAAGGACATCTTGAAAGGGGGTTTGCTCTTGAAAAGAAAATGAGAGGGACTCGAGTGGAATGTTAAGGTTACAGGGAGCAGAGGTGAAGAAAGGGAAAGTCTTAATTAGGATCAACAGTTCAAAGCAACAGAGTGTGGAAAAAAGGTGAAGAACCATGTGCAAGCATGTTGGAACAGAAGCATTGTGGGGTTCAGTGTCTTGCCAAAGATCACTTTGACACATAAGATGACAAGGCGAGAATCTGACTTGAAATCTTCTGATCAGGGGTCGACCTCCCTACCACTGCACAATGGCTGCCCAAATCCGACAACCGTAACCAAATCCAAGCCTGTGATTGGTCAAATTTCAACCTCGTCTAACGTTAAACACGTGTCCAATGGCCGCACGTTTTGTACGTAGAGCCCAGAAATGGTCTTAAAAGTGTCTATAGGAATGCATGAACATGAGAGTTTAAATGTGGAAACCCGTAACTCGTATTTACACTATCAGTGTTTACATAGTGGACGCTTCAACATGCATTGCAGAGGGCGCCCTGAACGTATAGCTTAAGAGACGAGTGATACACTCATCAAAGGTACATTATGTGGCTTAGACCAGCCAAAAGCAATAAAAATGTGTCTAGCTGTTGTATTTTCCTTTTTATTTTTGACCACAGTGTTCAAAATTCTAAATAATTTCTGTTACCTGGTGAACTATTAGGCATATATGTTGATAAAAATTCTCAATTTTGGTGATGTTTTATGTTGGTTCAATAGTATAGTTTTTGCCCCTCTGGACTTATTGAGAAGACACTAAGTCCAGATACCATGCCTCAACTTTAACATCCACAATAAATGTAATGGTAAATAGAGTCAAATAGAAAGAAATTGGAATGACACATGCTGTGCAAGCATATTTTAGGATTCTCATATGTGTCAACTGAGCAGGCAGTTCTTATAGCTGTCTCCTAAGCTTTTTGCAGGTAAGGATTTTTTTTTAAAATAGTATCAACTGTATAAAGTGATAAAATGTGCAACTTTAATAGATTTTAAACCACACACTGATTTGCTGATGAGATTTTTTAACAAGGGAAAGAATACATACATAATGCAAAGCCCACCAAATGAATACATGCAAACACAGACATGCTCCCTGCCACCTACAGTGTGTTCCTCACATCCTCTCCAGTGTGGGCGTTGTATTCCAGGAGCCACCTACCTTACTATGGTGATGAATAAAACAAGAGCCACTTGGAGCTATCTGCAAGTGTGCTGAGAGATTCTGCTGACGTGCTGGCTTTTAGATGGACTTCTCTTGCTGCCTGTTTGGATGTGGCAATGGCATTTTTGAGTTTGAGCATGCATACATGATATGACTGGGGGAAAAAACTGCAGCAGAAGGCAGTGATCAGTGTCAATAGTAAGCACTACTAGCATATCAGACAGTTTACATGCCTTTGAGTTATATTCTGACAACTTTAAGATAAAGTACAGTGTTCATGTGTCTAAATAAAAATATAAAATGTATCTCTTGATATGCAATATCTTACTGTTTGAAATTTGATTTCTTTAAGTGCTGGGTAGTTTCTGTTTGAATTTATCTTTGTTTCTAACATCTATGTCAAATATTAAGAACAAACAATAGTAGGCTTCCAGACCAATAAATCATCTGTGATTGTAAATATATATTTTTATACTTGGTTTGCTTTTAATGGCTAAGTCACATGGCATTGATCCTCCTTTAAAATGTGCTAAATCGACTTCTAAGTTTAGTTCAACTCTTCATCTTCTCTAAGACTTACATTTGTCTGAGATCCAAGACAGATGTCTGATAGACATTTACTAAAGTTCTGTCTTCTTGAATCTAAATGGAGAAACTGTACAACCATCGCTTTGATTATAATGAATTTACATTGTCATCCTACCATCTAACAGCAGGCACAGTTGTCTAAGCAGTTAAAAGCCATGCAGCTATGATTGTCTTCTTGATTATCCGACAACAGAAACAATCAGAAGTCAGTCACTTTTACCTAATCCTAAAGAATATCATAGTTTTTGCATTGGTTCTTAAAGCCTTAGTCCCAGTTGTTTCTAGGAGCTCCCTTAAGGCTAATATGACCACCTCAAGCCTTAGTCACATGCACTCATACAGGAATTTGGTTCATATGAGTGCTGCGGGGTTTGACTTCTCTGGCCCCTTGGAGGGCCATAGATGGGAGCTGAAGTAAAACTTTGTCTAGCAGCTTCCTTAAGGCATATACAACCACCTCAAGGGACATCACAAAAAGGGTACATACCATTGTCCTAGATGTATTTGAAAGGAAAATGTTAGTTACTTGCACCTATGACACATGAGGGATGATGTTGTGTGGCGTTCTTTCGCCACTATCTAGTCCTTGTAAGGTATGAACACTGACTTCTTACTGACTGTACAAATGTGCATGCATGGGGTGCGCTGGTGATACGTAAATGCCCACTGGACGCATGCAGGATGCCCACAAATTGCCCAATTTCCTTAATTCTTACAGTTATTGCATGAATAGAGTGCATTTATCGTTTAAAGCAGCACTAACAGGGTCCTTGCGTAGGTTTGATTGAAAAAATCGTAAATCCATAAAATGTGACTTCATCTCTCCTACTTCAACCTTACTGATGCTTGCGTGTTGTATAACTGTTTGCAAGACCTGTCACTGGTAGCATGGCTTTAGATAAGAATGTTCATGAACATTTTCACTCTACAGGCTCACTGAGTGGTCTACGACCTTGCTTATTTCATACGGGTCTATCTGTGTGTGCCGTACACCCCGTATCCACCCATAAGGACAGTTGTGACAAAGGCCTTATGTTCGTATATGCAAGAAAGTCAAGAACCATAAAATATAAAAGACATTTGACAAAATTTTGTTATTTTTAGCAGCAGAATTGAATTATCTCTAAAATGATTAAATAAATAAAATTATTGATGAATATGCAAAAATTTTGAAAAAAAAGCAGCAGTTGTGTTAACTTTTTTTCACTGTGTGGGCAGATAAAGCAGTAATGATATGGAGCATGTTGGTCAAATAGAGTAAAAGAGCAGTAGAAAAAAATATTATGAACATAATTGCGTAACCATGTGTGCCTCTGCACAAGTATAAACGATTCTCAGTGGTTAATAATAGCTGTCCTCTCACTGCTGGCTTTTCTAGTTTATAGAGGCTTATTCATGAAGTAAACATACACCAGTATCTTGTTTGTTTGTGCATGCATGCCTGCTTTCATTTGTGTGGTTTTTTGTTGTTGCTTTTTGTACTGGTAATTTTTTCAGTTTTGCATGGATTTATGTTTGGAGTGTTCAGGGTCTTTGTAAAGAGGGGAACTGCAAAACAATGAGCTTCAGTGGATAAGAATGGGGAGGCTGTATAGAGCATTGGCAGCCAAACTGTTGTACCTACACCTGAAAATTCAGTTATTGATGTAGAGGGCAGGGTAAATAAAATAAAACATATATTAATTTTTCAGCTCAGTGTTTTTTTTAATAATCCTTTTGTTCTCTCACCTGTTCAGGGTCAAAGAGGGAATCCATCAGGTGTTTGGGAAGCTAAACGTTTACATCATTTTTTTTTTTTTTAGTAATTTTGTGTTATCAGATATATTTAATTTGTCTTCTTAAAGGTCGTGTCACACAGCCACTATGTACATTTTGCGTACATTTGTACATCTACGTAAATTTCTGTGAATATATTTGAAAAAAGTCAGAAAAGTTTTGGTCTGTGCGTGAAATTGTCACAGATGTATTGCGAATGAACTGCGTTAAAATCACGGAAAAAGTAGGAACAATCCACCCAAAGAACATGAACCATACATGATTATTGTCCTGTTTATATGCAATTTAGTAGTGATTTATGTAATTCTATTACATGGTAGAATTAGTAGAACTACAATTGTGTAATTCTAATGTGATCTGTGTCATCTGTGGTACATGTGTGAAATGTCTGTTAGACATATGTGGAATGGTCGTGGGAAGCCACAAATATGCGTATGCATCTGGCAAAAACCCTGCAAACTTGCATACGATTTACATTATAATTGAGTAAAAGATACGCGTATAGTGCATTCACATAAAGACCTGTCGGCCAATACCCTTGATGGACATTCGCGCACTTATGATTTACGTCTATCGTGTGTGTCACAAAAAGCACAATTTCATACATGAAAAATGTGCAAAATGTACGTAGTGGGTGTGTGATAGGCCTTAAAAGAAGAAGAAAACAGCAGCTATGGATAATCATAGTGGACTGGAACTAAAAGCTAGAATGAAAGAAACTGGAAAGTGAAGGGCAGGTAACAATAGAATGTTTGTGAGGATTGGCAGGTGTTAGGGAGGAGACAGCTTGAGGGAAGCCTCTGATAAAAAGCAAGTTTAATGAAATTACTGAAATGTATGTCAGAAGAGACTGATGAAAGATTAAAAGAAAAAAGACAAAAAATGTTGGAGGGTTTAAAGGTTTAGAACTTGTGACTATTAGAGAAAAGAACAGATGAAATATAGCAGAGATTTAAAGACTTGCACATAAATATACAAACATGCTGAGGTTTTAGGGAAGAAAAAGAGAATCATAAAAGATCCATCTTTTTCTGAAATACGGCATTTGTGATGAATATATATGAAGCTTTTTATCAGTGCTTTGGTGAAAGCCCTCCCAAATGTTTGGCAGTTAACTGGAGAGTCTGCTTAAAAGCTTGATGTTCTCAAGGAACTGTCTTTTTGCCTGATAAGCTGAGGGTTGCAGAGTTTAGTTTCTATATTTGATATGATGGTGCTTCAAACAAAATACAACTTCCAGGTTTTACCTGCAACTCCTTTTCTTCACTTGGCATTGACATCTTCCACTTCAATTATCTTCAATCTTCGATCAAGCGTTTCCAGTGGTATTTTAAATATGTTTATACCATTTCTAGGACATAGTTTCTGAGTTGTGGGCAGGACAATTGATTGAAAGCAACCCCCCCCTTCTCCTCTCATTTGATTTGATTAATCAAATCATCCATCTGTTTACCCGCTCTTCCTCTAGCTTTTAACCCCTTACAACCCTAATAAAACATTAGCAGTGCAACAAAAATGGCGAGCAATATTGGAACTATCCAGCCGTACAGTTTTGAGCCAGATGCCAGCTGGAATGAGAAAAACAAAGACGTACATGGATATAATTGTCCACAAGTGTCAGAAGTCAGAGCTATGTCTCCCTCTCTGGTCACCAGCAGAGCCATCGCCAGAGTTCAAACCATACTACATCTCCCAGCAACCCCAGCGCATAGTTCCTGAATGCTGCACACCTGACTCTTATTCACCCAATCAATCACAGCATACTTAAACACTGCACCGAGCCTCACTCAGTGTGAAGTATTGTTTGTGCCACTCTGCCTTCGGTATAGCTGGATCTGGTCTTCTCTTTCCTGACCCTGTTTCTAACGTTTGCCTGCCGCCTACCCTGACTCTCGCCTGGATCCTGATTACTCTAGTTGTTTCTTTGATGTTCTCATGCTTGTTATCAACCCCTGCCTGCCTGACTCTGATTTAGCTTTGTGGACTTTTAGCATTCTCAGTGCTAAGTTAGTGCTCCTGATTTCTTAATATTCCAGCAATTTCCTCTCAGTCCAGAAGTGATGTAACTGAGTTAAAAGGTTTGACTAACTGTTATTTTTTTCAGCAGAGATGTTTGGCTCCAGACATAAAGCGATCATTCACATCCATTGATCAATTTGTGTTAGCTGGAGCTGATATAAAAAGTACATAGTCAAACCAAAGAGGATGAATACAAAAAAAGCCAGGTTTGCTTACAGTAAAACAAATCGACCAAATTTCTCAAAAGAACAAATCAAAAAAAGAAAATTTTTTGTTGGTCTTAAAACTTTTGACAACTGAAATCTGTTTCTGTCCCATTGTCCAGTGCAAGAATATTTTTGTACCAGAATTATTAGTTTGTTCATCTTACATGTAAAAGCCACAATGTGCATGAGGTTTAGGACACAGGTCACTAGAATACATTGTGCCATTTTTTTTGCGTTTCTATTTCTGTGGTTTTTATCACACCAGTGTCTCAGAATTTGACGGTGATTGGTTGCTTGTTTGATGGACTGATCTTGTTTTTTTCCCCCTAAAAGCATTTTTCGTTATAGAGGTATGTGGTGGGGTGGTATTTAGTACTATTGTCTCACGGCAAGAACACCCTGGTTCAAATCCCAATTTAGATCTCTGGCTTCTTCCCACATTCCAAGAACTATATTTTATTGGTATTTTAGAAAAAACAGTTTTGAACAGTGTTACAAATCTCAAGATATCTAATTTGCGCATATATATCTTGGTTAGATGTGCAAATTTTATATTTTTCCCTGTAATCATTTTATATCTTTTGAAAGTATTGTTTTTTAATCACATGTGATTTTTATGTCTATATGTTACATAATAATTAAGTAATTCATCTTTGTTATGTGCTTTATTGATACCTAAGGATTCTTAATTCTGTCTGATAGAAGTTATGAACCGGATATTGATAATTCATATAATAAAATGGTTACGGTAGAACAGGGATGGGATTATATAAATTTGCTTCCTTCCACTCCCTTTCAAGCAATATTTAATTTTATGTCCAATTGTCCTAAGTTTGATACGTCATTGTATGAATGTATAACTGATGATTGTAATGTTTTTTGTGTTATTCTTATTAAATTGCTTGAAATAAATCATTTCAAATAAAAAGAAAAAATAAAAATAATATATAATAATATATAATTTAGACTGCGCAGTATAATTTATAGACACAATGAACTTCATTGAATCATTATAATTTAGACCTTTTTAATATAAGTCATATGATGCATGCATTTTAAATATTTACCCTGAACTATTGACCTCTCCATTACTATCAAAAAGAAAAAGAAAAGAAAATATATATAAAATGCTCTTTTCCAGGCAAGTTTAAATATTCTTCTTTTCCACAACCCAGTCAAGACCTTCAAAATAAGCACAGCTTTACTGGTACCAAAGGTCACATTGGGCATTAGACTGAACAAGCAGCAGAAGAGAAAGAAGATATGGATGAGGACGAGTTGAGTGATCCCAAGGGAGGTGGAGATATGAAGAGAAGGATGCAACAAGGGTCATATGGGTAGTGGAGTTGCGAAAAGGAAGTGAGGTAGAGATAAATGAGGAAAGATAGGGAACATTGGTAGAAAAGGAATGGGAGCATGGCAAATACATGATTGAAAGCAAGAGGGCAATGAACAGGTGAATCTCGGCTATAAAGCAGATCAGAGAATGATATAAGGGGCCTTTCCTAAAGGGAAGATATGAAGATAGCGCATCCAGTCAAAGGTTAAAAAATGGGCTTCAGCATTTGGAAGGAATAAAATAGGGCTCAATAGTAATGTTTCATGGTTTAGTCTACTTGTTGTCAAAATAAAAAGTAGAAAGCTATGTGGTGGTTACGTGTATACTAGTACATGGAAGATCCCACTTGGGTCCTTTAGAAGGCAAACTGCTAACATCGTAATTAACATTTACTTATATTGAGGCTAATGCTTAGGTATATTCTAACATCTGGCTCTCTGCCACTGCTATTTAGAGAATGCCAAGCAGCCCTTGCCAGATGACTGCTGAGTCAGTGGTTGTTGCAAGTATGCTGAACCTGGCTACAATCTGTCAAAATATGGTACGAAGAGATGGATGCAACAAAAACTGTGCTGTCAGTTGTGTTGCTCTCCCATTCTTTAGTGCACATAAAATGAAGTTTTTAAAATGTAGGTAAACTGGTAATTTTTACATTGTGTTCAACCAGCTCAGTAGTTACAAGGGACAGAAGACAAATCACTTGCTAATTTGAATGTACAGTCACACAAGAAAGAAGCCACATATGTTTATGCTAATTAGGAAATAGTAATAGATATACTAGAGCAATTCTTGCAGGAAAGAGATAGAAATCAGTAAAAGCACAAGAGAGTTGTTAGAAATAAGGCATGAACTTAAGTACAGTTATCAGTGACAGAATGCTTGTGAGTCACTTATTTATAAACGTGCTGGTGTCTTTAATGATGGAGTGAAAGAAAAAAAAAGCACATCATGAAGATAATATAAGGCCATAATTAAATTGTACTTACAATTTTTAAATTCCTTTTTATATCTATTCGTTCATTAATATAAAAACTGTAATACTAGTCCCTTGAAACTATTTGCGCTGTAATGGTATGTACGCACCAGGTATGTGTCGCCATTCAAGATTGTGCTGAACATGGGTCCAAGCACATTCTGGTCGTGCACAAACCGGAATTATTAATTTCTCCTTCATGATCAATTTTGATACGTCACTACCAAATCCAAATCTCTGACTGGTCAAAGTTCAACTGGTTTAACTTTCAATGCATGTTCGATGGCTGCATGTTTTATAAAACAGACTTAAAAACTTGCGTACCGAAAAATGAACATGAGATTTTTGTGCACTGAAGCAGTAATTGCACATATACACACATTTGCATAGACATTTCAAGTTGGAAGTGGTTGCTTCAATAGCTGGTGTAAGTTTAGCATCAGGATTTGGCAGGTTTGCCATGCTACTTAGCTACCACTATTGTTATTGACAAATAACCATAGTATTTACAATTATGCCTAAGCCAAAATATTAAATAAGCAAGATATTTTTAAAAGTTTGATACAAATTTCACATATTTCTACACCCCTGCTGTTTAATGATCACACATTTTTGCACACACACTTCCTCTTTTGTAAAAGCTATTCCTATCAGACCATTATAATGACATTAATTTTGTTTTATACAGCCCAACTTAAACCCCAACTTCAACTATCAACAGTTGATACCTAAATCTAACCATAATGTGCTTACATAAAAATATTATATTTAAACCTAATGAGGTGCATAAAAATTGTAGTACTCCACATTACGATGAGTCAAATGTCATCATAAATCTCACGGTCCCCATAAAGTTGGTGTTTAAGGCAAAACTGGTCCTAATGAGGCCATGAATATAAGTACACTGATACACACCTACCTTTTTTGTCAGTTCATATTAAAATTTCATTTTGACCTACTCCACTCTGCTTAAATGAGTTATTTGCGCCCTTTTTCATTTTTTTGCTCTTGCATATACACCTACACAGGGTTCACATTAGTTCAATACTGTCCGTCCAGGTGTCAGAACGCGCTGCTTTCCAGCCCTTATATCGGTGTTATGGATAAAAACAACCTGCTTGTGTGTTTTCACAATGTGTGTGTGCCATTTAGACACTTGATGAGATCCTACGCCGTTCATAACCATCATCGCTCAGCACTCCCACCACCTTGCTTCCATCATCACATTGAGACAATAACACCGAGGTTCGGCCTTGTCTCAAATAAGCAATACATCTAAACCTGTGTGAGTTTCCCCTTAGTCATTATCCTTGTCAGTGTGTCACTGTTCCTGTCACATTAGCGCCATCAACTGTAGCTCAACCTACAGGTGTGTGACTTTGTTCGAGAAAGAAATGGATACTACCAAGTATTTTCGACATCCTAAGAGCCCTTAAGAGCAATCTTTGTGAAGTAGCATGATGGAAAACCTTGATTTAACAGACAATAAAAAAAAAAAAAAAAAAAAAAAAAAGATCAGTTTAACAATAGTAAAAAAGCTCAATATGGGTATAGTACAGAAAGAGCAGTCTGGAAGTCAGAGGGATGAGGATGTTATAGAGCTATATTTACCAAAAATCCAAACAGATGGTAACTTCAGAACAGCCAGTGACCTTAATGACCAATACCTAATACTGCTGAAGCTGTTTAGGATTCAAGAATCATTTGCTATGACTGCTTCTTTCCAAGCTGCCCCAATTCTTACTTTTAATTAAATCACATTTACAGCAGGGCCATTGACCATATCTTAGGAATCATTTCTTAAACATAGCTGTTAATTGTTATCCTGATATAAAGTTAAAGTTAACCACTGGATCTTTGGTGGGTGGAAAATTTCAAATGTACTTTTATGCATTATTACTTGAAGCTGTCTATAGTCTTTTTTGTGTTCAGCATGTGTTTTTGTGCATGATTCCCCTCATATTATATACCGGTAATTACATAAGAGATTTTGAATGTTTCTGGGAAGATGTACTCTTAAAGGGCCTATATCATGCTTTTCTTAAGCCTTTCAAAGTAAACTATATCCATATATATGATAATATATTATCTTTGGCATACAAAATATATATTTTTAAATGAAATATTAATTCGTTTTGCTGCTCAATTTCCTACCCAGAAGTAAATCAACTTAATATCTGAGGCACCGGCTTTTGCTCTTTGTGGGTGCCGCTGATTTCATGACGCCAGCCTAGAGTCGGCCTCTGCAGGGTGTCTGCATCTCACCCATGAAAACAAACAATGTTGGAACTTTTTCAAAGATTGATGTGCATTTATTTTATCTAAGTATCTTAAGGAAACTAAATAAGTCTGTGCTAACAGATGAACCCAATATAAGAAACTCTTTAAACCATTACATTGGTGTACTGTTTTAGTATCCCAAAAGGACTTGACTTATGAATATATTCTAGTGGTCACTGGATCTAAGGCACATATAAAAGGGTAATAAAGCCAGACAGAGTAGGAAGACATAAAAAAGCCTTACGAAAACCCACCTGACTACAAATTCACTCGTTACAAGGCTTTCATCTTTAATCTATTTCCTTTTTTTATTTTATGTTTTCTTTGTATGGCTTTTTTGTTTCTAGACACTTTGATCTTCTGCATTTATATTAAATATCAAAGACGGCGGGGAATGTATGGCTTGTGAAATTAAAGAGCCTTATAATTCTAAGCACTTTAAATCTTAAAAATCTTATTCAGACATACTGTGGGTAATGGTGAAGTGCCAGCTTTCGCAAAGAACTATGGGACGTCTGAATAGGTCATTTCATGGCCAAAATGAGCATTGATCATTATTGCGTTGATAAAGTTACTTCAATGAAAAGGTAAGCAGTTACTCACATTTTGCTTCTGTGCATTTATGGTGAGGCAAAATGTGTGCGTGCAAATATGTTTGTGTGTGTGTGTGTGTTTATGTGTGTTTGGTGCCGAGGAGGCATCTGAATGAAGCAAAGCTCAACTTTTATAATTCCAATTTAATATGTATTGTGCTGTCTGCTTTTGCACTCTTTTACACACTGACTGCAGGCATGTTTTTCCAAAAATAAACAGATTATAAAAAGCCAGTACGTAGTTTTTCTCAGTCTTTCTCTTACGCCATCACATTTGTATTTAACCCTTTAACACCAGAGACATCGCCTGTGACAATATTGTGCTACACTTTATGTTTGTGAGGTGTTGCATATAAAAGCAAAGCCGATATGAATAGCCACCTTTCTCCGTGACAGAATTGGCTGATTTGTATGGATTAAGGAAGCACTTTATTACCTATAAGTGGATGCTTTTCTCTGAATCTGCCGGGAGCTAAAGCTCTGGTGCAAAAGGGTTAATTAATTTATTACATAAACCTATATATATAGACCACGGTTGGGCAAAAGTTTTGACTCATGGGCCACAAAGGATTATACAATTTTACAGATGGGCTTGATCAGAAGCAGTTGTGTGGAGTGTTTTAGTAATCCACCTCACAAGAGAAAGAAGAAAATGAGCTCTAATTTTGATTGAAAATGAATATTTTAAAACACAACATTTTTTCGTTCCCAAAATTTGTTTCTTCTCATAATAGTGCCAAGTGCACCAATGGGTCCCTCAAAGAAAAGCTCGAACCAATAAAAAGGTTGTATTCATGTGGAGTTGGAATGATTGGAAAACATGACTAACATGGACAACACTCGTGAACGTCAGAAAAACAACAAATTTTTCAACACCACATAATGTAGAATAACTTTCTGTACCTAAACACTGCTCAGTGTATTTGTATGGGAAATGTATGGGGAGGAAGCAGAACTACAGGAAACATACAACATTGATGGATTTTTTTTTTTTTGGTGGGTCAGTTTAAATAGTTTAATGGGCCGTGGGTAGTTTGCCCACCCTGTTTCATTTAAATATTTATCCCACATAAAAAGAAAGAAACTATAAACTTAATAAGTTGGGTTACTTAATGTAGCCCAACTTTGTTGCTCCACTCTTTAATATCTTCACTAATTAGCTTTCTTTTTTTTACTGCTATTTTAAGTGTCACTTCACAATAAGCAAGAACTTTTGATTTAAGAAGATCGGCAGCAGCAAAAGGTAGAGTGTGGTAGTAGAAAACATTAAAGAGGCTTTGAGGATATTTTACAGAAACTGTTTTACACATCATGTTTTAAGCAATATCTAATATCAACTTGTGGTTGTTTGTGTTCACTAGACCCAGATAAATGCTGTTGACCGGATATTTCCAAAGGTATTGATAAATAAATACAAAGGACTCGACTGTATACAAAGAAAGCGATGCACAGCCCAGTGCAGCTTTTAATATATGGCTGGGAGCTTGTTGCTATGGTAACGGCATAGTGGAAGCCAAGATTAAAGGAGCCATTTATAGTCTTTCTGGTTTATAAAAAAAGAAAATAAACAAAAAAAACCCTGTTTTTTTTCATTTAAAATTATTCTTTGTTCAGTTTATTAGACTTCTATTAAGTTTGACTTGTGAAATATAAAAAGGAGCAGTTGTTACTGAACTTAAAACTTATAAAAACATAAATAAAGAAACAAATTAATGAAATATTTTGGTTAATCTGTTAACATTTATTTTCCAATTCAAATCGTCTCAGCTTTTCTTTGTACTCAGAATGCACCAAACTGTCCTTCCTTTTTACATGTTGAGTTATAAATGTTCCCAAATCCCTCTTCAGCAATGTCATCCTCAAACAATTTGGAAACTAATTTATTATTTAGCTCTAATGGAATAGTTAATGTCTTTGTGTTTAACTCTATAGCTTTGTTCAAAGCCTTTTGTTTCACCTCATTTATACTTCATGATTCACAAAAATAAGCAAGGCTTGATAATTTAGAGGGAATTCACTCCTTTTAATACAGATAAACCCAGTTATTGAAAGTTATATGAGACTCACGATGAGCAGCTTGTTAGTATATTTTTGACACTCAGAAAAGAGTTTCTGCTTTTATAGGTAGATCGTTGCCTTTTGTTCTTTCAATTAGTTTAATTTGAGCAACATTGAATACAATTTTTTTATTTATTTTTTTGGTTGATGCTAGCCTGATGTTAGTCTATTTCACTGAAGCAATACAATAGTAATTATATTCCAAAAGCCTACAAAGGGTAGAATGTCTTCTATTTTTTGAAAGAATAATGATCAAGCTAATTTCTTTTGCTAAAAAAGCAATCGGGATGTACAAACCTTCATGCACTTTTCGGCATCTTCATTTTAATCTTGGAATATGATTTGTAAGAAAGAGAGAAAAAGTTTGAGGTCATGGTAAAGCTGTGTCGCACAGCCACTATTTACAATTTGTGCATTTTCTACATATAAAATCTCGGCCTTTCATAACACATGCCTGAAATACATAATTCATAAGCATTGCTTCAATTTTTTATTCGCCAATGTGCGCAAATGTCCATCGAAGGTTTGGGCTGATGGGTCTTTACGTGACTTTGGCCATTCAAAATTTTTGGTCAGTTTATAATTCCGCAGTTAATGCATATTTTATGTAGTTTATATGCAATTTTTACACAAATCTTATGCAACCGTGTGAGATTTTTGCCAGACACAAATTTGTGGCTTTTTCACGACTGTTCCATATATGTCCATGTATGCCTAACAGGCTTTTTACGCATGTATCATTATTTGTATTTGATGCACAAATCCCTAATAAATTGCATGTAAAGAGCGAAATATACATGCACGATTCATTCTCAGGTATCGTGTGACAGATATATAAATCAGCTAATCTTTCAACCTTCCAGCAGTCTATACTGAGTGGGGGTCTCCTGCTCCCCCTGTACTGCTCGTCCGGGCGTGGGGTCAGGTTGCTCGTGGGGCGGTGTCCGGTGCTGTGCCGCGACTGGTTTGGAACTGGTTGACTTGGAACTGGTGTGGACCAGGGGAATCTGACAGTTTAACCCTTGTGCTATCTTAGATGACCCCACCCTTATTTAGACGTGTTCTCCCTACCATGACAAAGGTGGATAAAGGTGGAAAAATTTTATGTAACCCATTGAACCAGTGAAGATCACAAATCATTGAAAAAAAAGGGTTCAGCGCACTCTCTAGTGGGTCTAGATGACCCAACTCCCAACAGTAAAGTGCCTAGGATAGCACAAGGGTTAATTAAAAAAAAGGCATTGTGAGGGCCTGTGGCGGGTGCTGACCATGGTGCTGACATCATGTGATTTCTCTTCAGTGCTCATGTCAAAGTGAAGAAATTCAATAAACAGCTGGTGTACATGTTCTTTGCATGGTTTATTCATATTTCTTTTGTAATTTTAATGCGGTTCATTTGTGCTACATCTGTACAATTTCACTAAAAGACCAATTTTCATGGGTGCAATATGCGCAAACTCTATTTAGCGGCTGTGTGACTTGGCCGTAAACTAATAGAACCTTGACTCCTACTTTATAAACAACTTATTTCTTAACATTGACATTGAAAAGTTTAGGAAGTTTCAAAGTTTAGGAAGTTTCAATAAGATACATTTTCCTTTTTTTAAATCTAAAATAATCTTAATTCGGTTCAAACATTTCTGCCATTGATGTTTTTTTTTTCCTACCAAAATTTGACCTTTCAGTGATCTGCTTTTTTTTTTTCTTTCTTACCTCTGACAAAGATTAAAATTGTCTTTTTATAACTAAGGGATGAGCCATCTGTTATGGTTGTGTAAGGAAAAAGAAGCTAGATCAGTACCGATTATATATTGAAAGTTTAAACATTTTTAATCACAGCAGTATTTTCCATTTGAAGCTTCTACCTGTTTGATTATTTCTCTCCGGCAGTGACTGTTTCCTTTGTTTTTCAGTTTGACTTTATCCAGAGTTCTGCTCTTTGCACCATGAAGATGACACATATGCCTCAGTAAATCTGCCTTCTAAAGTATTAACATCATCCTATACAAAACTAATTACAGTCCTTTAAGTGTGGAAAAGAACAGCCCTCCGCCAGTGTAACTGGCTTATTAAAGGAATTGGCAACCTGTAACATAAACACATGCGCAAGTGCACATCATGCTATATGAGGCTTATTTTCTGGTCAGTGCTTTAGTGCACCGCCTTGCACAATTAGTAGCTTAATGGATTCCGGGGGCTAAACTGGGTCGAAATGAAAAGGTAAGAGGAAAGAAAAAAAACACAGCTAGGGCATGGTTAATTGAGTGCAGCAAATACCAAATCTCTGTCAAAGAGTCGATAGTGTTTGTTGCCACCTTATTTTTGTCCCACAATTGCTGACAGATTGACATTTAATTGTACGACCAATTTAGCATTGACCACTAGGACCTTTATCTGCCATTACAGCTACTGGCTCAAAAGGCTTCTTCTCCCATTTCCTCTTTTTTTCAAACGGCCTTTTTGGCAAAGTGAGGTTGACCTACTTGGACTGTGAACTTCAATAGACAATCTTTACAGCTCATTTCTTACTGGAACTTAATGTTGGTGAAATTGAGTGCACGTTTGGGGGTGTGTGTCAAAATGCACATTTTCTTTTCATTTTCCATACATTAAATTGTTTGAAATGTTACATTTAGAGAACCATTTTTTTGCCCTTTTTCATAATGATACTGCTGACCTTTTTTTTCCTAATGTGCTCAGCACTTATTGTCAAGGTCTTTGATTTCAATGTCTCCATGTTTTTATTTTTGTTGTGAAATAATTGGGTGATTTTTGTCATGAATAATTACATTGAGTCATTTAAAAAAGTCAGATTGTTTTTGTAAACTGGTAAACTCGAGTTTTCTAAAGTACCTATCTGCTTTCTGTTTTTCTTCTTTCTAGGTGCCATCTTTGATGAGTCAGCGCGGAAAGATGATGAGGTGTTTCGTCTCGCTGTGGCAGATCTCAACCTAAACAATGAGATTCTGGAGACAGAGAAGATCACCATCTCTGTGGAATTTGTTGATGGGAACAACCCTTTCCAGGCTGTACAGGAAGGTAGGATGATATTACCAGTGTGTGTATCGACGTTTATCATTCCACATATCTAGTAAAACCAGCTGGTGCTGCAGATGTCCAGAATCCAGGCTAATACTTTTTATAAACTTCCCTATATTTTATAAGAAAGAAATTAATGTGAATATGGCAGATTGTAGTCTGTCACAGTGCATATTTAGCTTCTAAATGATTATTTTTTACCTTAATAAAGAATAGATAAACTTAAAAGTTTTGATGTTTAAAAAAACACATAGCTCATAGTCAGCATTTTGATAGACAGACAGACAGACAGACAGACAGACAGATAGATAGAATGTATTCCAGGCTCATGGTCCAATTAGTAAAAAGGAGTACACAGACCCACTACTTTTAAAAAATACACAGTGTCAAGAATTCACAAGTTGAGGTACAGTGTATAGTTACAGTTAATAAAAAAGTTAATAAAAAAATACTTAATAAGAACAAATTAATTAAAAAGGATAAGAATAAATACCAAGATAAAATTTTACATATACATACCACACCATAAAAACATTAATTACATTAATTTTGCTCATAAGTATAAGATTTTTACAGAAATATATAAAAAGCTTAATTTCTCCAATTTGGTTACATCAGTCTAAAAGCAATGGTGCCAATGTTCTTTTTAGAGCTAAAAAATAAAAAAAAATTTGAAAGCCTTTTTTTTTTTTCAAATTAGTTTAGGACTAAGGTTAATGTTAGGGTTAGGGTTGAGGAATGTGGCCAAAGCTTCTTTTCTACTGTGTGACTTTGGGTTGAACTTACTGGGGCATTCACTGCTGGTATAACTGGTAACTGTTTTACATTTTTTTTTCCCATTTGGAAATGAGCTTTCTCTCTATTTAGTAATGAACTAAACAGTTTTGAAGTGGCTTCATCATCGCTTGGCAGCAAAATTTGCTCCTGTGAGATAATTATTATTGTGTTTCTGTCAAATCACATCAATGCATTACACATCAATACATTACACATTTCAAGACCAGAAAAATGGCCTACGTTCTGCTTTGATAACGATCAGATTTTTTTCATAATCATTAGCCGCATTTGGCTGCAGCATGAAGCATTTTTGTTGATTTGGAAAAAAATGTTTTGTCTGTTTTACTTAATATTAATTCCAAACTATACCATGGTCCAGGTGAATACTCAATTCTAATTGGGTGCTGGATGTGGACTAAAAAGTGATAATGGATAGTGATAATGTACATCTAAAAAAGAAGTTCCGGTCACGTAGCCCAAATCTTCAATATCACCGGCTTCTTTGAAACAAACTTCTACTTCATCTGGACAAAAACAAGCTGTAAGAGGGTAACATTCTCTCTAAACTGATGCTTTGTTTAACCTATAGTAACGATCAGCTTAAAGATTGTTTTCCTTTGCTGCCGGAAGTTGGTGTCGGCTCAGCCATTACTATGACAACGCGCCACACCATGCCTCAAACCATGCTGCTTTTTTTGAAAAAGTGATTTAAACCGGAAAAAATAATGAGAATAAAGTACAAAAAATTGATTGAGCATTAATTTATTTTTTAAGTCACCATGGTATACGTTGGATAATGCCCTTCAGTGTCCATTATTAGAAATTGATCAACTTCACGAAAGCAGGCTTTCGTGTCATCCATACATTTCTGATAATAAACACTTCGTCGGGCATCATCCCTTACATAACCAACTCTTTTGTGATTAAGCTGAATACAGTTTACAGAATAACTCATGTTTAATATTTTAAGTAATCTATAAGTTTAGAAAAAGCAAATGCAAAAATGCATACAAATTGACTCCCTGTAATTTTAAATGATGCTACCAATCAATGTTAACAAAGTGGTCATACTTTTTGTCATTAACATTATATTGTTGGATATAATTCAATTGTGCCTAGATATCAACACATTCGATTACAATTAAATCATAAATCAATTTAAGATGCGTGTCCCCACTAATATCTTACAAACAAAAGGTTTTTAATCATTAAAGAATAACAAATATGCGTCCATCCAACCTTTTTATGCATAAATATTTGTTTATTTCCTATTGTCTGTCATGAAAGCAGCTTAATGTGGTTGTTTATCTGCCATCTACACAGTTATGTGAACTCATAATGACAGCCTTTATTTCTTTCTACAGACTCATAACATAAAATGTCTTTGTAAATGGGCCAAAAGGAAAAGAATGTGTGGGTGTATTTGACTGCACTGTGACACTGCAATTGGTCCTGCTTATAGAGGAAAAACAAATACAGGAAATAAAAGCAGAGCAGGTATGCACATGAAAACCTTTGCATTTTTAGAATTACAATGATGCATATGTGAACCAAAACAAAAGATGTTAAGTTCTTATTATCAGAGGTGTGGATCTTAAAACCATTGTTATGGTTTTAAAATTATGAATTAGAAAATTATGAAGTAGACCTTTATTTCAAAGGATTTATGCCGGTGAAGATTCTCAAGTTAAGTCATAGCATCTTGACTTAAAACCTTCAGCCAAGTGACTTCATCAGTCAGATAGGATTAATAATAACCTACAGTTTTGCTGTTTTTGGTGTAAGCATTTAGGAGAACAGAATACAATTACAATTTGTCTTTCCTTGGTTTCTCATTATTTTTAATAAAATTGTGATCAGAACCAGATCTAGAAATTGCTTAATCCTAACTAAAAGTCCACTGGCAACGATAACTTAATCCTTGCTATGTATCGTTGACAATAATGAATCCCCACATCTGTTTTGTTGTCTAATATCATTATATAGATCTACAATTTTTTCTGATTAATTTGTTTTAAATTTGTTCTTATATGTTTAAGATTGGGTCTGTACACAAAATCCAAATGTTACCTAACAACAATGAAAAATAATACTTTTTTATACACACAGTACGAACAACTTTATCACAGAGTAATGGTGATTTCCTGTTAAAGCTCAGTGTGTCATTCTACATGTGCACAAACACACCAAATATTATAGGTTATGTGAAACAGTAATAAGGTTCCAATTACTAACTGACCTGTTACACGAGTTTAGTTTAATTTGATCTGCAATTAAAATTATATGTATATATTTTCTAAAGTTGAATTTAAGAAAAAGAGGGGGCATTGTGCCATTGGGCCATGAATTCTCAAAATCATTACATTTAATTTAGCTAAATAAATTAACATTAACGATGGGACATAGATTTTTTCCTGTGATTTAAATAACTGATACTTAAAATGCCGGTGAAACCCTATTTTTCGGATTTATTTAAGGGATTTATGTATTTAAATTGGATTGTTTCACTGGACTTCTGAGGGACTTAGTGAAAAAAAGTCCTTTATTATGTTTATTTTTTAGGCTTTAACTCAAAAGTTGAAATTAGTACCTTTCCATTAGTAGGCTAGAATGTCAGAATGTCTAAATGTCACCTGGATTGCTCTGTGCTTTTTACCATTTTATTTCAGGAGAAGCAAGCTGCTCCTCAAGTGTCTTATTTTAAAGATTAGTGCTGTGTAAAATGAAAAAAAAAAAAAAAAAAACAGCAAATGGAAAGAGACGTGACAGCACAGCCGAAAGAAACCTTTCAGTGTTAGCTTTGCGACAGAGAAGACAAAGCCAGAGGCATCTCTGAGTCCTGCAGTGGGTCATGTTACATTTGCTGTAGAAGACACTTTAATTCATAGTGACTCACATGTGAGGAACACTTAAGCTGCAATGTAGGGTTCGGTTTATTACCTAAGGGCCATTGCCTTTAGACTTTGGAAGCCTTCAACCAAAGACAATCACTGTCAGCTTGTTCAACCAAGTACATTCTGACTTTATTCACTTTTAATTCTAAAACATATTCTTGTTGATTGTTAGTATTAAGAAATACTTTTATTTATTTGTATACAATTTATTATTTAATAAGGGTTAAAACAATATGCGAGATGTACATGTGATGTACATTTGAAGCAGTTTTTTTCAAATATTAAAAACTGTAACGTGTTTGTTTTCTATTAAAGGGCTTATATCATGCAAAATCAACTTTTTGAACTACTAAGTGTTTAAAAATGCTCATTCTTATCAGTGAACTACCCCAAAGCAGTATTTTGATCCACTCACACTTTTCCAGCACCACCGTCACACTAACATACAAACCACTTCCTTCACGGAGCTAGCAGGGTTATTGGCAAAAACGCTTCCATTTTATATGCACAATATGTACATCCCTCTTACACGTTCATGAGAAAAGTTGTAGTCTTTTCATAGGTGTGTCACGAATAAACCACGTTAGAACCACAGAAGAAGTGCAAAAAACCACTGAAAGAACACGTAAAACAACGTAGAACCTGAACCGTGCGTGATTGTTGCACTGTTTATATGCAATTCATTAGGGATTTCTGCGTTAATTACGTATTTTTAACATGATACGTGCCACAGTTTATGCAATATAAAATTCATACATTGGTGTTACATACCTGGAAAGTATGTCAGACATATGTGGAACGGTCATGGAAAGCTACAAATTTGAGTATGCATCTAGCAAAAATCATACACAATTACGTAAGATTTACATAATAACTGTGTAATTCTCCCCCGACCAAAAATAGTTTTGAAAA
Organism: Oryzias curvinotus; assembly: GCA_023969325.1. Taxonomy (NCBI): domain Eukaryota; kingdom Metazoa; phylum Chordata; class Actinopteri; order Beloniformes; family Adrianichthyidae; genus Oryzias; species Oryzias curvinotus. The sequence continues at coordinate 24,299,765 of CM043714.1, forward strand.
GCTTAAAACCAAATTCTTGTAAAGACATGTCGACCAAAACCCTTGAAATCTCATACAGGTAAGATGTGCAAAATGTATGTAATGGCAGTGTGCCTTTAAATAGTTTGTTTTCTATATGTATTGTATCAGTAAAATGATATTTAGTTAGAACGTGTGCTCTTTATCCATTTTTGGTTCCAGAAGGATTTTGTACTCATAATTGTGCCACAGAGGAAAACAGGAAATATAAAGATTTGCTGGCATTACAGACTTTCATTTTTATTTTTATTTTTGTATTTTTTTTAATTTTTTTAAGAAGCTTGTATGACCTTTCAAAAGCTTGGAATGTTCTTCAGCAAGGAAACTTTAGCAAAATGCTATGTAACATTTAATCCAGACAACGGCAGTTAGGAGGTTAATGAGAGTATTGCTCTATACAAGCATTTGTAAAGTGAGCTCTCTGTAGTCAGCAGTGTGAATAATAGCAACATTAACCATGTGTGCTCTTTAAGGGGCAGATTTGCATACATAAAAGGATATACAGTAATTAGCACCCTTCAGCATTCAGTTTTTTTCTTATAACTTAAGTGCAATTTTCAGAAAATTTGCAAAGGTGGCAGCTCATTAGGGAATCAGTTGTTGGGAGGCTCTTAAATGGTTTTTGTATGACGAAGAGCTCAAGAGGTGCAGCTGAATAGGAAGATAATTTGCAGATCTTCAAGCTCAGGAAAAAAAATACACTACAGAAATAATGATGTGGTAAAGTAAAAGAAGCAGGTCAGTGTGATATTAAGGTTAGGGGAAAATATGCTTTTATTTAAGATATAATGGTCAGAATATCTTGATTTCTGCTTTAATGAAACTTTAATGAGCCTGTTTGATATTCTAACGGTCATAGAGCTATGTTAATGTATGATTGATGATATTTTGTCTTATTATGAAAATAAAGGTGGGATAATTCTCTTCCCGTACGTAATCTGACCTCCAGAGGTTTTCAACCTAGACAAAAACATGCCCTTAATTCTAAATAACAATTAACTCCCAAGCATCACCAGTTGTCAAATTTCATAGAAAGTGGTGCTTTTTTTTGGCACGTAAAAGAGTAATTGGTCATTCAAAAACTTCTTTTGGTTGATTAAAAAAAAAAAACAGATGGTTGTTGTGGATGGAATATAGAAGCCCAGTTCTAACCCAGACCATGACTTTGCTTCTATAGAATGTGTGTTAAAACATGGGTATTTGTGGTGCAAAGGGTGTAACATTTTTGATTCTAACAATATCATCTGTAGCGACCTAATGGAGAAGAGTTTTAGCTGCAGGGGCTGTGAGATGTTAGATCATTGATGCATTTCTTTTTTCTTGATCTAGTTGACTGACAGTTTTAAGTAGGCATGTCTTTATCTTAGGTACCCCTGGGTCCATGTATTTTTATCGATTTATGCTGCTTTCTAGTTTATTATTTAGTTACACCTGAGGGCTTAATGTTTATGTGACTTGTACCAGTGGAGTTCTTAGGGCCTGTCCTATCTCTTCCGTTTCTGATTCCAAAATCATCATCGTTAATGTTTATCTCATACAAGTAGGATTTTTGTCTTCTGAAAATTTTTAAAGTACCTTGATGATTGAATTTATAGCACATTGGTTGTCAAGATTGTGCTTGTACAGAGCTGTATTTGAAATATCTAATTAAGATCCATTCCAATGAAAATTGCGTTGTTGGTGTTCTTAGCCCTTGTGCTATCTTTTGGGGTCCAGATGACCCCACTCCTAATGTTAACGTGCCTCCAAGGCAGTGATCTTCACTGGTGTCCATGGATTACATGAAATCCTCTACACCTTTATCAACCTTTGTCATGGTAGGGATAATACGTCAATGTAAGGGTGGGGTCTTCTGGACCCCACAAGATAACACAAGGGTTAACATCTTCTTATAGCATTTTTCTCATGATGGAGGACCTATATGAAGAAAATTAAGATGAATTGGTTTTCTGAGGATTTCATTATTCAAATCCTGGTGTATCAAGAAAGGTCTTATTTGTGATGTAGCGTATGTCCTGGGCGGGCCAGCACATTGGATATCACAGCAGGCTTACTCCACTCTTTTGGCCCCGCCCACATCTCAGAAGCAAATTTCGCTGTATGATTCAAAATACAGCATAATCATAATAAAATAGATCAATAGAGATAGATCAATAGATCAAAAGATGATCAGAGTGGGAGTTTAAAAGAGCCACATTTCGTACACCCCACTCCCCTAGCTTCTGTCACCTACAGTTACTTCACATCTTAATCACTACACCATATTTCTGTTTCCACAGTCCAGGCAGGCTAGACAGTAGAGTTTTTGTGAAGCAGGTGGAGCAGCGAGCGGTGCGTCTGTCTGCATTCATGTTCATGCACGCCTGCTCATGTCTCCACTGATTACAAAGCATTACAATCATCTAATTGGATTGCAGTCTGTGGAAATGTGGGAGTTGAGGAAGCGGGATGACATCACAGGAGTAAGAACTACTTAAGAGGGCTTTACTAGCAAAGTCTTTGGTTTTTGCCAGTTAAAATGACCCCCCCCCCCCCCCTTGAGTTGATTTATGTTATAACAACAAAAGAAAACAACAACTGCTGCAGTGAGCAACTGAACAACACAACATGTTTCCTTTACAGTCCATATCCTGTGATCACAGTGCATGCATGAGTGATGTATGTTGACGCATTTTTGCATAATGCATTTGTAAATGGTCTACATTATTCTGGAGGGAATGTGAAGCCACACATTGATTGGTTAGTTTCAAACATCACCTGAATTTAACATACACTTGGGGCAAATTAAAGATATTTCAACTAAAAAGTAAACCATTTATCTTATTCCGGAGAAAACCTAAAAACTCTAGGTGGGTATGGGTTAAATGTTTCTGAACATTATATTCTACAGGCATGCTGGGGGTGCATGAGATGGAGGTGTGTTGTACTAAATTTTAATTTTTAGTAGCTACTTATACGACGGCATCACCTGTACATCATAAGTGCATGTAACTTACATTATCCTTGCAAATACTTTATGGTACACTTACCACACACATGAGAATGGTACGTTCCATTTTCATGACATGCCTTCAGGCGAGCCCCAAAAAAACTGCAAGACACACCTGCACTCCCTTTAAGATAAATCCCATCTACGACCCTCCACGGGCCCTCGCATCCCAAAAACGTGCAGCACCTGTATGAGTAAAACCCCTGTACATGCAAGTAAAACTTTACCCGACTCCATTTCAATTAGCACCACTCAAACATATTCTAGATTGTTAATTTCAACATCTTGTGAATATACCAACTAACCTTCAGTGCAAAGTGATCACATGACATGACATGTTTTGCCAATCTAGGCCCCCAAAACCCCAATTTGCAGCCTGTGACTCATTAGTTCCATAAAAAAATTGCTTTTAATAATGTTTTAGTAAATATGCTTCCAAAGAAAGTTGGGGCTTGAGAGAGGATTAATTAAGTTGGGTGACTTTTGCAAAATGGAATGTGTATAAATATGATTAAAAAATACTCTTCATCTTAAATTCCTAATTGAAGTTTTAATGAAGTAGTGACTGAAATCTATATATAGAAGATTTTTCATCCTTAGAATTTATCTATGTTGACGCAGTGAAACTTCACTAAAGTCAGCATGAAGCAGAAGCCCTAAGGGTACAGGGGAGAGAAAGCCTGTGATGAGAATGAAGAAATCAGACTTTGTTCTGGTGATACGTGTACTGAAGTGATATAAGCAGACTATGATAAGAAGTCACACTGAAAGTATATGCAATTCTTCAGTCCAAATAGATCATTAGTATGGTTTTTTTTCTTAAATGTTTTTATTTTGCTTATTTGTTTAGAAGTCACATTGAAAAAATGATTAGATATGGATTTTCATACATTTACAATAGCAATTTGTACAAATGCTAAACAAGCTAGTTTTCTAACATTGAAACTTTTTCCCAACTTCTTAGTTTTTTATCACATTTGACCAAAACTAGTGGATAAACTCCTAAAAAAAACAGTTTCTTTTTTATTAAGAACAATATGAAACTCATAAAACTGATAATTCTTTTTTTCCACCTTGCTAGCAAAATATAGATTTTAAATCTTTAAAGGATCTGTCTTTTTAGATAGAATTTAGTTTTTCCTTCACTTTTTTAGAGAAATCTGTTTAAGGCATTGGGAAGTTGTTCCTAAACATTCGGGAATTCTTTTACAATATTTAACATTTCTACTAAATTATTTTTGTATATTGACATAGTTCTACTCTTTTATAAACCAAAAAAAATCCTACAGTTATTTGTTATCATTTTGGAGAAAGTTATTTTTTCACTTCAAATCTCTACTTTTTACATATTTCTTTACTGGTTCTCTGTGCTGCATCTGTGCGTTCCGTCATGAATGTTTCATCAACATCATTTCATTTACTCTTAATTAACTCAGCAAGGATTCAATGTCTCCAATTACATGATGCATTCAAACTTAATTCAAAATAATGAAGCTGTTCACTGGTCTTCGTTACGTAAATGCAGTGGGAATTTAGTTTTTCATTCTCACATCAGCCAGGGTTTGCCTTAAAAACAAAAACTGCTCTTTAAGCATCGAGGGATAGCAATCTCCTCCTGATGTTCATGTTGCCTCCTGGTGAATTTGGACGTTTGTTTTAAGTTTTGTTGATACGGCACTCTACGTTTTTTAAACACTTGTTTAAAATGTATTTTGGCTTTAGAATGTAAAAATGATGTCTCAAATTGATAATGCAAAGCATAAAGCGGCTTGTGTGAGATGGCTTTAAACACATAATGAAAAAGCTTTTATTAACGCTAAAGCCTGTTGGGTTTTTCTAGGACAACCTGAATTCTGTCATGCATCATGTGCTTAAAACAGGTTGTTTCACGTGTACAAATGCATCCAAGGCTGTGACTTGTGTTCACACAACTTAAAAATGAAAAAAATGAAAACATTAAGCGCACACAAATGGCTTGATGTAAATATAGAATAATAAAACCTTTTGAAGTTGAATAGAAGTGTACATTCATTTCAGGTTTTGTTTTACATCTTTGTATTTAACAGACTTGTCTGCTACACTGAAATATGACATTATTCACACGTTTTTGTGTTTTAAACATTGGTCACATATCCCAAAATGCTACGGCTGGTGGCCGCACAGCAGTATTTGTAATCGGGAGGCGGCAGTGGCATTTTTACACACAACCGTGGAGGTTTCAATAAAAAGTTGAAATTAAACAGCGACCAGCAATTTTTTTTGTTTGTTTTTTTACATCGGTCAGAGGCTGCACGGGCACGTTTCGGAGGTCGCGTGGTTGGAGACCAGTGAGAGGCAAGCAGCGCGGGCACTCGACGAGGGGTGTTAACATGGACAGGGGCCCGGCGATGAGCAGACTATAGAGAGATACCATTGATCCTGCACAAAACTCATCATGGCGTTGATAGCACCACAGCGACTCCGAGACCTGCATATTTACAAATTACAGTTGATGCTGAGAAAAATAGGAATTAGACAGATCATTGTGTTGCTGCAATAATCGCAGAAGAAGAGCAACGCGAGGAAGAAAAAGTTGTTGGGTGAGGTCGTGGTTCCAGTGCAGAGTGCTGCTCAGACAGTACAGCATATAGACAGTTTCTATACCCCCGGGTGGCTGGTGGCATTTGATATGGACAGCCTCATTTACACTTTGTCCAATCAGACCTGCTGCTGGCCGCCACCGCCCAATTTTGTAATGACGTCATCCCGACTGACTGTCACAGTCTACATTCATGATCATGCCAACGATTTTTAAGAAAATCATCCGGCAGCTAACCTTGAAGATTCTGCCGATGCCTCCACGTTGTGCTGGGCCATTTGTATTTGTGACCAACAATGTTTTTTTTTCCCCTTGGTATAAAAGCAAATACATACTTTAATCTCTAAACCTCCAGCTGACCTCTTTCCTACTGTCATGTCACCCAACATAGAAACCAAGGACAACATATTTACAAGTGCCTTCTGATTTGGTCCCTTTGACATTTGAACTTTCCACGTTTCTGACCGTCTTTTCACACCGTTGTGTTTTCATTTTCTGATTAATATGCACAGAGCAGTCAACCGCCACAGAAGCCCAAGACTTCTCATTTCCCAAGACCATTCTGTCACTCACAGCTCAGAGCGCAGAGCCTGCTGCTCTCTTCCCCTCACTCTTTCATTTTTTTTTTTTTGGTTGCCTAACAAACAACTGTATGCACAATCAAAAAATCTCATTCAGAGGACATAGTTAGGTTTTCTATATTCTAACCACTGGTGTCTCAGACCCACTTCACTTATCTTTTTATGTTTTCCCTCTTTATTGAATAATGAGTTAGAAAATTTCAATTAACCCCCCTTCTAATGGGAAGAAAGGGTCTCCATGGCAATGCTGGCATTTCTTCAGGAGCCAATATGATGCTTTTTAGTGTGTATTCTGTGAGCATTCATGTGTGTGTGAAGAGTCCAGCAGCTGACAGCTGGGGACCAACCAGATCCAACCAGCCTTTCAGAGCTTTCAACAACGCGTTTGTTTGTGTGACGTGTGTGTGCTCAGTCAGTGTTGATTGTTTTTAGATTAAAAACAAAACATGTCGTTTAAAAAGAATGGAGAAATGCATCTCTAAAGAAAAGTTTCCTTCCTGCTCCCACTGAGCGCTGACCCATACACAGTCTTCTCCTGTATGTCTGCTTGACAGCCAGCTTCCTTTTTCCATTATGGACCAAAATGTACCCTGACCGTGGATCTGGATCACCATGAAATCTGTTTTTCCATTTTAAGCAGGTCTTACACATTCTAAAACTTTTAAAAACTGGGTTCTTTTTTTTTTAGAGTTGATGGACCAGGTAAGAAAAGATGTGGAGCTCCCACAGTGACACCACTCTTCTTTCTTTTCCCATCATGAAGCAACAGTTAATGAACTGGTATAAGATGATGTTTTCTTGCAGATTTTGCAAACAGACACGGGTGTTATTAATCTCAATCTAAACCTCTGTTCTACTTTTTATTTTTTTATTAATGCAGAGGTAACGTAGGAACAGCCTCTTCCATATTTTATTTAAAATACCTAAAAAAAAACCCACACAAATCCAAAAGTTAAGTTGTTTGTAACTTGTCATAGTTTTACTTTTATTGCACTGTTGTACAAGTTAAAATATTCATATGTGTCTCTGTGCCCGCTGTTGGGCCTGGTGCCAGCTTGGACCGGCTCCAGCCACCCCCACAACCCTGAACAGGATGAAGAGAACATAAAAAATGGATGCGTGTCTTTGTATTTCTTCATCATCCTCCCTTGACACATGCAATGCAATCATTCAAGTTGTGACATGCAAAATCCTCCCTTCTGATGATTGGTTGGTAGTCTACCTGCCATTGGTTTTCTGTGACGGCGTTCTAGCTGCACTACAATATTTGCTACGGCAAACACTTAAATTCAGTATTTTAATACCGCTTATATTTTACTGTTTGGTAGATTGCCCTTGTAATTATTTCCACTTAAAAACATATGCAGCACAGCGGCAGCTTCCTTTTTGTTTTTTTTAAAGGAAATAGTAAAACCCGGTGCAGGGGAACATGTTGCATATGAATATTAATCACAGGCCTCTGAGTCCTAGCTATGTTTGTCCTTCAGCAGGAAAAAAACTTTTTGTTCTTACAACATTTTGTTCTAACAACATTTCAACACACATTGTTAAGATTTCAGCATTCCTACTTCTACCCTTTAAAAGTTTGCTTCATAAAACATTTGAGCTATTACCGTTTGTTGCATCATAGTGATGTTGAAAAGCTAAGAAGGTTTTTAGGATTCAAAAAGTCGTCTTTCTGTGGCATCTTTGAGTCATTATTAGCCTATATTTGTTACTTTATGTTCATTGTTGTCCTAAATCATGATGATGTTGCATCTTTTTCATCAATCAAGATAGGACAGAATGTTGAGGTATTTCTTACTGATGTGGTTATAATCAACATATAAACTATAAAAGTAATCAATTTGCTTAAAGTTTACCTTAAAAGGCAGAAACTTAGACAAAAATAATTAAAAGGTGTTTTCTTGTCCTTTTCGATGTCACAATTAAAACAAATTTAAATGTGGTGTCGTGCCACTCTGAAAAATAGTTGCTGAAATTGTCTTTGTGATAATTTCACACGCAAAAACATGTGGACCTCCCCTCTCCGACCACACACTTGCACATATGTGTACACACTCACACACAAGGTCTTTTATTTCTTCATGAGTAAATTAAAAAACAGACCACTTTGCTTATGTGTAAGGGCAAAAAAAAGTTTAAAAAATAGATGAGTTTCAATTGACTATGAATTTGCGCAAATCTGCTTTGCGTTAATAAATTTGCTTAGTCAATTTAAAAAAAAAAAAACGCATTTATCGAAAAAAAAAGGTTTTTGCGCTTAGAGGAGGGGATTTTTGAGTCATATCAAAATTGAGATGTTTAGCTAAACTGCAATGGAAAGACTTTTTTCATGTTAAATGAGTCACATGACCAACACCTTTACGCAGGCCGCCAGTTTGCATCAATTTTCTTAACCTGCTGGGGCTGCAGAGTTGCCAGACACTGTCCATGCTACTCTGCGAGGGGAAAGAGGGTTACACCCTGGACAGGTGGCCAGTCTCTTGCAGGGCACATGGGGCTGGAGTGACCACGCTGGCTGGCTGGACAGCAGCCGCTGTGGGATGGGTAGGCAGCCTGCTCAGGCCGCCAACCAGCCGGCATAGCTGGAGCAATTGCGCTCAGTGTGCCGGATCCCGAGCTGCTATGCCGGGTTCCGGCACAACAATCATAGTGAAATAGTCAGCCATAAAGATAAACAGTACTATAGGTTTCAGATGAAAAAAAATAAATAAACAAACTGGAGCTTTTACAGCTGTGGATAATTAACAGACCAAATGACTTGAGTAACTATAATTAAATAATTCAATATTCTGTAGAGATTTTAATTCAGAATATTTGTTGAATAGTAGGAATTTATGCCCGAGGAGCAGTGTCAATTTGCTAAAGATATGGTCTGTCTATGCATTGATTGATTCATTCAGTGTGTGTTCATCTACACAACATTTAAGAAAGTTTAAAAGCTACTGCAAAATGTGAGTCAAGCCCTCATGCCAAAGTGCGGAGGCAACTGGGGACTTTGAATGTTGGGTTTATTTACCAAAAACAAAGATAAAATAAAATGCTAAGATATTCTGTATCCAAACGTTGACTGTTGAGATACAAAATGTCAGTTTTTGTCTGCTCACTTTTTACATTAGTCTACCCCTTTGGTACCCTATAGGGATATTACTTCAGCTTCACCTCTGACTCAAACTGATGTGCAGCTGACAGGCTGTCAGTCAGGCAACTTAGTTACCCCAGTGAAGGAGGACGCTCAGAAATGGATGGAAATGTGGGTGAAACTGTGTAAGAGGTATAAGAGAAGAAAGGGTTATCAAGAAAATGTCTACTGTTTCAATGGCAATTATTGGAACTGTTTGTGGCTGTCCCCAGGGGGTATGATTGCACTCATACCCACACGACACTCACATCCCGATACACACAAACTATAAAGTGTCAGGGTCATGGAGAAAGAGGAGAGGGGAGGGGGGATGAGCCTTGCATCACTGAAAGGCCCAATGCAGTTGCTAGCAGTAGATAAGCGCATAAAAAGGTATGCAGGAAGTGAGAGAGACATGCAGAGATTAAATCATAGAAAGTGAGATGCAGGAAGAAACTGAACAGCAAAATCAGATAAGTCTCACCCTATGTGCTTTAGGGAAGAAAATTGGTGGAGGAGAAGGTGAAGAGGGGCTGTGGCTGGGGAATATAAGCTGCTTGACTTTTAGATTTTTAGATTGTCTATTCTTCATGCACTTGGTGCTCTCCTGTGTATAGATAACATTTGAAGTTTTCCCACATGGGAATACACAATCACTTTACACATAAACAACACCCAGGGTTTATAGAGATTCTCTAAAGAGTGATAACTCCTCAAAATTGTCTTCATAAATATAAATAAATGCACTAAAAAATGTAAACATGTTTATTTGTTGATCAGCATTTTTTTAACATATCAGAAAATGTGTATGATGGAGTGTTAGGGCCACCAAAAAAAGAAAGTTGTATAAAATTTGAAGTCTTAAATTAAAAACTTTAAATATGTAAATTTGTGACTGTAAATTTAGTAAATTTACAAGATTGAAATTGAAGTGAGCATACAGTGCAACAAGTGAACCCCCCGTAGCAGCAGAGCAGGCCGACTAAACAGCTAAACAGCTAAGCTAAAAGTTTATGTTGAATGTTACTAATGTTTGGAAGCTCCTTTGTTTCATTTATGGTCCATTAATGTTTCATTCCTTGATGGGTGGCTTGCAGGATCTCTGATGAAGCAATCGATATCCCTGCTGTGTGATGCTTCTATCTGAAGAGGCCCAGTTCTCTGCATTTTCAATGTTTTCATGCTAATGTTACTAGACTATTTTCATTCCTCTTTGTGTTTGTGTTGAAACAAGACGTTTTCTTTTGAGGAGGAAACATATGTCACACCATTTTCAGTCCCCTTCGCTGTTCCTTGTGCTCATGACAGTAACATGACGTAAGGTTCCGAATCAATACTTTTTGAACAATGACACTTTTTAGTAACGGAATGACAAACTTAATGTGCATTTCAGACCCTGCCGTTTAATAAAATTACACACAAAACAGAACTTTGATAAACCCATCAAAGATGCTTTGAATTACATTATAATTTAAGCTATATTGCACCAGCAAGCAGCACTGGCTGTGGCTCAGAACTGATTTGATTCTCAGACATGCAGATTGTTGAATTCACTTGCACAGCAAATAAAATAAAATGCTATAAAGACGGTGACTATTGGCACGTAAGAATACGTGCGTGAGTAGCCAGCCTACTCGGGCCTCCAGAGCTTTGTTTTTGTTATTTTCATGAAGGCAACACTCAAAAAGGTCCCCTGATTTTATTCTTGTTTTTATTTGCAATGTGTGCTGTTGTGACATCACAAAAGCTCATTAATTCAAATCAAGCGTCAAACTCTTCCTGGTTGATGAGTTAGACAAACAACTCACCACAGAGGTCTGATATAGGTGTGACCCCTTTATTTCTTTAAATAACGGCCAGAAATGCACCTCATGATTGCAAAAATGAAAATGTCGCCAGGAACTTTGTACAAGAAAGTTTTCTTTTACATGTTGTTTTTCCTATCCTTTTTCCTTGGATGTTTTACGTTATGTATTTAGCCCTCTTTTGCTCTAAAGCCATGCAAAACACATGAGAATTTTCTTTGGATGTCTGAGTCTTTATCTTTTATAACACTTTTCTTTGAAGGTCTAAGTTTGCATTTGTCTGAAGCAATTTTCAGGACCTCCACTTAAAAAAAAGAAAAGAAAAAAAGAGACTTGCTTATCCATATAGTGCATTTTGTATTTCATACATTTAAATATAGACCTAATATGAATATGACATTCTCTTTGTTTTCAAAACAATTTAATGTTTTTGATATGCTGATGTCCATGTTTTAGATAAGAATTTTTCAATCTTGAACTTTCATAATCATCAAGCACTGAATTTTTTTTTCCTACTTCTCTCAGTACATGCTGAAGAATGGGATGTTTGACTCCTTGTTTCACTTCACTGTCTTTATTAGTCTTTGATTAAATTCTATCGCTGCCTATTCTTTCGGTTTAAGGAGACGAGACAGAGGAAAGTAGTGTGAGAAAATTTCACACAAAAGAGATGTGCATGGGATAAATCTCTGCGGACATCTCCCTTCTTTCCCCTTATGCAGCCAATGGGGGCTCAGAGCCACACAGGCATAAAGGACAGTGTTTATAGACAGGAGAAAGCACTTAGTTCCTCCTTCACACCTCTCAGCCATGAGGTCTTCAGAGAGGCTGATGGACAGAAGGAGAAACCAGAAGATGAAGTGAAGGCACATCAGGATGGAAGAAAATAACAGGGTTAGAGAGGTTAGAAAAGGTAAGTCGTGAGAGGGAAAGGCAGGGGTGTTACATTGTAGAGATGAGCAAAGAAGAGGCAAAGCAAAAAAAGATGAGCAGATGAGTGGAATGGGGGAAGAGAAAATGAAAGGGCTGAGGCAAAAGACTAGGATTGACAGATGATGAAAAATAGAGAGGCAAGAGGGGCAGTAAAGACATGACAAAGCATAAGGAAAGGAGACATCAGATGGGGGTAAAGTGAGGACAGGGAGGCTGAAGTTCACACACACACTGCCAGTTAGTTTTGAAATGTGAATTCATGAACGCTACCTCATGAATAATAGGACGAAGGCATCTAATCTAATCATCGCAGTGGAAGGACGGTGAAATAAGAGGGCTGTACAGGTCAGGGGAGAGAAGCTGAGGATGAAAGAAAACTGTGGAATGTGTTTAAAGTTGACACAGAGTCCAATAAATTTCTGACAACCCCCCCCCAAAAAAGGTCAGAGGAAGATGTTGAGTGAGGGCACAAGAGTCTTCTTTGTGACAGGGACTGGTTGTCACTTTCCTTATAACAGCCACACTAGATGGCGCTGGGATTTGATGCTGTAGTCTGACATTTGGCAAAACACCCTGGCCATTTTGTAGTGATGCAATGGTGGCATGCTTTTAAAATGTCTGCTTTTTTTCCTAAAACTTAAAACAAATAATAATAATTATACACACCGGTGTCTTTGATGCTCAATAACTCTTTATTACAGTAAGTAAACTGCAAAATCCGCTTCAAGAACATACAAAAAGCTTTCATCTAGTGTACAAATGACTCTTGAAATATGTTTTGATGACGGGCAATTTCCACAGGAATAAGAAGTGTGACAAACAGCCCTGGTTTCCCCTGAAAAAGAAAGGCTTGGAGGCACAAACACAACAGAACAAAAGTTAACTCACAGTCTCATCAATTACTGTTTTCTACACAGATGACGTGGGATTTACTTAGCAACTTCATATTTTACTCTGTGGGCGTTCAATGGGAATGTCGGGAAAGTAAAACAAAAAAAAACAACTGAATTGTTGACATGCAAAAAAAGGAATGACTGCATGTTAATGAATGCAACGCGCAATCGAGCAAACAATTTAAAAAAAAAAGTTTATGTAAACGTATGTAAATGCATGCTCTGGGCTTCCACATTCAAAACCTTTGCGTTCACATGTCACTATGCAAGTTTTTGAATGTGTGGCCACTGAACGCATGTTGCTAGTTAAACTAGTTAAACTTTGGCCAATCAGGGACTTGGATTTGGTAGTGACATATAAGCAGCGTTCTTGAAGAGCAATGGAAGAGCCAACCACTTAAAAATTAATCATGGAGAAAGAAATCTTGCGGTTTGTGAATTATGACACCAAGACCGAATCTGAATTTTCCTCCTCTACTCCTTCAGCTTCTCCCTCTCCATACATTTATCCCTCCAAGCAGACAGATTTAAAAAAAAAAAAGGTGTCTTCTAATTTAGATGTTACTACCACTTGATGAAGTCATCAATAGTCGCCAGTCATTTACATGCTGACTTTAAAAAGTCATGCATACTTAAATTTAAGTGTAAACTTTACAGCACCCTCACGTGAAGAAATGAGTTTCTCCTCCGCACCACGGATCACCCTCCCGACAGAGGGACAACCAGCCTCAAGTCGCTACAACTCCTTAAAAAAATAAGTTCAGACACCACTACAGCTCCAAATGCCCTTCAATTGGAGCAATAGGGAGGAGCCATAGGGATAGGGGAGGAATTTGGATTCGGCCCAAGTGTTTCATATATCGGAATAGAGCTGTGAAAAAAAAAGGCCTGGAGCAAGATTAGCATTTGATCTTTATTTTATTTATTTTTGTATAGTTTTGACATTTATCACCAAGCCTTTTCCAACTGAGAGTGCATGCGCTCATATTGTGTAGCGCCCGACCAGTGTGAGCACCATATGTTAAATGCGTATTCAAGAACCCACGTTCAGCATGTACTTGAACGCCCCACACATTCCCTGTAAGTACGTAACATAAGCCATGGGACATGCGGTTAGTGCACTCCTATGAGTCGTCTGTTGAGCACATATGTCCATGTGCACGTCGATCTTCCAACCATCTATTAAGATTTCACCCAAAACTCCCTGTGGGGTGGTATAGCGCCTGGTGTAAACTTCTAAAAGGGAATAATTTCAAGTCAAATAACCTCATGTAGCCACTAATTCATTCATATTTTATTACTGTTCTGTAGAGACTACAAGCACTTAATACAAGAGTGTTTTTTGCACCCGCAGAATGTTTTCCTGCACTCTGTCCTCAGAGGATGTCAGTCACCTTTGCTGGCTGTCCTAATTCATTTAGCATTTTAGCACCTTAGGGTTCAGCGCCAGTCTGACATGCCAGGCTGTTTATCCTCAAAAAGCAGACACAGTGTGTTAGTTTAGCATTTGATTTTTTTAAGCAGTGCTATGACATATTGCAACCCAGAATTTTTTTTTTTTTTTACCTTTTTTTCTGTTAGAGAAATTCTGATAAATTAACCCTAAATTTGAAACCAAGAAGATTGTCAAGAAAAAGCAGATCTTCTAAACATTTTTGTTTTTATACTAGAGCAACAAGTAACAGACTGGAGAGAAAACATTCAGTTTAACGGCAGTGGTAGAAAATTGCTTTACACTTTTGGGAGCGTGAGAGAAACACATTTTTGTAAGACAATGAATTCTACCTTTTAAGAGACGTCAATAGACCTCTTTTAAAGGGCATGAACATGTTGATGATGCTGGAGTCACAATTTTGAGCTTTGTGTTCATCTGAGTTGTTGTAAACAGGTGAATTCTGACAAAAAAAAAATGACCAAAAAAAAAAAACAACACTTTTTGAAAAACAATTTGTTCTGTCTTTGTGAGGAAAATATTTTTAATTTTCTTTGACGGAGGGTATGTTCAGACTGGACACATTTGGTTCGCTTGAAGTGAAATAGTTTGTTTCCCCCAATAAACTGGAACAGATTTTTAGTCTGCATATACTTGAGCAAGTGTCTTCCAGCCAGTGGTTCCTAGTCCAGGACCAGGAACCAGTCTCTGACACCTCTTTGGGGTGGTCTCGGTTAGTTTCCTACCCGACTGAGCTCTCATTTGTTTTGAGTTTCCTAAGTCTGAATACGCTTCGTGCTTGGATGGGAACAAATGAGCCCAAACGGCCCCCGTAGCCGTGTGTAACTATGTAAACAGAGAGCCGCGGATAAACTTGGAGCAGCAATGCAATAGCAACTTATTAAAATTTGGTTGGATGAATGCAGGCTCGTCAAAGCAACTTTTAATGTGATACACATTCCTTCTCACACTGTTTTTCTGACAATCTATATGCCATAAACACTTATCAGTGTACCTTCTTATCTGATGTCTCCTTAGCAGCTGCTTTGCAGCAAGCCTCAGCCACACCAAAGGAGCAGGTTAAAGGTCTTGTACCTGACATTGATGCAGACGTTCAAAACTTGTCGGTGAAATATAAAGTTTGACTTAGTGAACTATCCTGATTAGGATTGCAAAGCGCAGGACTTGAATAATGTCTGCCTCCAGTTCCTTTGCCACAACCTCGTTATTCCTGACAAATGAGTAAAGAGATCTCTAGTTTTGTTTACAGGCTTTAGTCCAAAACAGAAATCTCAGATAGACGCCAGTTTGAATACAGACCCCACACAAGGTTCGGGTCTCGGTCTGGACCCTATTAAGCGGACTCAGACCGGACCAAATGATTTCCCCAGTCTGAATATACCTTAAGTTAAAAATGTGTGACCATTGATTGTATACGAGAACCGGACTGTGATGTCACCAATGGAAAATGGCTCCAAAGAAATGAAGTTATATCAGTTGCTATTTTGTCGAGATGGGAATGTTGCAATGTTAAAGCAAGAGTAAGTAAGCACTGATTGGTCCAAGTTGGTCTGAGATTTTATTTCTATGGCAACCACACTCGCCAATCTGAGGTCAACTTATGTCCACACCCCTACCAGTTGAATGTAGACCTAGGAGAATCCGTCAATACATTTTTTGAAGGTTCGACTTGAGACCAGCTATTTTTACTGAGGCACCAGAGCAAGAATGGCTGACCAATAGAATAACATTAGTAATAGCTGTGTATTTCTCGGTAGAACTCTATAGGTTTTTTACTTTTGGTGACTTTGTATTTGGTATGCGTGGGCGGAGGTGTCATTCAGTCCAGTTTTCAGTTCTTCCATAATAAATTCTCAGTTCTTTGGTCATGACATGATAAAACAGATCATTAGGACCAGCAATACTTCAGTAAAATTCCGGAAAAATATGTATTTTTTGAGGTGAAGGCTACTGCATTCAGCAACAAACAACAATGTTCAACCTTATTTTGCAGATGTGCTGCTAAAACCAGATTTGTGTTTTCCTGGTCTTTAATAAAGGGAGTAGCTAAATCGGTATTGTCAAGTTTCACTGTAGCAAGAAGACCTTTTTTAGCTGGAATTTACAGCAGCAGGACAAAGTAGTTATTTCTTTCCTTTCGGAGATATGCTGACAACACAGAGGACGCTGTAAATGGCCAGGTTTACTGACAGTTTGCATTGGTAAAAACCATGTTTTTGTACTAAAAAGCTGCTGCTGGGATTTACTTAAGAGGCACTGGGAGAAGTTAATGTCTGAATACAGGGATTTTTGCGCAGTTGTCTACTTGCATATTTATGGGGCGGATTTCCTTCTGTGTTTAACAGCACCAAAGAGCCAATCCCAGCTTTCTTGCCATAACATGCAGGATACAATGTGCATGATTTGCTAGTCCACCACAGGCCATCATCTTTTTAGTTTTTCTCTGTTAAAAAAATTCAAAACTACTTCTAGTGGGAACAATGCACCAGAGAATACAGATGTTTAAACTTTCTCCTATTGACTAAAAAAGAGAGTTGCTCTAGCTTTAACCTTACATGAATGGCTAAAATTATGTGTCACAAAAAACTGCCAACCAGTTCTCACACTCTGCACTGCTTAATTGAATCGCACCCTTTAGACAGCTTTGTTCACTGAGTGTGTAAGTCAAAGGAAGATCAAGGCAGCAAGGGACCAAGCAAAGATAGACAGTAATGCATGAGGGGAGATCTCTGTATGTTAGGCAGTGTATGCAGTGTATCTACATCTCTGAATGTAAATTTAAGTTTATCTGCTATAGTCTGTGATGTTGCCTCAGTTATAATGATAATGACACTAGTTATTGACTTTTCTAGATAAACAATTTATTACATTTTTTGACAGACTCTCTGTTTAACTCAAACTCACAGTAAAATTAGCATTAATATTTTGACACAGGTGGGAGTCCAAATGTGCCAGTCAAGGGGACAGCTGCAACACATTGCTTTAATTCCTCCTAAATAAAAAATGACTGCTTTAATGCCTAGCCCAGTTCCTGATGGGTTTTCAGTAAGCCAATCTTGTCTGGCAAACATGATAGTCACTTGGAATGAGAGGATAAATTAATCCCAGGGGTGGCTTTCTCAGACAAAAATCTGACTTAAAATGTAGAGTACAAGACATTTTAGTGACCTCGATTTGTCCAACTTGAATAATGAAGCTTTTTTTTATCCCCTTAGAAAAAGAAGTGGGAGCAAGAAAGACAACTCGTGGTGCATAATTGGGACTCTCCCTTTGCAGTTGTTCCGTGTTGTGTCAATTTGTCTGGGCTAATAGTTGATTTCTCTTGTAAAATTAATCCCCACATGCATTTTTGTTTTCTTACTTTAGGGCACTGCTAGTTTTTCTTTTCTTTTATCCATTTGTAAATTATTAGAAGCTAGCACAGGGATGGGCAACTCGAGGGTTGCCTTCCTGCATGATTTCTCAACATACTCTGCTCCAGCATGTTCTGATTGGCTGGACGCACCTGAACCAGGGAATCTGTCATGAGTAGGGCTTGGATATCTGGAAATTATACAGACACACTGGCCCCTTGACGTCTGGAGTTGCCCGTTCCTTAGCTAGCACATAGTAGCACCAAGTGCTGATTTGGTCTTGGATGGTGACAAAGATATCAAAGTGTCTCCCTGATGTTACATTCACACAGGACATGTGATGTTCAGTACACGGTGTTGACTCTGGACAAGCAGAAAGGGAATTATTATTTTTATTTATTTTATTCTTTTATTGTTTACTAGTGCATGTCCGTCACCTACAGTGGGAAGAGGCTTGACATAGAATGTCAATGTCATTAGCAATCTTTTATTCATGATCAATTTACAAATGATTGGTACTTCCGTGTAGTAAAAGGAACATCATCCTAGCGTCATTACGAAATCCAAGGCTGAATCCAAATTACTTCCCTCTCTTTATGGCTTCTCCCTATCCCTACATTGAATCCTCCAAGCGGAAAAATATGGAGAAAAATGTCTTCAGATTTGGACATTGCTACCACTTGATGATGTCATTATCAGTCGCCAGTCAATTACTTTAGCGTGTAGCCGCTAGCAGCTCTTGGACAGTACATAACATTTTTTTTTATAACTTTGAAAAGTAATGACAAACCAAAAAGTCATTACAGTGATCCCTCGCTATAACACGGTTTACTTTTCACAGTTTCGCAACTTCAGGGATTTGCATTGTGCATTGTGTTCTGCATTGTGATTGGCTAAAAAAGTCACTCCGCTTCTTCTCTACCTGTGCGTCAAAAACGTTGCAGTTTAATATGTAAACGTACGTAAAACAACTTGCCAAATTTACATTACGTACGTGCAAATTCTGTTGCAATATCGAGTTTCTCTAAAACCCATAGAAAAAGAGCGACAACAACTGCCTATCCCTATGCTCTTTTCCCAAACCAAGACACCTGCACCGCGGGCTTCAAAAGGAGAAAACACTGCAGAGTGGAGTCAGGATGCAGCGGCTCAGTCTGAGAGCAGTGAAATACACCTGAGTCACTATTTGTCCCACTGCACTTTGCATCTTTTTCATAATCATTTTTCATTTTCTCCCGTTAAATCCAATTACTCGGGTCGCGGTGGGCGGGACTAATCTCTGCGATTTGAAGCCTTTTGTTCACATTGATGATTCAAATCATTATTCGACAGTACAGTACAGAAGTTATTTGTTGAAAAAAAACGTTTCTAAAGTACTTTTATTTGTGAAACAAATGCTTGAGCCTGTAAAATGGTTTGTTCTTTCTTTTTAATGTATAATAGAGTATTTCATTTTATAATAATTGAAAAAAAACAGCTCCCCCTTAAAGAAGCACTTTTGTACCCCACTACAGCTTCAAATCCCCCTACAATTGGAGTATTAGGGAGGAGCCAGAGGGGTAGAAAAGCAGTTCAGTTTTGGCCAAAGTCGCCGATTGGTTCATTTCAACCTGGTTTAACTTTAGATGCGAGACCATTGAATGTGCATTGAAAGGTAAACCAGTAGAACACGGAAACAGTTTTGAAAATGTACGTAGCTAAGGGTTAACTTTAATTCTGAATGCAGAAGCTTAAAATGTGTATTGAGGTGCGTTCACATAGACTTTTTAAAATGGAAGTGGTTGCTTGAATGTTCGTTGCCGAATACAATGTGAACGTAACATTGTACACAGCATTTTCTGAACTCAAATCTCTTTGGAAGTGGAAATGTAAAAAAAGACAAGCATACTTAAAAAATATTTCTTCTAATACTGAAGAATTTCTCTAAAACTGCTAATGGAGAGAGTGGAGACATTTTTTCCTAACATACTTTACCTCGGTCTTGTAGACAAAAAAGCTTCTCTAATCATCTTAAATCACTTCCCATTTTTCTAAAGGTGAAATCCAATTGTTGGAAACATTTATATTGGAGGTTATCATTTTGTTATGCTATCATGATTAGAATCAATGTTGGTGATTTGACTGAGTGTAGAGAAAGTAAAAAAAAAAAACCAAAAAACAAAATTGAGCTTCTGATTTAACTAGTGCTCTCGCCCCTTCTGCTGAAACAAAATAGGATTTTTACATGATTGTAATAGCGCTAGGCAGGATCTCTTATACTGCCAATCAAAGTAAACTTTTAAGTAGAGTGCAGCCATTTGCTTCGCCGCTGTCAGAAGGAAAGGGAATGAAGCTATATCTGCAGCCTTGATTAACTTTAATCCCATCCTCTATCTGGTGGCAAGGGCAGATGATGAATATGATTTTTTTTTTCTTTGTCTTTGTTACTGCTGACGTCATTCAAATGGGACACTCTGAGAGGATAGCGCATAGATCCCATCAGGGTTTTATGACTGAAAAGCTGTTTAGGAATCCAGGTGGATTTTCTGTGTTAAAGCAGCAGATTTGATGCCAGAACAGGTAAGGGATTTCCAGTCATGATAATACAGGGATGAGGGGCGCAGTCACAAACGTGGAGTGTTGCAAAGCCAAATTCAGTATTCTCTGGTTTGGCCACTGAAAATCACTGGACAAACAGCGTCGGAACCTCAAGGTGGCAGTTCTTACAGACGTAGGTCTAAGTAAAAGCAAACAAATATGAAAGACCTGGTGGAATGATAGTGCGCTTAGCACCAGATCTTTTTTTTTTTTTTTTCTTAACAGGATCAAATGAACAATGGCAAGTATAAATCACAGATGCCAAAAAAATTCATAATGAGGAGGAAAAAAATCATATAAAAGTAACACTTTTGGGAGACATTTATTTAACAAAATATGGGACCAAGAATCAATATTACAACTTAAAATGCAAAACATAATAACAGACTACACTCACCGGCCACTTTAGTAGACACACTTGTCCAACTTGCTTGTTCACACAACTTCTAATCAGCCAATCACATGGCAACAACTCAATGCATTTAGGCATGTAGACGTGGTCAAGAAATTCCAAGCATCTAAATGGTGAAGAAATGTGATTTAAGTAAATTTGAACGTGGCATGGTTGTTGGTGTCAGATGGGCCGGTCGAGTATTTCAGAAACTGCTGATCTACTGGGATTTTCACCCACAACCATCTATTGGGTTTACAGAGAATGATCTACAGCAGCATAAAGACCACACCGAGTGACACTCCTATCAGCTAAGAACAGGAAACTTTAAGGCTACAATTCACTCAGTCCCATTAAAATTGGTCTGATGATTCTCCATTTCTGCTTTGACATTCAGATGGTAGGATCAGAATTTGGTCTCAACAACATGACTCCATCCTGCCTCGTATCAATGGTTCAGCCTGCTGCTGGTGGTGGTGTAATGGTGTGGGGGATATTTTCTTGGCACACTTTGGGCCCCTTGGTACCATCTGAGCATCGTTAACCATTAGCACCTTTGGGATGTGGTGGAATGGGACACTGGCATCATGGATGTGCAGCCAACAAATCTGCAGCAACTGCATGATGCTGTCATGTCAATATAGACCAAACACACTTATTACACTGGAAACATTCCTCAATCACTCCTGGGTATAAGCTCCACCTCTGGTCAAACTATGCAAAAAAAAAAAATGTTAGTTATACTTTGGAAAACTCAGTAAGTGTAAAGGGAGTGATGGGGGGATGGTTTAGACGTAGGTGTGATAAGGGGATCTTTGATTGCTGTATGATAACAAGGTAAAGTAAAACTAAACAAAGCAGCAAAGCTGAGCTCAGAGATGGGAATGACGGATGATGGTTTTGTGTGTTGCTTCTGGCTCTCCATGAGCATCTGGCAAAGTTTACTGCGGCAGGATTATCAAGTGTCGTCACAAAGGCTTGTTGTGTTAGCAGGGCTGTCAACACTGTACGTTTGATTTGACCATTGCAGACAAAGCATAACAATATTAAATAAATACAAGTTTTTCATTAGTAGATTTATATTTCTAAGTCATAAAAATCAATTGTCTTTTTTGAAAACCTATTCCAATCATCTTTTGATCAAATTTCAACGAAGTGCATGCTTCAGAATGGAGCGTAGCAGGGACCTTATAACCTGCCAGCCCCTTTTATCTTACTTTTCTTTATGTCCTCCATGATAAAAAATAATCCTGCAAGAACATGTTAAAAACACCAAAACACAATTTTCATTGAAGTGGGTCTTGTAAAAAGATCTAGATTTAACAGCAAAAAAATAATATTCCCATTGTATCTACACCAGTGGATTCAATACATAGATGGCGTTATAAAATACCATTAAATAGTGTAAAAACTTTAAATAATAAAAATAAGGGCCAAATTCATTGGTTAAATTAAGAGAAAGACAACCATTATGGAGGTTGAGGACACAAATGTAATCTGCATGATCTGTCACAGTAAAGCAGGAGTTGTGAAAAACAGCAAAAATACAACTCAGGTTGCCGTTGCCACAGTAACTCAGAGCATCCTGCGGTTGTTTTTCTGCACAGTCATTTTTACTCCATCACTTTTGTTTTTCCTCCGAAAAGTTCTATAAGTTTTAACACACTAGGAGTGGATGGGACTTTTATTGTGACAATGCATTTCAAAACAAGTGTCTTTTGTTGAATTTTACAGCAAAGACTGTACATGTTGGCCCTGTAATTTGTCAGAAACAATTATTCTACAGTGAGGTAAAGTATGAGCAAGTAGTGCATGTTATAAATGCAAAAGCATAAGCATCCTGTCTCAGGGGCATGAAGATCCTTGGTTCAATAGTAAAAAAAAAAAA
The DNA here is from genome assembly GCA_023969325.1 of Oryzias curvinotus. Taxonomy (NCBI): domain Eukaryota; kingdom Metazoa; phylum Chordata; class Actinopteri; order Beloniformes; family Adrianichthyidae; genus Oryzias; species Oryzias curvinotus. Next base: position 24,322,348 of record CM043714.1, read on the forward strand.
AAAAAATAGACAAGAAACAAAGAGAATGAGACTTTAACAATATGAAGTCAAGGTTGAGGGGGAAAAAAACCCTCACAACCCTGTCTTTCTCCCTCCTTATGCTTTTACTCTGCCTGTCTCTCTTTCATTTCTGTGCCTTAGCTCTAAAAGATGTTGTGTACTGCATAATAATGAATTGGTTGCACTCCCTCTAGCCTAGAGAAAGGGCCCCATTAAACTGCATTAAAACACAATAAGGCCTCTGTATAACTGTGTGTATGCATGTGTGTGTTTATGCCCTTACATGTTTGCACTTGCCTGGGTAAATATAAGACGGCATTTGTTTTTTGTTTCTTTTTTATCCCCTTTCTATCATCACCACTCTAGATTTGTCATTTGTAATGCCCCCTCTGTGCTATCAGCCCCTGCTGCTGTGCAGCCTTCCTCCCTGTGATTTCCTTCTACTTCTCAACTTTGTTGCAAGCTTGCCCTGGCTTTTTTTGTGTGAAATTAATATTCAGAGATTGTGCTTTTGACTTATGAATAATTTTGATCTTGGCTGCATCCATATCCAAATGGCTACTGCATTTCCTTTGGAACCATATTGTGTTCATGTGCATGGTGTGTGTATAATCTGCTAGAATTATTCTCTTTTAGATATATCTATGCAGGTACATGTCTTGGGACTTTTCTTTTTCTTTTAAGCGAGTTTGTGTGTTTCCTGTTTTGTGTTGGTGTAGAAGCATGTGTTTGAATGTGGGTGACTTTATATCTTCTCCTGGGTATTCAAATGCTACGGGATTAAGAAGCATGACTTCCAATTTTCAGACATGGCCTCTGTTCCTTTTAACCCTCAGACTTCTAAAACAGAAAGAAGAAAGGGAGGAAAAAAAAGGGAAGAGCAGCTAAGCCCAGCCCAGCACAACAAGCTAGACTGTGAAGTGGAATTCACATCACCACAGGAAAGAAACAAACAAGCACCCAGAGAGCCTGAGAAAATGCATGAATATAAAAAGCTGATTCTTTTTCAAATCTGTTTCTTTCCCTACTAAATAAATCTGCTCTTTACGTTTAGGCCACTATCATGCTGTACATGTTGCTGCAAAATCACCTAGAATAATTCAACACTAGTTGTGTCTCCAAAAAACAGGAACATTTTGTATTAGTAATCACACTGAAATCAACTCTTAAAAAAAAAAAAAAAGAAGATTAACTAGACAAAAGAACCCTTAAAAGTATAACTTCAGGCAGACCTAAATGGGATTCCTCTGATAATTACAGTGCTTTGTGCTCATGTACGATTACTGTAAGCCAAGGATGCTCCTTACCATAAATGGGTCAGGGTGCTGCTGTACCCGCAGAATCAAATAGCTTTCTCTGCTTTACAGCTCGTGTGGGGATCAGTGACACTGCCTTATGCAGACAATGAAATACTTTCTCTCCTGCAGAAAGGAACAAAGACAGCAGTGTGGCAATTCTTTGATCTCAGCAAAGTAATTCACCAACTTGCAGCACTCTGAAAGGAGAAGACACCCACGTTAGCAGAGCAGAATATCAGCGACCCAAATGACCCAATAGAAAGTATTTTTTATCAGGTCTACTTAGTATTTAGTTGTTTGGGGACGTTTAATATACACATTCACTTTTTTCATTTTGTGTTCCTTTGTATTTAAACAATGAATAAATACAAGACACAAACACACACGTTTAATCCCACTCCAACCATATTTTTTTCTTTTAGAGATATGTTCCCAGTGGTCTTTTAATTATGATGGTGATGATTTGGATTTAGCCAAAATAAAAAAAGTCTTTGTAGTTTTTTAAAACATATGCTATGCACAGCGGCTCATTGAAGAATATCTAGATCGGGTGGGGGACTGTCGGCTTGGAATAACGCCCCCCCGTCACTGAGAGCTCTGTTTGCGCGTTGACCCACGAGCTTGTAGCCTTTAGATAGCATTAGCGGCACAAAAATAATGGCGAGCAATACTGGATTTATCCAATCATAGAGTTTTGTGCCAGAGGCCAGCTCGGACTAGCACATGAGTGTTGAAGGCTCATCATTTCTCTCACACCTAAGCGTGAGCGGGCGAAGGTTGTGGAGAAGAGACTTTGGCATGCCCATTTCAAGAACTGCGTCATTAGTCTGAGCTCCTTCGAGCATTCCGTTTTCTGATCCCATGCTATTGGAATTAAAAAATACTCAGAAACGCAATTTTTGACAGTTTTCACTGTCGCTTTATATAGCTGAATCTTCACTGCAGCGGTAACGTGACAACACGCCGCACCACGTAATAAATAGTCGGCTTTTAGTGAAAAGAGCTACCCAAATCGGAAATTAAACAAGAAGGAAGGCTTAATAACTGGTTAATGACCTTTGAGGTGTGCATTATAACTGTTTAACGCACTTCGCGTCAGACGGTTCAGGCTTCCACGGCGTACGTTGAAAAGTGATAATGCACTCTTCGTCAGACATTAACCCTTACATATTTTTTATTTTTTTTATTTTTATTATTTAAAAATTTTTATTTATTTTATTTTATTTATTTATGTGTGAAGCTATGTTTTGCAGGTTCGGCTGTGCCTCACCTGCCTCCCCTGATTGCGCGTCACTGTTATGTATATATAACACTTTTGAGAATTCTCTCTGTTAAGATTTTAGCATACCATGTGCACACAAATCCAATTGCCAAAAGTCTATTTACTTTTAATCCAACTTTTTCTTTAGTTTTGGAATCTGAAATGATTTTTTTTTTTTTAATTAGGAAACAATCAATACACGAAAGAAAGAAAACTTCTTATTACTGCTATGTCTACACTACTGCGGAGAAATTATTGACTGAGTATTCAGGTGAATTGTGGAAGGGAAATCATAGGTTTATTTTTGCCTCTAATTCCTATTTGAGTCAGATTTTTTTCAGTCTATATGAAAAAATGGTAGAGGAATAAAGACATGTATGCAAAAAGAAAAAAAAAACTGAAAAAGTAACCTTGTCCTGCAGGTCAGCAGCCTGTGGTAAGAGGCTTGTGTAACACAGAGTGCAAAGTCATGTTCATGGTCACACTAGCATGATTTATGTCACTGTTGCAATGACAGAGTGTGGGCTGTTGTTGCATGCCATAATGGGCACAGCTGTTAAACTGTATGGAGTGGAGCTCTTTTCATGCATCAATTATTTAACTTTAACAAGTTAATGGTTTGAACTTTAGCTTTACAATGGAAGGATTTTGATCTTATAGTTTTTGAGGAATAAGTAGTGTTTAAATTTAGAATAGCCTCTTGATAACAAAAACCAAGAGATATTTAAGATAAACAATGCAAATGCAATAGTGGATGCTTTGAAGCGATGTAAAGTTTGACCTATAAAAATGAAAAATATGAATTTGGTGCTTAAAGCTTTAAGGATTTGGGATTTCGGTTTTGGCTGGTACCCATCTATTTTCAGTTGATCCTGTCGTTTCTGTAATGTTCTTGTGGCATACACACCTGGTTTAAGATTATAATAACCTCATCTGCTTCTCCATTATTCATAACCATCATCTTTTCCATTTTGTCTCTGTCAAATCCTACGTTTGTCATTGTGTTTTTTTTCTCATGGCGTTTTCCATTTTTGATTACTTCATTTATTTGTAATTTTTATAGTCCCACTTTGATCATCTTTTAAACTTTTTTAAAAGCCTTCCCAGAGGTCTTTTAGTTATGATTATGCTGTTTTACAAAAATTAAAAACATATTTCTTCAGAGTGGCAGTAGTTTATCAGAAATTTGCCTCTGAGTTGTGGGCGGGACTGTTAGTGCAAAGTAAGCCCGCCCCTTCCCATCCTCTATCTGTTAACACGCTCTCCCACTAGCCTACAGCCCTTCACAACCCCAACCAAAAATTACCAGTGCAACAAAAACGATGAGAAATGTTTAGGCTACCCAGCCGTTTTAAACCAGATGCCAAGTCGGACAAATAAAACAAAGACGTACATGGATCTATTTGTTTACAAGAGGATGCATCAGAATGGATCGGGCCAGGGCATTTCCTGCATCAGAAATAAGCTCTTTTTCACATTGCATTTTATCGTCTGCGCCTGATAAATGAACAATGTGAATAAAGAAATTGTCAGATAAATGCCACAAAAACATGTTGAAAACACCAATAACCTAATTGGGTCTTTAACAAATCTTCGTAACCATCCCCAATTCTCTCCATTCTGAGCCTGTAAACTCTTAAAAAAAAAAACTCTTAAAAAGTGACTTTAATTCTGAACTAACATATAAGAAAAGCACAAAAAGTAACTCCTATTTATCCTCTTGTAATTTCTAACTAAAATGTTTGTATATAACGCTATTTCAGTTTCTTTTGCTCTCATGTTAAATTATCTTTAATTTAGTCCTTTTTGTACACTGTGCATTAGTTCTCTTTCATCTTCTCTTGTCACACTAATGCACCACTGTTACTGCCAGTCTGGCCCTTCTCATCTCCTCATTCGAGAAAGAAAGAATATAGTATGACATGTTCAGACCCAGTAGCGGGCCTGGACATACCCCTGGGCGCTCTTTGCCTTTTATTGTTGGTTAATCTTGTTCTTGTGCATCATTTCCACTTTTGCTTCCGTCACTTACTCATTAATGTCTTGTGTCATCTTCTGATGAATGACCTCACAGAGCCCATCAATATTAATACTGTTGGATGGCAAGTATGTGAACATGTGTGTATGTTCAAAAATAAATATACACCCTTCAACGGGCCATAAGGATTCAAAGGGTTGACTTACATAATGTCTGTAGTCAAGATCAACTAAACTAGAAATGTGAAAAGAAGTGCAGCAGTATATTGATGAATGACAAACGTAAGAAACACCTGTGAATTATGTATATCACGCATGCATCACGAAAGATGTCATACATGGAAAAATGTACGTAGTGGCTGTGTGACAGCCTTAAACTAAACTAAACTATGTTGAAACTGCTAAATGTGACTGGCCAAATTGTTGGTGTCTGTATTTATCATTATATGTTCTTTTTGATTTCAGCATTAATCTTAGTCTGGCACAGGTTTGGCCAATTTTGCAAAATTATGTCCATCTTTCATGCTGTGGCTCACACTGCTGCTTTTGTTTTCCAGCTCTGATTGCACACTGTAGCGGAAAAATGTTGTTCTTCAAGTCCCTTTTATTATATTAGATGTAAGGGCAACAACACAAGAATACCAAAGAAAACTCAAAAACAAGTTGGAGTCTGTAAATGTTATAAAGCATAATGATGAAAAACAAAATCTTACAATCTATTAAGAGAAAATCTGATGATAAATGTGACCTTACAAACAACTTTTTACTCGTATAAACAATCTTATCATTTTTTACACACATTTCTAATGGTATGTGATGTTTTGATCAAAATTAAAATTCAGAAACTTAAGCCATTGTAATACTTAAGTAATGCAATAGTATTCTACGAAAGTCAAAAACTTTGGGCATCTTTTATTTTTCATTTTAAAGACATAAAGAGTAGATATGTTCAATCTTTGGAGAGATATTGAGCATTAGTCTTTCATTCAGAATGCTTTTAAGAACTACATCTAGCACATATTACAAACTGCTCAAAAACACTTAAAAATCTTAAGGAAAAATCTCAATTGGCTTAATTGGAACCCAAAAAAAATTTCAATGAAAAACACGTCGTCTTAAATCAATTAATTTATGGCCGTTTTGTGTCTCCTCTTTGATTTGGCACAAGTGTTTCTTTATTTATTCGCTCTTTTTGGTGTCCTGTGATAAACATGTGCGCAAATGTTTTTCCGCTCTTTTGTGTTATGAGACTTTCTCTGGTTGATGTGTTGAAGCGGATGAATGTCAGAGACACCCAAAGTGATCAAAGCCAATAAGTGTCTGTCTTGAAAGAGAGGCATTTTGGCAACATCTGAGTGAGCGGAAGACTGTCTTTGATGCTTTTTTACAATATATGCTTTCCTTTGTTGGCATTTCTTCAAAACATATGTTAATAAAATGTTTATTTTCTTCTCTGTACTTTTTACCTGTTAAGACCCAAAGCAACATATATGAATTTCCATATCTGAAGGCTCTTCAAGGACTTTGTTTTGCTGTGGCTCCTGCTTTTTATGTCTTCAATGACGCTGCTGCTCAAAGGTGTACTTTTTTATTTGACTAGGGAAAATAATCAGGGGGCCACCTTACATCTCCTCCCACCATATATTCAATACTTCGTTGTATGCATATTGGTGACAGCGCTCTTTGGCTGTGATCTAAACAGCTAGAATAAACAGCAATCTGTTCTCCCCTGGCATACCACCTGTTTCATTAACTAAATAAGCAAATAAATAACTGAATATTACCCTCCCTTGACAACATAGAGCTTATCGAGAGAAACACTGCAAATGTTGGTGCTGCAAGGCTCTTGCAGGAAAATCCGTGAAATCACCCTCCTTGACCTTTTCTTTTCACCTGATCCCTTCTAGCTGCAGAGACTTGTACTGCACAAGCATAGATTCAGGATGTATTCTGGCATGCACCCCCATCTCATCTCTTTAACCCAATTTCACCTCCTACAGATAGGTCAATCTGTTTGCACTGTGTGGCTCCTATTGATGGTATGTTGACGGTAGCATGCAGCTGCCTCTTCATGATGCTTGCAGGGCCTTCCACTTCATTGTTGTCAAAAGCAATTTGTGTACATGTCAAGTGTCACTAACTATATTGTGTGTAAATTTTTTTTTAACATTTTGCTACGGCAAAGTTTGCAAAAGTGCGAACGCCTTGCCAGCATTTTTAAAAATTGTGCAAATGTAATAAGAATAATGTTCTTTCAATAATCTTTTAGCAAGAGCTGGACTATTGATGTATTTCTACCATCTAGGATCACAATGACAATGATGGCGGCTACCGCAGGTTGACATTTGCCTGTCATCTATTTCTACTTGTAGTGGCATGTGGGTCTCTTTACCTCTTTGTTTTTTAATAACGTTAGTAGTAGTAGTCACATTTGTTTTAAGAGGAATCGGTCTGTTTTTATTTGCTTGTTGCACACATGGTTGGGAGTTAAAGGTCTCGCTTATTGCACCTTATGCCACATACACACCGGGCATGGGGCACATGTTCAAGAAAGCATATGGTGTTCACACCGGACTATCACTACCCAGTGGCACATGTCCGCCACCTACAGTTGACAAAGGCTTGGATTGAAATGGATTACTTGAGCAACCGCTTATGAGACTTGAGTCGCGGCTCACCAGGATTGAGTCAGGTGAGCCACCGGGAGTAGGTCGAAGCTGTTTACTGCAGAGTTTTGATTGCGGAAGCCTGTAACACACATACATCCGTATTTACATACACTTTTCATTGGAAGCCGTTGCTTGAACTTGTGCTGCCGATGACTGTTTGAACGTAACGTTATAGTTTGGACAAAAGTCCAAAGGAGACCAATCATTGACTGTGCCTTCTAATCCAGTGCATCCTATAAGATGGAAAATACAATACGATTACTACCCAGGACGTGACAGACAAACAGGAATCAAGCTTAATTGTCAAATCTGAACAGAGAAAGAATATGAATAAGATCAGACTAGATATCTGGGTCAGGCATGTTGCCGTAAAGGAGGATATGGTGAAAGAGACTGCGACTGATTATCTGTGCAGAGGCAGCCTGATAAGCTGATGAGCTGCAGCTGTGTCTGATAAATCCCACGCTCACAAACATGGCCACTCAGAAGCACAAAGACAAAATGCAAAACTGCAAAAAGCCCAAAACAAAATAGTTGACTTAGTCATCAAGCAATAAAATAGTTCCTACTAAAAATGGAAACATTGTTGCAAAGAATATTGCTGCTGCAACACATTAACTCCCCCTTACAATGCTCTGTATTGCCTAGTTGTGAATTTTGTTTTCGTTTTTCTGGTAATGTCTCCATCCAGTTACATTAATAAAAGAATACCAACGCCTTTTATCAAGAAGCCTTAGGCAAAACAGCCAGTGGATAAAATTTGAGCATTTGCTTACAACTGCCTTAATGGTTTTTATATATTTTGCCAAAGGTTATATTTACATTCACACGTTCTCAAGATTCAATTGTAAGATTGTGATGCAAAGTTCCATCTTCTCATACAGCTGTAAGTCTTTCACACTGGATTTTAGTGGACTTCCTGTCATGTTGTAAAACTAGGCTGAATGTGCATTAGTACAGTGGCTCTGCATTAGAAACATTTAAATGAAACAAAGTGCTAAATGTTATTCTACTCTATATGTTAAAACTGATGCTTTGTATTAGACAGGCAGGCAACTGCTATGTCATTCATGCTTAACATTATTTTATAAGTCTATTAAATAAACTGGGATCCCTATAGCCAATCATGTCATCTATAATATACTTTGAACACCATGAAAAAAATGTCATTCTTTGTCATCATTAATATATGTGATATGTACATAATTGTTAAACATCTAAAACACATTATAATTTGTTTTAATGCATAAAAGTTCAATTACTTCTCAAAAATCTAATATTGAATGACTGATTTTATTTTTTCATCAAAAAGCCATTTTAACTTGTAGATTTTATTCTTGAATTTGTGGGCCATGTCACTGCTGTGTGGAATCAAACGATAAGTTATCACCATTTTTTTGTTTCTAAATTTACTAGGGTAAATAAACTATAGATAGCGATATCCAAAGGAGAAATTAAGATATCAAAGTAATACAAAAAGGTTGTAGCAAAATGCTTGTTGGTACAAGGTGTGCTATTAAAGAAAAATGAATGAAAAATGATAAGAAGACTGTCTAGTGAAACATAGCTGAAATGGTGTTTCTCAAAGCCAAACGTATTTCCATTAAATCAAGCAAATGGCTTTGCCGTGGTGTAAGTTTGAAGATTCTGGGATTTGCTTCTGCAGGACAACCTCATGGTGGTGCATGCAGCCAAAAGAAATACATTAATTTTGGGGAATTTATTACTTTTACTTGGTCACTCCAATACCCATTTTTGCCTGTAAACTTTTCTGAAAGGTCAAAGGAAATTGGGCTTTGACTGGAAACTGCTCCAAGTATGTGTCCTTGGGGTTTTCATCTTGCAGTTGCTGCACTTAAGTCATCAAGCCCTTTGGCATTACCAGGTTATACTATCGTGCCACTTATAATGCAGGGTAAATGTGTCTCAGCCTCACCAGTCCATGCCCTGTGGCATCCCAGAGAAGGAGGTCTTCACCTCTTTCGCTGGCATGTCTCTGTCCCCCTATCCTGTGTTTGCTTGGCACTCAGCAGCAAGTCCCTGGCAGTTGTTAAGCTGTTTACATCATGTGGAGATGCAGCTTTCCTGTCTCTCTGCTGTATTGAACTTTCCTGACGCCTGTCTGGAACATATTGGCCTCTCCTTGGCAGAGGTTGCATGATAACTCCCTCCCGCAGGGACCGTGTTTGGCATAAGGTTGAAACAGGCTTTATCAACAAATAGCTGGTTTGATACCCCTCCTGCATTCATGCTGTAGTTCAGTCCCTGCATGTTGTCTTCATTTTCTCAACTTGTTCTCATTTGTTTTGCAAGTTGGATATGTCTCATTTTAAATGCATTCTACTATACTTATTTTTCAAATAAAATGAAATGATTTTCAAACTGAGCATAAACATATATGAATGTCTCTGTGTTACTTAAATGTTACTTTTTGTGTGTTTGCATAAAACATCTTTTCACCCACTCTGGGGGTTTCTCACTCAAGCTTGGGTCCGCTGCCCTCTAAGCCTGAGAGCTTAGGGGTACTGCACAGTATCTTTGCTGTTACTATTAGCAATTTGAAATTCCACAATCGAATACAATTTAATACAAACTTGCCGTGCTGTGTTGTTCGTAAGGGAAAACTACACAACTAGCGGCTCCTTTGGTCACCTGACAGATGGAACTGTTCAATATGCTGTGGGTTGGGTTGTGTTTTGGCACAAAACACTGGAGTAATACCTGATGACCAAAAATATCTGGAAATGACACATGCACTTTTATCTACTTTAATGGAGTAGTCAATAATAAAATTGGTGATATCTTTGGGTATCTGGATACGGATGGTCTCTGTCAAACTTAGACAGTTATTTTACTAACATTTGTTACTGTAGTCCCAGCTCTGTTCAAGTTACTGATTCGTTCCCCCTTGTAGTTCAGGTCTGTTTTCTGATTGCTCCCAAGATTATTTTTACTCCACCAGGTGAGATTTTGCATTTATTCAATCTTCTAATAATTGCTCCAGAAGTTGATCTCTTCTAATCAAGCTGCTTGCTTATTGCACATTGGTTCATTGCAGTTTTATTGAGGTCTATAATCTGGTCCCCTGGTGTCCTCAGACAGCTCTTTGGTCTCGGTCACATGAAGAGTTTTCATTCTTTTTAACGGTGTGGGTCTTTTATCCAGTTTATGATTTCAATCAGAGGCCATAAATAATGGTAATGAGTGGGGGAAAGTAGGGTTTCTAAAAGAAGAAGAAACAGTTCTGTTGAGGATGGAATTCCTATCTGATAAACACTCAAGTGAATTCTTTGAAAATCCTACAATCTGATTTCCTGGATTTTTTTTCTTTGTCTTTTACACTTGCAGTGTGTATCTATGATAAACAACACAGAACTGTTGGCTGTCAAATCCTTTTTACTATAACTTTTTTATCAAGTCCTAATTGACTTACGATATGGAAAATTTCCACCCTGATTTTATTCATTTATTTATTTTTTACCTCAAACTCTGTGACTCTAGGGGAAAAGGAAGATATTGGTGTTTTTATTCACTTTTATTATTACCATGCCAAGTTGGCTATTATGCCAGTGACCAAATGTGCAAGTGCAGTTCATTGCAAATGGCATTTTCTTGGCTGTTCTTTCAACAGCCTGCTGTGTCTTTTGCATGGGAAAATCCTTCATTGTTGACCCTCTAACTGTCATGGTGCCCACTGTATCATATAATGCCCTGCAGGTTAACGGATTTGGCAGACATTTGTTTGCGATTTACTGGTTTAGCGGCTTTTTGTTCAGTGGCTGTGTATGTGTGCCAATCAAGGTCAGTGAGTGGACCTTTTTTACCCCGGGATTGACCCTTCTTTTTTTGTTTGCTTCTTCTTCATGGCTCACAGATTCATCTCTCTTTACAGTGCAAATGGCCTCCCTTTTCAATGTATCTTTTCATTTTCATTCATGTTTTTTTCTCCTTTTTCCTGTTTTTTTTTTAACCAATCTCCATCTCCTGAGATTTGCTCTCTTTCCACACTACTGTTTCCGTGATTCCCTTTTTATTTGCTTCCACTCTTTTTTTCACCATTATTCTTCTCTATGCCTTTTGTGGTCTCTGTTCTGTTTTTTATGGAGCTGTCTAAGCAGCAGACTATCAGAGAGACCAACACATACTGGAAGTAGATTGATGATTTTCATAGTATTTTTCAGAAATGAAAAGAAATGTATAAATATTATTTTGTTTACTGTATCTAAAGTATATTTAGTTTCTAGAACTTAAATACATGTTATTATAATCAGATCATTATCATAATCTAAACTTACCCAACCTAAATGCATTAGTAGCCTTTAACTTGCGTTATTTTTAAAACTCAATTTGTACCATATTTGATACACGCATTTCTGAGACTCCTATCTCATGAGCATAATTGAAACTTTCCTTATAACCTAAGTGTATACAACTTGGTCCATGTTTTCTGTCCTGTAGTGCATTATAATTCCACTAGAGGCAGTAGAAGAGCTTTTTCTGGTAATTTCAAAATGGCTGCCCCTTTGAAATCTGAAACAGACTGAAAAGTTTACCTAATTTAAAAAACTTTATGATGAGGATAACTTTTCTAATTCTTTTGCATGTATTTTAAATGACTACCTGTTATATTAAAATAATGCACAATTTGTTGAAAATGAATTCCTTATACAAAAAAAAAGCGGAAAAAACCCTTTTTGGTGGATTTCATCAATGGGCTTGAAAAAACATCGTAATTCCATCTTCATTAAGGGAGTAATATTAATGAATAATAAATGATATGAATGAATTGGGCTTTACAGGGGTAAAATATGCTGTGTTTTCAAAATCAATGTACATCTCCTCCCTCGATCATTTTTTTCCCGTGTTTTTCCAATCCCAGGACTTCAATTTGACTGACAGATGTTGTGAAAGAAATGTACAAACATTAGCAAACCCAGTCTCGCACAGGACTGGTAACGATCTTTGGGAAATCATTGTAATTATGGACTTAAGTTGCTTAAACTCTCTTGAAGTTTGTTTGCCTTTGTTCTTGTGACAAAGTCTCCTTTTGTTTATCTGCTCCTCGAGTGCGTGGGGTTGCAGCAATGCTCAAATGAAGGAGACTGTTAAGTATGTTAAGGATGGAATCCTACATAGTTCTTTTTTTTTTTGCCCTATTTTTGCATTTCCTCAACACACAGAAAGAAAGCACTCACAGATAGCGACAAGTGAGTGAAGGTAACCTTTATGCTGGATGACTTTGAAAATGCTTTTTGCATTTATTTTACTGTTTTCTTTAGTTTTCTTTAGGGTATTGTTTTTGTCTTTAAGGGTGAAAGCAGCAGTCAGCTGGATTTTCATTACTTATGAAATGATAAATTATTCAGGATTATACTAAAACTTAGCACAAGTAGAAGTCAATGACAACTCTTTGTTCATTGATTCAGCAGTTCTTCCGTGGTTAGTGCGGACGAGGTCCTAGTGGGGGATATGGTAAACAAAACAAAAAACCTAAAACATTTGAAGTGTACCGGTATTTGAGAGACATGATCTCTCCATTGAGTCTTAAGTCTGCTTTGAGAAAGGCCTTGAACAAAATCCTTCCACTGACAGGCATCCAGTGGGTATATTTTCTCTGTAATCCCCCTCCTTACCTATGTTTTCCTGTCTCATCCATCCAGTTATGAGCTTAAACACCCACTCCAATAAAAATGTTTTGAAAATGTTCTTGTAGCATTTTTCTCATGATGGAGGACATAAATAAAAAAAGCTTAAAATTGCATTTCTAAGTATTACTTTATTCAAATCCTTATAAATCAGGAGCAGTCGAAAAAGAAGCAGTAGCAGAAAGTTTGAAGGTTTGACGTAGAGCCACATGCTCCCTGCTCCGCTCTATTTTGACGCATCTGCTTGCAAACAACTAGATTCATAAACGTCTTCGTTTTCCTCATCTGAGCTAGAATCTGGCTCGAAATCTGCACGGGTGGATAGCTCCAATATTGCTCACCATTTTTGTTGCACCGCTAATGTTAGGTTGGGGTTGTAAGAGGCTGTAAGCTAATTGCAAAGAATGTAAACAAAGGAATGATGGGAAATAGGGCAGACTTACTCAGCACCAACGGTCCTGCCCACAACTCAGAATTTGTGGTAAATTTCCTGTCACTCTGCAGAAACTATGTCCAAGAAAACAACACAGGTTTTAGGATATTGACTAAAAATTGCATAATCATAATTAAAAGACCCCTGGAAACACTTTTGAAATAGATCAAAAGATGATTGGAGTGGGACTTTAACTTGTTTTAAATAATATTAATAAAGTCCTTTTGAGTTTCCCCTGGAAAATGGTGTTCCTCAAGGTGCTCCCATATCCCCAAGGTCAATCCATCCACCAATTAAATAACTCTTCTTCTTATTTTTGTATGTATACAGAAATGTCCAAACAATGCTGACAGGCTGTGTGTTGGGAACAATGCCCACGTTACTGTCGAATATGCACCGACCCATATGTCAGTGTTCTGCTGCTTGTGGTATTCTCTCCCATGAACTGTCACAAATTACTTGCCCAAATGATCCATTGGCTCTTAGCCCTCTGACAGAGCCACACAACATACATTGGTACCGAATCAAGAACCAGAACTGTTTCTTAACCCTTTAATATTAGAGTTGTCAGTGGCGACAGCAAAAAGCACACAGTAACACCAGAACTCTTTGACCGTTTATGCAAATGATGTAATTCTAACAGATTAGCTTTGGGCCCATGCAGTGCATCAGGCAAGGGTTGAATTTGTAGAACAGTGAAGAAAGAAGTTCTCAAAAATGCAATTTTAAGCTTAATTTTGTCTTTATATATGGCCTCCATCATGAGAAAAAGTCCACAAGAACATATTATAAACACAATTATCATCAGAGCGAGTCTTTAAGGAACAGCTAAAATGAAGCATGTGAGTGTTTTACTGTGTGGGTCAATATGTACATCCTTTTTTTAATAGCAGTAAGTGTAAAATACCTGTGTAAATTGTTTAATTAAGTACTTTGTTCAAAACTAGGTCGGTTAGGAGTCATAATGTTGATGGGGTGTTTTATTACTTCCATCTCTCCGAAATATATTCAGATGTCATTAAAACATTCTTTAATGAGCAAAATTGAAAGCTGTAAGTCATCACTTTTTATGAGACTGAAAGTGATATTCTTAATCTAATATTAGTTTAACAACCTCAGTAAATTGAAATTCATTTAAAATTTTCTTAAAAAAAGTAAAGCTACAATCTGGTTAATTGTTAATGTAGTTGCTATAAGCCAAAAGGTATGCAAACTGATTCATTAAATGTACTACTTATTTTAGCATACTTTAACTTACCATCCGTTATAGTTAAAAAACATGGCGGCTTTTATTGATCGTAATGATTATGTGTTGGGGCTTTTGAGGGTATATAGGGGGAGGTTATCTGCTGGGATTGGATGCCAGCCTAATATACTGACAAAAATGAATAGTGGTTTTCTATCAGGTGTTGAGATAATTATGAGGCAGCAGGTGGAACTAAGCACTGTCACATTTGCCCCCCCCACCCTGAAACGTCCTTGTTAAAGTCATATCGTTTCAGCAGTACCCCTTAGAGAAGTTTCTCTTTTATTCTAAGTGTGCTGCAGAAAGGGCAAAACCAAAGGAGAACGCTTTTATTTTGTAACCATGAAGACATTATTGAGTTATCACTGCTGATCTTTTCACTGGTTTACACATTAGAAGATGTTTTGTTTTGGAACATCCCTCCTCATATGGATATTATGGAAACGTAATCTTTTTTTGTTTGTTTTTGATGTGGGATAGGTTTTTAATGAGTTTAGGTCCTTAAGTGTGTGGGTAGAAAAATATAGGACTTTTCACATTAAAATAATGAAATGAAAAGTTTAGATTTTAAAAAGAGAAGTACTTAGTTCTCTGAATTTGTCTTTTAAGCAGAAAATAAACATTCAGTAGAAACAGCTTGATATTTGCTGGTTTTTATGTGCCTAAATGCTGATAAGCGGTAGATTTTTGAGTCTGAAAAATCAAAACTCAATTTTAACATTGATAGTATGATATATTTTTTTAAATCTTGAACTAAATGTATATTTCTTTAAATAAACATAAGTCTTTTGTAAGCCGTAACAGCTTCATGAATGTTTTCAATGCTGTGTTTGGTTAAGGTTTTATTTTTTAAATCATCAAATTACGAGAGAGAAAAAAGCTAAAATTAAAGAAGTACATGTAATAACAAAAAGAGAAACATCCATCAAATGTTTGAAAGGTGATCGTCTCTAATGCTATATAGCTGTTTATTTGTTCTATTACAGTAAAAGTTATTATATCATAAATATCGCCATAGCCACTTTTAAGGTTTTTATCCACCCTTTAAAATAAGGTACAACAGTGATAATAAAGCGGGGTCAGGCTATGCACTGGAATCTTATAAGAGTTTAGTCATATTTCTTATTAAAAACTGCTTACTAAATGCAGCGCATGCTTCTTCAGAGCAGAGGGGTGAGCTTTACCTTTTGTCTGTTTATGATTGGAAAAGCGGCTTTTCTTGTCTTCTAAAGTCTGATAAGGCGGCTAGACTCAAAGCGGGTCACTGCATACTAATTATAGCTGATTTTAATTGAGTTAAAGGAAATTCTAACTTCAGGATGTTGAGTATTTATAAGAAAAAAACTCCTGAATTAAAAGCAAGTGAAAAGCAAAAAAAAAAAAAAAGTCTTTTAGAGCGACTGCTACACAGCATGTCAGTGTCTCTCTATCCCTCCTGCCACTGATATTTTTCCCTCGCCTTTTCAAATGCTGACAAAAAAATGGAAGGAAGCAGAAGGACAGACCTTGGCTTATTGTTAGTGTCTCTTTCTCGCTGCACCAATCACTGTCACTCCTCTTCCTCGGGTCTTCTCTTTTGCTCTTGTGTCTTTTCTCACTCTATTTATAACGAATCCCCCCAGTGTCCTTCAGTCATGACTTACGGTTAAAGGCAATTACCCAACAGCGCCGGAGGCATTTGAGTCAATACTCACAAACACACACATACCATGAGACAGAGGGAAAATCATAGATGGAGAGATAAACTTTATGGATCTTTTGGGAAGACAGAGTAACATTAATATGTTTCTCTCCTTTCTGCCTCATCAGTGTTCATGTTTACACGGCTTACATGTGTCATTCTGTCACTGCTAAGGAGCAGATCGACTTGTTTGAAATCAAATCTGTCTGATGGGTCATTACTATCTGATTTTATCCAATTTGGTTTGGAAGAAAAAAAAATATAAAGTGACGCTTAAATATGTAGACCAAAAAAAAAATCAATATTCTTTTGTGGGTGCCTGACATGTAGGAAAGTTTTGCATTCCTGTTTTTTTTTTTTTTTGATAAGTTGCAGCGCTGTAGTAAATGGTTGAATATGAGCAGAGCAAAGGCATGTTAATGTGCATTAGTTAAGGAGCTCCTGATTCGGATGGCTGCTCCTAAATGCTCCCCAGTATGGAAGCAGGGAGTCTCCTCTGTCTCTGCAGGCTGTTGCACGTCACCCTTTTACTATAAAATATGCTTGGTAAAAGTAATAAAAGAAATAGCTGTGTAATTATTATAAAGTAATCAAAATTAATGAAGCAAATTATTACTTTTCTCAAAAGGATGAAAACACTATATATCTTGTCCGTGTTAGGGAACCAAGACTCGGCTTTCTCTGCACATTTTTTCAAGCTGACATGAAAAAAGGAAGGAAAAAATATTTCATGACAAAATTACATTTTATTGTAGATTTTTTATGTGACTGGACAAACAATCTGCTTTAATGTTTGTAATTAACTCATTTGGCACTTTTATTATTATCATTATTTTTTGTTTGATTGATTTTGGGGCCAAAAAAATGATCAGTTTTTGTGGTTTCAATTAACTAAAGTCTAAAGGTAATTTATATTTGCTAAACAATGAAAAACAAATTTTTTAAGGATTTTTTGAATACTTTTTCCTATTTTGTGGTAGTGTCGTTGTTTGTGTATTCTTGTGAGGATAGTCTCAAAAATGACCAACCCAAACTGCTACTATTTTATAGCAAAATCATTCCAGGAATGATTTTAAGCCTTGTTTCCACTGAGCGGTACGGTTCAGTGTTTTCAGCTTTTCCATTCTAAAATGAACCCATGAAGCTGGACCAAATTGTACTATTTTTTTTTTTTTTCAAAAGAAAGCTGCTGTATTCCTCTTTGCTGCCTGCAATCTTCTCTCAAACAACATTAAATACTTTATACATAGGAAGTACCAAAAGCCTATCAGTAAAAAAATGAGCTTCTGGATGAGCTCCATTGTTGTTGTTGTAAGTTTACCCCCATGCGCCGTGACGGTCCAACTTTTAATGGAAACGTTCCTTTCTAAACCAGACCGGATCACTCAAACAAGGCTAAAGTTACCCTGTAAAGGGTTCTGGCAGGAGTTGAAGGGACAAAGTACACCTCCACTCAAAACGGAGAATGGGTTAAGAACATGGAGGTTATAAAAATGGAAATGATGTCAGTGAAGACAAACACTGACATGCTACTGGTAGACACAAACAGAATCCCTTTCCATTCAAATCTTTCAACAAAGCTTTTAATGAAACACATGATGTTTTCACACAAAATCATTTGTGATTGGGAAAAGAACTCCGAGATAATCCTCACACCCCACTAAGAACTCCAAGTTCCTTAGATACATTCATTGGGAGGGATACATATTTTGTATTTATGGAAACGGTTTAAACTTTATTTATAGGTAGACTTTTCGTCTAAGTCTAAGTAGCTTTATTTTTCTGAACACCAAACACCAACAAAAAAAAAATCTGAATGAAAACTAAAGTATTTGCTTAGCTTTCTTAATTCTGCCTCAAAACATTTGATCAAAATAAGGGATTGTTGTTTCATATCTCCACTGCCACAGGTATGTTTTCCTTGTTAAAAACCCAAGTAATCAACAAAGGCAGCAGGAAAACTCCAACTAGTCTGTTGATATCGACTTTTATGTCACTGCTCTGAAGCCAAGTGAAGTGGAATTGAGAAAAAGTGGATGGGACAACCATAAACATCACTACAAAGAATGACAAGGAAAACAGCGTGGGAGCAAACGTCTCCCACTAGGCTGGCACCATTCACGACTTCAGGGCCACTTTCCTTCCCATGTGTGTGTGGAAAAAACGTTATTGTCACTGGGAAGGTTTCACCTGTCTCATGTTTGGCACAAAGAAAATATCCCCTTATTAGGCAAAGATATGTACATTGTAACTGTAGTCTCAGTAACAAAAAATATGTCTCTAAAAATATTGAAAATGGGCATAAAATGCAGTTAAAACAACCCACTCTGATCATCTATTGATCTATTGTAAAAGTGTTCATAGTGGTCTCTAAATTATGAATATGCTGATTTTGTTTTCTAGACCATAGTTTTTAGCAGAGCAACACGTTCATTAGAAATTTGTAGGAGTATTGGGAAAAATCGATTTTTGGCAATACTTGTATCGATTTAAAATGCTGTCAAGATGATATTTATTTAATAATTAACGAGCGTCCTTCAGCGTCTGACTCTTGTTATCCACTTTCCACCTTTTTTTTGTTAAAAGACATGTTCTACTTAGTTTTTACTTATTAAAAAACTGTTTGGGTACGAGGCGCATATCACGATATTTTTTGTGTTGCCAGACACTTGCACATACACACCCCTTGAAATTTGCCTCTGAGTTATCGGCGGGGCAGCAGGTGTGGCCTGCCCAGTTTCTCAAACTACCTCTTTTTCAAACAGCATTTTGTTTTTTGTTTTCTGCTGACTCACAATGATTTGAATAAAGAAATATTTAGAAATGCATTTTTTTAACTTCATTTTCTTAATATGACAAATAGCCTTAAAGATAAAACTACAATTTTTCATTGGAGTAGGTCTTTAAAGATGATAAAGATTGCACATTCTCTAAAAAAAAAACTTAAGCCTTTTAAAAAATCTGCACTATTCTGAATTACTTACAGTTATGAACATATTGCATCAGAATTTGTTTTTATACAGACATTTTATGTCATTTATTAATTGTTTATAACTGGTTTTCTATCAGTGACTTTTCTAGCTGCAGAGTTTTTAATAGTCTTTGTTTTCTTATTAAGATTTAAAGAGTGGGGAGACTGTGGCACATGACGAAGAGCACTTGTCAAAATAGTGAATTTTGTACTTTCTATGGACTGTGAATTCTAGTTGAATTTATAAAAAAAAAAAAAAAAAGAAAGAAAAAACACCCAACAACTATTTACAGCAAATGCACTTTCCTTTCATCAACTGTGTGGGATTAGTCACTTAAAATGTTGCAAAAGAAAAGAAAATTTGTGATGAAAGTTGACAGGTGATGAAAAATAGCTGGAAGTTGATTCATAAGTACAGAGGTTGGAGACATTTCATTTTTAAAGATATCTATCTGTTCACAAGTTTGTGATGAAAAAAGAGCCTTTAGGGTTATATTTTTACACATGTGCATTTGCACAAAATAGGAAACCCAATCTGTGAAATGTGTTTTGACTGCTTAGTCTCTGATGATCATGTCAACTGCATCTAAATTTCTTTTCAAACTGTTTTTAAATTCAGATTTGCTTTAATAGTAACGTTACAGAATGTGCATCTTTGAGTTGCTTTGAACCAAAATAAAAACTGGCAAGTGGGGCTCTAATTTTATAAACTGCCTTTTATAATTTAGCTTTTTAACTCTATCGCCAGAGATGTCTGTGGTTACAACTAAATAACACGGGCTAAATAACACAAGCTCTTTGACACACCATTACTCTTCAACCGTTTACGTAATCAGTGTGGTTCTGACGAGAAGAAAAGAGACTTTTCATATCGACTATGCACTGATATGCAACACATTACCCACAAAAAGTATTGCATAACGGTACAAAGAAAATTGGCTTATCTCTGCGACTAGAAATACTGAACCGGAAAGAAATAAAAAGTTATCTTATTCAGACGTAGAAATAGCTGCGGATTTGAACAAATAAAGTCTGTTCCTCTCGTTAGGCCCCTAAGGCTTTGAAGGTCAAGTCATGTTGTTGGCACAGGTGTACAACGGCTTATAACCTAATTTAGCCGATCACAATCAAGAAATCATAATTCTTGGAAAGTGTTGGGGGCCTTATATTATTGATAGTGTGACAGAAGCTTGCAGGCCGTTAGAAATTTGAACATGAAAAACATTTGGCCCATGGGCCAGACTTTGGACATGCCTTTCATGAGCACTTTACTCAGTGGCATATATATGAATATTTTATATGGAGGGGGATATGAGAGATGAGGTTTGGAGGGGTGGCAGGGGTGTTGAAAGCCTTTACAAGTGAAAGGAAATAAAAAAAGAACGATTAAAGTGCTACGATAGTTGAAAAATGTCAACGCCTAACGCCCTGGTGTTGACATATTTTTGACCATAAACATAGATTTTGAGAAAACAAATCAATGTTTTGCTGCCTACCACAGAGCTACTTATAAGCTTTAAAAGAAAATATTTGATGTTAACTGCTGGAAACTTGATCAATCGGTAATCCTGGTTATCCTTAAACCTGTTATGGTTGAGACATAATTACTTAAGAATAATTTTGATCCCGCACGTCGATATTTATCATTTTCCTTTTTCTTAAAGGTTTTTACTTGTAGTTCTTCTGAGTAGTTTGAATTTTAAGTATTCCAACCCTGTGTATGAAATCCTCCACATAAACTCAGACATTTCTGTGCATTATGCGTTTCTACAGTAGAATATATTGAGGGAAAACTTGATTTTCTGCTTAATAGGTCAGGGAGGACCCAATCTACAGCCATAATATACTGCTAGGATTTTTTTTATGTTTTAATTTTCTCCTTGTATGCGGCTTCATCCAAGCAATACACCATGACTAATTGCTCACAATACTAGTAATGATGTAGTACTAGTGATGATGTTCTCCAGAGCAAATTAAGTGGTATAGTAGTATAAATAACTAAATCAAATATATTGTAGAGTTGGAAATACATGTACTTTGTGATTTGCAAACAAAAACCATCACCAAAAAAAAGAGGAAAAACCCTTCATTTTAGATTTGTTATCACAGAGCAACAGGCAATGAATCACCACAGAACACTACCTTATCCAACAATTAGTTATGTGCTAACACCGACCATCCTACTAACTGGACCCTGAAAGTTGATAAATCTCCCATTATGGTTTTTTGGGCAGCCAGTGGTCACTTATTCATGCATTCAGCCATAAAGCTCTTTGCCTTCCAGTCACTGAACGGTGAACATTTGGGAGGGTGAAGCCTCTCACTGGATACCGACTGTGAATGCTCTATAAGCAGAGTAATGCGATTAGAGTACACTGTGTGATATTTCACTTGGTTAGCGCCCCGCAGCTAGATTGGAAACGTGTTAGGAATACAGAATACATTGGCCTCTGTTCTGACTTGGTTTTAGTTCGACAGTTTAAATAAAGCCTCTACCTTAATTAGCCCACCCATTAGCAAGTCACATGTCCAAAAAACAAATGAATACATGGGTCACATCACAGTTTTCCAAGTCAACCAAATTCAAATGAACAGAGAGTTGCCTGATTGATTTTTCACATTTTTTATCCAGCATTTTTATTTAAAAAAAAAAAACGTTATCAGCCATTTTAATCTAGAGATAGCATTTGGTTCTTTAGTTTGACTTTACATCTCTGTTTTGTTCTAAGTCAAGTAGAACAACATTATCCTCTGTTTTACTCTCCATCATAAAGCTCTCACTCAGCCTTTTGTTTTTTTGACTAGTCGCCCCTGTATATGTTGTTCTTGCTGTTCAGCTTGTAGTGGTTTTCCTGCTCGTTCCAGTCTGTTTCCAGTTCACGTCTTTGAAATATTGCCAGTCAAGCTTTCACCTGTGACCCCCAGTTTACATCCCATCTAATCAACTTTTTGATGATTTTTTGGGGATTCTTCCTAAATATTCTTCAGGAACTACCACTTAATCAGATGTCTTCATACTCCTCCAAAAAGACTACAATCTCTGCTCTCTGGATCAGCTGTCTTCAGGTTTACGGAAAGTTAGCAATACACTCTCTTTGCCTGCTTTTGTGACAAAAACTCTTGGTAATTAATTTCAGAGTTACTTGTGGTAAAGTCCTCAGTCTGCCAGGCTCATATGCACATGTTCCACAGGGCAATGACTAATCTTCATCTACCTTGTTCCACAGAAATTAATTCTCAATAACCTCTTTTGTATTTTGGTGTCCCTTCAAAAAAGGGCAGGTTGCTGTCTAATCCATAGTCACCCGTACGGGTGTGTAAAAATCTGTAAGACACACCTGCGCCTCACCTACTTCCCCCTACCAACCCTCGCATGTTCCTTAAGTGTTCACTAAAATCTGATGGAGGCAGCATCCTCGTAGAAAAAAATGTGCATTAATATTTTCATTCTACAGGCTCACCTGGTTGTCTAAAATCTTAAAATGTCCCTATTTGCCAATTTTTCACCTGCAAGGGCAGTTGTGACTAAGGCTTAAACTATCGTTCTGTCCAACTTGCTACCATCATCACAACACAATAAATGATCTAAATCTTGCTATCGAGTTGTTCCTGGGTTTCTTCATTCATCACAAACATTCTGACACTTCAGAACAAACCAACCAACTTAGAATTGAAACCCCCATGTTGATGGAACTTTAACGAACTATGAGACTCATGTTACTAAAATTGGAAGGATATTACAAAGAAAACAGGCCTTACGTGTGCTAAATACTATCTCTTCATCTTTGGAAGTGTGTTCTATGAGGGCTTCAGTACAGAGCAATGTTTATTCTCTGGCATAGATTCCTACAGGATGGGAAAACTGGCATTTAATCAATGTATTTGTTTAAAGAGCTTTATTTTTTAATCTTAATATTTACTGTCAGGCAAAAAGGTGTCTAGGAAACTGTTGCTACAGCAGTCAGTTGTATTTGTTTAAGAAAAAACAGGAGATTAGATTGTGAGATACCTGTCTGAAGAAAGCAGGTGACAATTACCTGATTGTAGTTTTTCATATTTGGCAATTTGACAATCTGAAGAAATGACTGCTGTTTTTTTGGTTTGTTTACTATGCTTTACCCTACCCTAATGGCCCCTAATGTAATACAATAATTTATTGTTGGCTGAAAATCCATCATCATTCAGCTCTTAGCTTTTAGTTTAAATATTTCAATTTGTATCAACACAGAACAAGTTTTTTTATTTTTTTATAAGCCTCATTATATTAATCCAATTGCTTTATTGTTAAATATACTGTGAAATTAGATAGAAAGGCCTGTTTTCATCTGTAATTTTAATTTATTCTTGTTTATGACTGGAAAAAAAATGGTGTTACCCACTTTACCAAGAATCACTGTTGGCACGCTTACTTTTTAAAATCAGTTTAAGCCCCAGACAGCCCATAATAGTAAACTTACAAATATAAGACAACATATTTTTTTTAATTTTCTCTAAGAAAAATAGTATCCTCTGTATGTGCATGTGTATTTTAATTCTGAAACAAAGTGTCTGGATAATTACATTCTTTTCTTATTATTATCCACTGAAAGGACCTGAATTTGTAACTGTCAAGGAAAAGCTTTTACATTAATTATAATAATAATAATAATTAATAATACTACATATAACTTATAAAAAGTTTTTACTTTACAGCAATGAACTTGAACAACAGCGAGGCCAAAAAAAAAAAAAAAACATCTAAGAAGTCTCCAGGTTCCTGAAATTCTTTCAAAAGATTCTCCACTGAAAATGAAAGTTCAGACTCCAAAACAAATGTGAAATGTTGGAATACTTTATAGCCTGTCTTTAACTGAGAGGCAGTCAAGCAAAGGGCTTGGAGGGAAAGCAGACAGAGTGGTTCATGGAGACAGTGATGTAGAGCCATGGATGCAACTGGATTGCACAGTTTAGAAAAAAATGCCTTTTGTCTGAGCGAGATGGTGCAGGTGGGATAGAAAGGTCACTTCCCAAACACATCTATTTCACAGTCATTTCCTTGACTACGTTTCTGTAAACTGGGCAGTATTTTACTGAAATGTCAGCAGTAAAATACTGTACAAAGGCTTTATGGTATTTTACTGTAAACACCAATGAATGGTGAGAATTTACTGTAAAAAGCAATGAATCGTGGGAATTATCCTTGTCACTACTGTAAAAAGTTGTCATAAGAGAACCAGAGGAACCTTTTATTTACCATATTTATTGTACAGTAAACAAACTGGAAATGAAAATACTGTAATAGTATTATAAAAGGCAGTACAGTACAAATACTGTAGGAACATTTACAATAACTACTGGATAACTGCTGGATGCCAGTAACTACTGTTTCTCATTTTAGGGTAGTAGAACTGTAAAATAAAATGCAGTAAAATGTCAAAGTACTGGATTTCATTTTACAGCATTATTACCTGTAAAATGAAATACAGAACACAGAAATTCTACTGGGATTTCTACATCCAGCTGCCAGTAAAATGACTTTAGAATCTACAGCAACTATTTTACAGTGTAGCCTGAAGCAGGCCTACATTGCCTCTTTTGACCTTCAGGCTCTTATTCTTTCACTATGCACTGATAGGCCATAACATTGTGATCACCTACTGATATATTTTTTATAAACCTTCTCTTAATTTTACTGAAACAGCTTTGACCAATCAGTAGAACAATAAATAAATAAATAAATAAATACATCATTTAACTTCCCTTGGTTACAGAAAGTTTTGATCACCGTCTTCTATGTTATAATAAACAGATCCTGGATTTGAGTTATCCTAAAAAACACGACAAGGATTTAGTGTGATGACTGCTGTACACCTACTTCTACAAGATGTAGTTTCCGTTTTGTTTTTTCAGATCTGGGATTTAATTTAACTTTAGTATAAAGTATATAAGACACTTGAAAAGTCCTTTAAAATGGCTAGTAATCTGCTCATATTTGGATTAAATTATTCTGCAAAGGGATTACATTTTACCTGACTGAAAAAGCTCTGAGCAAAATGTGACAAGCGTGCCTTCACCTGCTAGGTAAAAAAAAAAAAAAATTCAAGTTTTCCCTGGCAGACGAGACAGAGCCTTCCTTCCACCTTTAGGTTTTGGCTTGCTTACATAATATCACATTTAAATACAAACCAAAGACTTACAGCAATGTACACGCTGGGCATGTGATGCACAGTCAAGAATGCACTAAATGGGCATTCTTGAACGCGCTTCTAGCATTTGGTGTTCACACTGGACTGTCGCTACCCAATACTAGCCCATGTACAACCTGTTGGAAGAGGTTTGGTGCGAAATGTCGAAGCGTTCTTAACACAACGTGGTCATCTTTACAACCCTAAAACTAAAAGCATTTCAGATTCACGAGCGTCTGTATTCCCTCATGAGGAGCATGTTCACAAGTAGCCACACACTTTTAAAAACAATATGATAAAAGATGAAAAGAAAGCATGTAAAATATGATCTAAATGCATGTATTAACATGGAAAGGTTATAGTTGAAGTCTTATTGTGAAATACACATTAGAGTGTGTTGTCAGGTGTCTGAAGTGAAAAACAAAAGCCTCAGGGCTTTTCTGTGTTTTCATGGTTGAAATAATAGTGATGTGGTAATATTTCCATATTCTTTTCATGTTATTTGTTTCAGGAATAGTTCTTGATCATTCCAAAAGACAAACAAATATAAAATAAAATGATACAAAACTGGAAGGAAAAATAATCTAGGATTTTCCTGGAATTTTGGTCATTTAAAAAAACTACTATAAAAGAAAACAATACTGGGATCAAAGCTCTCTTCTAATGAAAAGTCAATGTAAACATGCAGTTATCCACATTTTGGGCTTCCACGTTCAAAACTCTCAAGCGAGGTTCACAACGGGCGTGTCGACTCACATTCAAGCAGCCGTCTTCAATTAAAAGTCAATTCAAAACACACATCAACACAAATTTTTGGCTTCCGCGGTCGGAATGCTCACGTTCACGCAAGTTTTTTAGTCCAGTTGTGGGCCCTGAGTACAAAACGCGTCTTCATCAATAAGAAGTTCAACCGGTTGAACCTGTTGTGAAATCGCTACAACGCTGAATGAATTATGACCAATCAAGGACTCTGATTTGGTAGTGACATTTATCTGGCGTCACTACCAAACAAAAGTGCAAACTTTTTAAAACCGGATTAAGAAGGTGGAATTATTAATTGTTCTATTTCTATTCGGTTGGAAATATACCACAAGAGCTGTAACATCGTCAACATTTCACATCAAGCCTCTTCCCACTGTAGGTTGCAGACAAGCAAAAAAAGAAAAAGGAGACATCAGTCCCTGCCACCACCTGCTTGTCCGCCATGTTAACATCAAATGCAGGTTCATGAGACCATGTATAAAGTGTTGCTGAGTTACCAGTTAAACCTTGACCAGTCAGGAATGCGGATTTGATAGTCACAGAGAGCCAACCGTTTGGGAAAAAAAAGTGACCATGATGGAGAAATTGATAATAGCAGTTTGTGCCTGGCCGGTATTCTATGACACAAAGTCTTTCGTGTAATGGAGTTGCTGAAGAAAAAGCCTGGGGGAGGTTCATGAGATTTGTACCACTTCGACATTTCGCACCAAGCCTCTTTCAACTTTGAGTCCATTCGCTCGTATCATGTAGTGACAGTGCAGTGTGAACACCGTATACTAAAAGCGTGTTCAAGAATGCCCGTTCGGCGCGTTCTTAAACGAGTGCCACAGGCCCAGTGAAGCTTTACACTAAGGTGTTGCTGTGGAAAGCTCAGTGTGATTCCACGACACTCCTAAGGATTCAAACCAGAGTCAGTAATTGTGTTAATATCAAATAAAATGGATTTTGCACTGTACATTTGGGACCCCATAGGAAAAGGAATTGGCTTAATTGAGAATTTAAAGAACAAAAGTCAGTGGGGATAGACAGTCCGGTCACGGCTCAAGAGAATATAAGGTTAATCTGTTTCAGTGACAGCGAAATGTATTAAAACAGTAAAAGGAGCGGATCCAAGAAAAAGAAGCAGGCCGAGAATGAATAATGCTGCCCAATCTACAGGCTGCCAGCGCACAGGTGCCCAGGATGTTATTGATTGGAGACATGCTTCGAAATTGATACCACACAGAAACACCCACACATTTATTTAAGCAACGTCAGCTGATGGTGAAAGGATGAAAAACAATACATCATTTATCAGTCCGGAGCCTAGAGGAGCTCTAAAGCAATTGAACAAACGGTGCAAAGAAATGCTCGAGTCTGTCTTTTGTTTCATTCAAATCCCAAGTAAAGGAAAAAAAAATACTGCACTCAGAAGGGTTTGATGAAAGAGAACATCTGTTTTGTACAGCTGCTTCAAGCGCTTTACTTTTATAGAAGCAAAGGTTTCAGAAAAGCCATTAAGCTGTCATTGGGGGTGATGGTGTCATCACTGGAACTGTTTTTTTCAGGGGTTGTTTCAGTAAAACCAATCATGAGGTCAGAATATCTCTGTCTGATAAACAGAACAGACAGGGAAGCATGTCTGTTGTTGCTCAAAATGTCAGACAAAATAATCAGAAAAGTTTTTTTGGTATTTTACAGTAAAAATATATTTTACATAAACTTAGCTTCATTCTTCCTTAGTTGTGTGAAATAATAATTAAAAAAAAACTTTATTTCTATGTCAGACTAAATAAAGGTTGACATTTAATGATCAATTTACATGATTTTTTTTGCACATGGTATAAAGTTCCGAATGAACTCAGTCACATGGTTACATTAAATGGATGGGAAGACATTTCTGATCCAGTTTGCAAGGTTGGAAGAATAAAGAGCACTCATGCGCACTAGGATGAGCACATTTTTCCTGTGTTACTGCAGCAGGAGTTGGCTTTGACTCCTATTTTATTTTTCTCTAGAGGTAATTTTTGGCTATATATATTTATGTATATAAATACAACACAATTAAATATCTCCACCCCAACTATTCTCCCGGCTGGTTGCCCTCCTGGTATGTTGCTTCACACAAAGCAGGCTGTGCTTGTGTGACAGTTACATCATTTGGTTGCATGTTTATTTTTTCTTTGTGTCAAATAAATGCCTGCATATGGATGAAAGAGTGGAGCTATGATATGGGACAGGTAAATATTTTATTTATTATTGCAACACATGGAGTCTGATTGCATTTGATAGCATTAGTGGATGTAATACTTTACTGAAGTTGTTCAAGATTTTAGATTTTTCCTGTTAAAGGATGAGTGCTTCCAATACTTTAGGTAATAATCAGGTGATTTAATGGTAAACATTATTTGTAAGAATGATATATATATTTGCAGTTTTAGACTTAATTGTAGTTCAGCTTGGACTAAACATACAGCAGTTCTAGGTTTAAATCTTGTCACAGTCCATATACAATCTTGAATTGACTAGCTGACCCCTAAGAAAGGAGTGAGAGGGTTCAGCTGAAAAATAACAAATTAGTTAAGAAAAAGAAAAAGGATCTGACGCGCTTGTCAAAATAGGTAGCAAAAAAATAATTTATGTTAAAAGGTAAGTAGAAAAGAAATATTGCAAGATGTTTTTAGGACCTTGAAGTACAAGAAAATACATTTTCCTATATTTCGGGCGGGGTGCAGCAAAAACAGTCAGGTTAGTGTTTTTTCTACATTATTTTTCATGTTTCAAATATGAAATGTTGGTGGGTTTTTTTTTTCTTCCCAACAATAGAGACATTCAAGGTGCATTATTGGTTTGTTGCTAACAAACACTCATTCTTTTTCTGTCCTTCTGCTGATGCATTTTTAAATTTTTAAACAAAGGAAATGAAAAGACAAAGAAATGACAGAGTTTAAAAAAAAATTGAATCCACAAAGATCCATTTTCAAAGTGCTTCTGAACTATGAGGACCCATAGGTTTTGAGGAGGACCTTTGTTAAATCATTACTTCCAAAGAGGGCAATTTCATATGGTTTCATCATCTATCAGACAATCCCATTGTGTGTTTGAATGAGTTTTAATTGCACCTTACCATTATTAAAGTTTGACACTCAGAGACAACACTGCAATGCAACACCGTGAAGCCTCAACTGTGTGTGAGGTCTTGAAACAGAATTATCACCTTCCAAACAATTTAGAAAAGATTTAACCATTTGAGAATGCTGGAATATAAAGTAAAAGTTTCAAATTTTACTCATTTACTAAGGGGAGCAAACATTACACAGCATGGAAAAACATGAAATGGTAGAATACTAGTAAAAATAGTCATTAATAGGGAATATTTCTGCAGCACAAATCAATTCAAGACTGGATAAATGGGATTTTATAGGAGATTGATGCAGGTGAGACATTCAGTATAAAAAAAAATACAGCATGGTAAACTAAATATATGGTTAGATATTTTCAATTAAAAAGTCTGGAGAAATATAACACGTTCTACAGTCAAACAATTCTTTAATAACAAAGATGGTTAACACAAGCAAAGAAAAATATAAACCTTTGTAATCATTAAATGAAAGGGGGGGAAAAACACCACTCAGCAATCAGTCCAATTAGTAAGAATTCAGCAATTGTAATACTGTAAAATACCAAATCCTGAAAAAATTGTGTTGTCTTGACAACAAGCTCATTTTTGTAAAGTTTAATGATCTCTGCCCCTTGCTTCTCCCATCCACTAAAAATGAGCTGCAATCACCCAGGCAGTAAAGTGGAAGCAGACCAGCACATGGCTGAGCTCTGCTGTTCAGAACTGATGGTCCTAATGTGCATTTAAGTACTGACGTTTTATATGCATTCATTTGTACACGATTTCATTCCCTCCATGCAATTGTGCTGTTCAGACAATGTTATAAAAGAAATTAGATAAATCCTATAAAAAGACAAAAAAATAGAACATTTGTGCTGGCTAAATGTCTCAGTTTGGTAACTACAAAGACATGTTTGTTAGTAATGTTAGTGATCTAGAACAGCAGACACAGTCGGTGTAAAAAACAGGAAAGCAAAAGTTGCAAAAACTTCAAATTGAACATGTTTTCATTTCTCATCCAATTCACCAAAAACAAATCCTCTCACTTTTATTTAAATTCCAAAGATAAATCAGGGAAAAAATAAGGTTTTTTTAAGTCATGTCATTTTTTTGTGACAAACATTTGGTTTTACAGATATGTTATTTAATGCTGCTATATTTCCTTTGTCCTCTTTTTGTCTATTTTAGTTAAATGGGAGCACATACATTTGACATTGTACATTGCACTGAGATAAGGGTTACAGACAAACATTCAGTGTTTTTAAATGAGTTGAAGGTCTCATGGTGAAAGTGCAGACTCAGCTTTGTTAGCTAAATGCTCCTTATTAAACTCTAGACTGCATCACCAACGGCAGATTTCCCCAGAGAGGTGATCAAAAAACAAATGGTCATTCAAGACAAACATAATCAAGTTTAATCTAACATTCCTTTTTTTTTTTCCAGGCTGTGAAACAAATAAAAAGGATTACTATTGAAATAGTGGCTTCGTTTTTGTTTTTTCCTCAATTTCATTTTGTTTTTAGTTTTACTCTTAAACTACATCTTTAGCTGATTTAGCCAAAGTCATGATGAAATGATGTTCTTTGTTAACTAACTTCATTCAATTTACTTTTTTTTCTAATGATGTAAGTCATATGGCTAGTCAAGATGTGGGAAAAGCTGCCAATATTTATTAAATTGATGGCAAACAAGTTTCCTTTCAGTTATTATTTTTTATAGAAATTGTCAGACATCAACTTGCTGAAAAGAAAAGAAAGTAAGATAAATAAAGAAAGCATCAGTCTGTTACTCATTTTCCATCTACGTCTCCTAATTGATTATTTTTAGAGAAACCTTTTTTTGTTGTTGTTTGCCATGTCACTAACAGTCACTTACTGTACGACTGCTTCGACCAAAAAAAAAAAAAAAAAGCAGCCAATGTGGACCAGAAAACGAAATTAGAACCAAATTGAAATACAAAGAACTGACAAAAAAAGTGAAAGGCAGTCAAAGTTCTTCAAAGTCTGGAGAGCTATTGCTAAAGAGCTCTCAAAAGATTGATTTAAAATAGTAAAGTAAAACCTGGTTACTTTCTAAAAACCACATTGTTTTCTTTCTGACACTGATGTATCATTGCAAACAATATGAATCTACATATTCAGTAATTAATTAAACATTATGCTGAAAGGCCATATCTCAAGAAAAAAAAAGAAAGAAAAACTTATAAACAAAACAGTGACTTGATCAACACTATATTATTATACAAAATGTGAGGAAAAACAGAGGATTTGCATACCAACCTGAGTTAATTATAACACCTCATTGTTTAGGGTGAGTGGTAATTCAGTATTTATCTGTGCTGCAGCATCAATAAACGAGTCAGAAAAGCTGCAGGACGTTAACAATTACCCTCATTTGCGCTTAATATAACATAATGGCTTTGCATTCTCCACACTGCGTTTGCATGTCTAAATTCTTGTCTCCTTCATTTGACCAGGATTTAATCACAATCAGTATTGTGTGTCACGCACTGTTGGATGTGTGTCCTTCACTCACAATAGGTAACTGGCTTTGGTGCATTTTGTTTTTTCTAGAGCTCTGTAGTTCACAGATTGTTCTTATGACCACATATTACAGTTTTCATTTTTTTTTGTCAAAGTCTACAGTTGTGTTTACTATAAGGGCAAACCAAATCTTTTTAATAAAAAATCTAAGCATCATCAGTCATTCAATAAAACTGTTTGATATAGATGTTATTGATTGTGCTCAACACTTTTTTCTCTTTCTTTTTTTCTTTCATGCTTTTGTCCTCAACTGTGCGTCTCTCTTTCAACAAAAGGTAAGAGACAATTTTACTTCATTGAATAAGATTTATATTTTATTATTTTTTGACTAGATTTGCAAAAAGTGAATCTTAAGATTTTAAAGAACCCTGCTTTGAGAAAAAAAAAGTCTGATTTTCCACATGGCAAAAAAAAAAAAAAAAAAAAAAAAAAGTCTTATCAAGTTTTTTCAATACCAAAGAAGAAAAAATGTATTTTAAGAAGGCATGTCTCAGTGAATTGAACTTTTTTTCTGAAACTAACAATTCTGGAAAAGACCTTTTTCTTTCCCATTTTGCTGTTTTAAACATTTTTTAAAAATTTTTCTTTATGTTTAGGGGGTTAGGGGGGGGCTGTTTTAGCGGTGCAGTTATTCAAAATTCATTCTTAAACTTACAATTTTTCTTGAGTCATTTCATAATTTTATTTTGACATAAATTATAGTACATAAATGTTTGTTTACTTTTAAAACTACATGATAAACTTTATTTATTTAATTGTAGTTTGTTTGTAGCATACAGACCTTAACTGTCCGTTACCATCTGAGGTACCTAGAAATATGGGATTCTGCAGACAACAGTGGCAGGAAAACCTTTGGTATTTGTTCTATTTTTTTCTGGGAAAAAAAGCAATAAAAATGCATTGATTCAGAGAGGTGGATAATAAGGAAGAAAATGACTTCTTAGGCTGTATATTGGTGCTGGTGGATTAGATCTGGAAGAGTCTGAAAGGCGCGGTTGGCACAATGTAGGCAGACAATAGAGGCGGCAAGTGATCATTTGGTGAGCTGGTTGGCACATTAAGAGGTGCTGGTTACATGATAAAATACAACAGAATACATTTAAAGAAATAATGAGCAGAGACTGAACTACATTGCAAGTTTAATGAAAGAAAAATAAAAGGCTGTTCAATGATTTGTGGGACGTCTCACCATGACAACCAACTCTGGAAGTCTTGGAACAGGTCAGGTCTGAGTTGACAGATCGTTATTTGTAAAACTACAGTTTCCTAATCATTCTTTTGTGTTATTAGAAAGAAAAAAAAACATCAGGAAGTAAACAGTGGATTACTCTCATCCTCATTTTTTAAACTAGTTTATTTTAGGAAAGAATTGTTTTTAAAACAGATAAACATAGTAATTGTCCTTAGTAAAATGGCAAAAAAAAAAAAAAAAAAACGTCTCCTTGCTCTTTCCTTCTAAGGTGTCTGTATGTGTATTGGATCATGTTTATTACTTTCCATAAATTTGCATTTTACATTTATGTTTCCAACAGAATAAATGTTATAAAGCACATCAGAACATAAATGATAAAAATTGTAAACTTTTGCAATCAGCCTCCCAACTATACTGAATCATTTCAGGGTGTATTCAGACTGGAAAGGTTTGTTGGTCCAGACAGAGTCCTGCTGTTGCGTTTGGCTGTATTCAGACTGCCGTCTAATGGACTTTTCTGATTTAAACCAAAGCTTGCAAACAAACAAAAGAGCTCTTCAGTGACTGGCCCGGCATTACGAGGGTGTGGTAAGCAACGAGGAAAAGAATTAAGGAAGTCCTGTGCTTTGCAGTCCTTGTTGGGATAAGCTTTGTATTTCATTGGCCTATTTTGAATGTCTGTATCAAGCTTGCTTGGGTGTTTCCAGGTTGAAAATTTGTTAAGGATTATTGGAGGAAATTAACTTTGGTTCACTTGAAGTGTTTCTAGTATGAATACATCCTTTATCATTAAATAATACAAGAAAATTAAATACAGCTTATATAGCATCTGACAGAAAAGACAACCATATACCGGTAGTTTGAGTTTAAAGCAAACCAGCAGCACATTTCTGTATACAAACATAGTATTGGATAAACGGAAAATAATCTTACTATCCACATTCATGGTTTCGATTATTGGTGAAAATACTTTTTTTTTTTATATTTGCAAGCAGTAATTCTCAAGGAAACCCTGAATTACAAGTTTAAAACTAATTGGAGAAGAGATAGAAAAAAAAAAAGTTTTTTTTCTGTACAGAAAACAATCTTCTTTTTGTCTTTTTGTTTTGTGTGTTTTTGGAAATGCTTATTTTTTCATTTGTAATACTCAGGAAATATATTTCATCTATTGTGATTAAATTATACAGGTGCTTGTTTGGCTGAGCGTGAGTTGACACAATGACATTTTCGACATGAGTCATACAACGAGCCAGGAGCCACCTGTTTATGAAACATGATAGGCAATATCAAACATTTAAAAATGGAAAGAGAAAATCAGAATGTAGCCTATCTGTCTATACTCTAATGAACTCAGTAAACTCTGGTTCTCTTTTATGGAAATGTCAGAAGCGTGTTTGCCAAGAACCAAGTTTCAGTCACCTGTTACTCTAGCTGTAGGCCTACAAGGCTGCATTTCTTGAGACTGCACCTGCTTAAAAACAAATAAAGACGCACAATTGAGAAAAAGAAATTGTGAAGAATAGGAACATTTCTACAATGAAATGATTACCTGAGACTCACACAAATGTTGCAGGCCATGTTGACAACACTCGCACAACATTTGTCTCATGTCAACACAATTTCAGATTCCTGTTATTGCCTAAAGCCAGTCACAATTTTAGCTGTTTGCAACACCTCAATAAAGTCCTCACAATTTTTGCTCTTGACTCCCAGAAACCAAACTAAAAAGGGTTTGAGACATCTTTGGAAGATCTAAGAACTCTGATTCTACTATGAGGAAACATTGGTTTTTAAAGCCTTTTACATACTTTTTGTTTAATGGACAGAACATTGACATTTTTTGGAATTAAGATGTTTTTGAAACCCTTTAAAAAAAATCCACCAAAAATGCTGTATCATTTTTTTATGATATAGATAGTATATTTTATGATACATGGGGTGATTTAGTCATTTCTGCTATCAACAATGTTAGTTCAAAATGCAAATATATTGACATGAGTGTTCAGGGAAGAAAAACACCTTGTCTGTCTCAAATCTGTAACATAAACTTTTAACATTGTGTAACTGTTGATAATAATAATAATTCACAAATTTAGTTCTTTCAATACAATAGTCTTTAAAAAAAATAAAAGAAAACAATGAGCTATACTCACCATGAAGTTTTGGAAATTAGCTAAATCTTTTCCGCCAAAAATGTTTATGAGATGCCACGGAAGCCGGCATTTTAAAATGAGCAGAAAAAGTCCTGCTACTGCCCCTAGTGGACTGATAATGAACTACAGGGCAGAAAACAGACCCAGTTATATTCAAGGGGTTTATAAGGAAAGTTTCGATCATCCTAATGAGGCATCAAATATGAAGTGTATGGTTATACATGATCAAAACTTTTTGTTCAAATTGAGAAATGACAGCAGCACAAATATTTTCGAGTACAAAATCCTTGATTAACAGCGTTAATATTTGTTGCGGCACAAAGGATGTTCAAATTAAACATACTAAGTCAGTTAAGATAGTTTCGGTGTGAGGCTGTATGTGTTTGCCTATCTGGAAGCTTGAGATTGCCAAACCCAGATGGAAGTATTTTATATATCCTCCAGCTACTGTCACAGATAACTCAAGAAGCTGTAGTCAACACTTCTCTAATTCTTTTCACAACTGATGCTAAAGTATGCATCTTACATTCAGCTCAAATATTCCCTCATTATGTCCAATCATTGTCTGAGCAATACACACAGTTAACTAGCAAGTCGTAAGCAGACACTGTCATTCTTTTTGCCTGTCAGAGAGACTACTTCTCATATCCTTATGAATGTTTCTATAGTAGCATTTATTTATGTCACTAAGGTCAAATTAAAACCAACTGTAATGTAGAAAAAGACAAATTGACTCACAGTTAGTGACAACATTCAGTGATTTTTATTATTCTAATCCATTAAACAAATCCGCTTCCTGTCAGTTATATAACCTCAGAAATGAAGCTCATTAATACTTTTCAGGTAATAGGACTGTAAATCATAGAGATCTGCTTAAAAAAAGGTAAAGTTTGGGGAGTGGACCACTGTAATGTGATGATAGAAAAAGACAAAAATGAATAGGGAATGACAGGAAAGAGAAGCTATGTAGATGAAGAAAACACGACTACATTGTCCGAGCTCTTTCCATTTAAACCTGAGACGATCATGCAGAGGAGCAGAAGGCCAGCGCTGTAACCAATACTCTTTTCATCCATCAGCTGGATCCATCAGCTGATTCATTACCATCTCCTGACTGGTGCTGAGCACACATAAAGGCATGTGATGGAAAAGCATGGAGCCAAACCAGCTGATACCTTTCTTATCTTTAAACACATGTGCAGTGGTTTTTAATCCACAACATTTTGTTTGTTACTAGAGATTAAAAAAAAAATAAAAATGCAACATTAGAAAGCTAAAAGAATTTGATAACAAAGAATACAAAACCAATAAATGTGGCTTTTTAAAATTTATTTTTACACTTTCTTCAAAAATAAGGTATTAAAATTCAATGAAAATGAAGGTGAAAGATGAGGGGGAATTAAAGGAAAGTGCATAATTTTCTTAATATTTGAGGCCAGTGCTGAACTCATTTCTTCTCTGCACATACCTGGAGGAAGGGGTAGGGTTAATGTTAGGTTAATACAATAGAAGAACAACAACATTTAGCCTTGAATGCACTTAAAATACATGCGGGTAATGCAGCAACAGGAATATCTAACAGTTTTCATGTTCGGTCACACAGCCACTATGTACATTTTGTGCATTTTGCATGGATGAAAATTGCTTATACTTGAATATACATGTGGAAAAAGTGAAAAACTTGTGGTCTTTATGTGAAATTTTCACAGATGTATCACAAATGAACCACTTTAACCCTTGTGCTATCCTAGGCACTTTACCGTTGGGAGTTGGGTCATCTAGACCCACTAGACAGTGCTCTGAACCTTTTTTTTTTTTTTCTATTTTCTGTGATCTTCACTGGTTCAATGGATTACATGAAATTTTTCCACCTTTATCCACCTTTGTCATGGTAGGGAGAACACGTCAAAGTAAGGGTGGGGTCATCCAAGATAGCACAAGGGTTAAAACCATGGAAGAAGTACTAATAAACCAATCATGTAAAAGCCAGAAGTGGCCATTTGTGCATCAGTTATATAATTGAACGTGATGTGTGCGCCACATACACAATATAAAAGTTATACATCGGTGGTACATGAGTGATAAGACATCAACATAGATATACGTGGAATGGTCGTGGAAAGCCACAAATTTGCATATGCATCTCGCAAAAATTACAATTGTGTAAGATTACACCATTATTGCGTATAAACTACATAAAATACACAAACTGCATAATTCTCAAGGAACCAAAAATTTGCAACAGTTTATGCAGTGTTTTCTAGGTGCAGTGAAATTGTCAAGTTGAATTAAATAAGCTCTATTATATTGAGTAACAGCTTGAGCACCTGATTGCATGTGTCTGTTTTTGTCAAACGTGCAGGTAGTGAGGTATGCAGTGATACAAAAAAATATATATATATATATATAACAGACTTTTCAGGGCTGAAATGAATAAACTATATCCTGCTTGGAGAGATTTTGACAGCAGCAGCTGTAAGGAGACACACAATATACATCATTAAATTATGGAAAAACTGAAGCAAATCTTAACCATATTGGAGAAAAATACAATCAGCGGCCATTTTATTTTAATAGATGCACCTGTGTACGTAACTGAATTCAGTCAATTTGAAGTAACTCTTTCACGTATAATGGATGTAAGCTTTTCTTTATTTGTTTGTTTTGATGGAGAAATCTGACAAACCTTAACCCTCGTGCTATCCTATGACCCCACCCTTACATTACTGTGTTCTCCCTAGCATTACAAAGGTTGATAAAGGTGGAGAGGATTTCATGTAATCCATAGACACCAGTGAAGATCAGTAATCATTGAAGAAAAAAGGTTCAGTGCACTGTCTAGTGGGGTCTAGATGACCCAACTCCCAATGTTAAAGTGCCTAGGATAGCACAAGGGTTAAGAAAAGTTTTAAAGATTCTTACAAGCAGCTGAAAGTTGTGATGCAATGAGAAACACAACAACTAAATACATACATAATCAGATTGTTACACCCCCCATGCAGGAAGGAACGGTTCCGCAAGTCATTTATCCCAACAGCTGTAAGACTGTACAATGCCACAGTTTAAATATGCATGTACAAACCGTTTTTTTTTCATACATCCATAGCTCATCTGTATATTCTGTGTTTTTACTTTATTTATTTAACTCTATTATTAGGCATAACATGTGTTATGTTGTAATAGTGTACATAATTTATTACTTACTTTTTACTTTTTTTCTATTGTTGCACATTTTTATATACTTGCACATTTGGGAACACCCCTCACCTTTGCACATTGTTTTTATTTTTTCTGTCACTTTTCCCTGCTTCTTGGAACTGCTGTGACAATTGAATTTCCCCAATGTGGGATCAATAAAGAATATCTAATCTAATCTAATATAAATACTGCAGAAATACATTTATGGACACATATCAAACATGAGGATTCAAAACCCTCAACTTCCTGCAGAAACAGTCCTTATTTGAACTGCACCCTAAACATAGATGGCACAAATGAAAACAAGTGGATTAAAACAGTGCAATGACGCATAATAAGAGGAGTAATTCAAACGTCTGACACTCAACAAGGATTATCTTGAGTATTATGTTTGTAACTTAGCAACAGTCAAGATGAGACACCATGCAGATTAATTTGATTGCTTAACAATGTGCACAGAAACATATCAATCAGTACCTAAAGCACCATGACACTCTTTCTAACATAATTTAAAATGTCTGTGTATATATATACACATATACACAGTGTATATAATCCAAGGGTAGTTTTTCACAGAAGCTTAGGTTCTCTACCAGAGATCTGGGAGCTTTAGGGTCCGCACAGTATCTTTCCCAGTGTCTTTCTGGACTGAGAGGTCTGAGATCTTTCCAGGTATCTGTTGTTGCTACTCCTCCGTTTGGGGGTTACTGCCCCGAGTGCTCCAATTACCACAGGCACCACTGCCACCTTCACCTTTCATGCTTTCGCCCTGGTATTTCTCCAGTTTCTCATGTTCTTTCTTCTTGATATTGCCATTACTTGGTACTGCCATATCCACCACGACGGCTTTCCTCTGTTCTTTATTTCGTACTACAATGTCTGGTTGGTTCACCATTACCATCCTGTCAGTCTGGATCTGGAAGTTCCACAGGATCTTTGCTCTCTCATTCTCTGCCACTTTTGGAGGTGTTTCCCATTTTGACTTTGGGGTTTCCAGTTCATATTCTGCACACATGTTCCTGTATATTATTCCAGTCACTTGGTTGTGGCGATCCATGTATGCTTTCCCAGCTAGCATCTTACACCCTGCAGCATGGAAAGTGGAGGTGACAGTAATAGTTGTGGTAATTGGAGCACTCTGGGCTATAAAATCCAAGCTGGAGGAGCAGCTGCAGCAGATCCCTGGAAAGACCTCAGACATCGCAGTCCAGAAAAGCACAGTGCGAGGAACAGATAAGATACTACGCAGAACCCTCAAGCTCCCAGGCCTCTGGCAGAGGACCCGAGCTTTGGTGAGAAACCACCCATGGATGGTGAGAGGGGTGCTTTATACATATAAAAATTGTGTTTTTATACTCCATTTTTTTTAACATCAAGCAGTTTGTTTATAATAAGCAGACCCAATGCTTTAAACATTTTTTTCCATCAAGTATGCATATTTATTTATGAAGATTTGGTAATTTCAAAACGACAAAATAAAAGGGACCTATTATTGATATAACGGTGACAGTGTTCTATTCTGTAAAACAGTTTGCTGTTGGGAACTGGGTTCGATTTCTGTGACCAAAGAAACCATTGTTTTTGCCGCCGGTCTGATCAAAACAGTTACATTAGACAGTCTGTAATCCTGTGTGTCAGACCAGAAAAGGGCCTCTTGGAATCTTAAGACTTTCAAAGTAAAATACAAATTCACACCAACACATACCACATATTACGTAAGGGTTAATGGCCGACGAAGTGTGCGGTTATTACTTTTTAACGCACGCCGTGGAAGCCTGAACCGTCCGACGCGAAGCGAAGTGCGTTATAAAGTAATAACCGCACACTTCAAAGGCCATTAACCCGCTTATACCATGGTCACTTACAAAAGCAATACATAGTAACCAGGTTTTAGTCCTTAATTCTTGATGCGCCGCGTCACATAACACATAGTCCGCGTCGCGCAGCACCACCGCTGCAGTCAAGATTCGGCGATATATATATGCTGATCGTCCCGATGGGTTGAATAAAGCATCAATTCAAAGAGAAAGTTCACCTCTTATCACTTTTTTTGTCCAAATTATGAAGCAGAAGTTGTTTTAAAGAAGTCGACGCAGTGATACAAAACATTTAAGCTAGCTGACCGGAACTTCTTTTTTCACTGTGCGGTTATCAGGTTTTAATGCATACCCAGCAGCCAATCAGAATCGAGTATTCAAGCGGACCATGGTATAAATTAAAACTGCTTATCACAAACAGGTGGAGGGAATCTACATATCGGTCAGATTTTACTAAAGAAAACTTAGACTCTGAAATCCAACAAAACAAGATTTGCTTGTTGAATGTTTTAAATGTTTTTTTATATTTTAGGTAATTTTCGAAAAAAAAAAATGAAAGTAGCTTTACATTGATAAGGTAGCTTATTAACAATTAATAACTTAATCAATGAATCATTTTAGTTTCTTACGATCCAACCAGATCGATCTGTCTGAGGCAAGTTAGTAATCGAATCGATACCCTTTTACAGCTATTTCGAAATGAACTAACTTTATCATAATCAATATTGGAAAAAAAAGCATTTGTATTGAAGCAGGGTAGGTTAATTTGATTATAATGTAAAAACATCCAAGTGCATCACAGCAGACAACACATGTGATGACTGCAAAAAATGATCACGCTATCGTTACAGTCCAATGTGTGGAAACACTTTGAATCAGGTTACTAGGATACCTCCATGTTAGAGAATTGGACCTTTTGTCAGTACAAAGTTGTTTTTGCAGATTGCTTTTGAGGAAATACTTTTTCTTTAAATAGTGTTTTCAAGGATATCCATGGTCTCTTTCATCTGACAGAAACAGAGAAACTAAAACTGGAATGATAGCAGGCCCAGAAAACATAAAAGAATATGATTCAAGCAGTGCAACATCTCATTAGGTGTAACACCTGGGTGTGTGAAATGCATTTTTTCGCATTTGACCCATCCCCTGGGGAAGGAGCGAATTGCAATCACAGCTGTGGTCAGGAGCTATTTGGTGGTTTAACCCTTTAACCCTTTATGCTGAGTGTCAAGAAAGGAGACACTGGATATCTTTTATTTAGAGGATTTGGTATGATCAACCGTGAATTTGAACTCGGAGTGGTGTTTGACCACTCCAAGTTATTTGACTGCCAAGCCAAATACCAGATGAGTGGCTTCCCTGAGACAGGGAAGCCACTCATCTGGTATTTGGCTTGGCAGTCACTGGATATCAAGCTTTAAAAGTGTACTTTTATATTGATAAACAATATTTACTCTGAGCTAGATTCCTTTTTTCCACTTATGTTTCTTGTCTTCTATTCCATAAAATCAGGTTTAGTAGCAAAATCATGTTAAAAAAATACACGTCAGTCTTTGAAAGCACACTGCCATTCATTTTCCTCAGTGTTCAGCCACAATTCACCTCTAATTTATTTCATGGTTCAGCATCTGAAATAATAAAGTGTGACACAGTTACACAGTCAAATGCCTCGTTATGAGGTCTGATTGCAACCCTAATTAAGCAGCTGCCAGAATGCTCAGTGTTCATCTTATGAGAAAAGGCTTTAAAAGATATGTGTGTGTGTGTGTGTGTGTGTGTGAGAGGGAGAGCGCTCTTGTTTCTTCTGTTGATTTTGACAGGAGGAGACGTTCTCAGCTCACTGCTTTTATCATCCGTCTGCACTGCCCTCAAAGTTCTCTGTTGCCTCCTCTCCGGGGGCTATATGCACTAAATTTTGGACAAATTAAATTGATGTTGGACTTTGTTCTGGAGTTTACAGTTTTCATTTATTATACTCTCATTCAGCCGCCCAAAAAGTAGACCTACAACATCCCAATTTTAACCTGGTTAGGTGACATTAGTAGAACTGAATATGATGAAAGGCTCTTTTTCAATTATTTCCATGACAAAAATTATTCTAACTTTGAATTTCAATTATATAGTTTTAAAAAGACAAAGTTTGTTTTTTTCCACTGTAATGCAGTGAGCTCCAACCTCCTTCAGCGTAAACACGCTGTACATGTCTAAAGATTTTGGAAAAAAGGAAATAACGGAAAAATACATTGTAGTCCACATTTGTTTACACCATAACATTTTATATCCCTACTAACCTACAAATTATGTAGGACAGTCCCATGGTGTCTTAATTCTTATATTCTAGTCAATCTGACTCATATTTGTTTAACAAAAACACAATAACTACACACCTTTTAAAGTCGTGTTGGTTCAAGCACTTTAGGGTTTTTTCTAGTATAAAAACATGCACATGGAAAAATACGTGAATTTATTATTCATTTATTATTTACATTGCAAAATACATTTTCGGTGTGATTCCAAGAAATCAGTGTTGATGTTTTGTGTACTTATTTTCCATTTTGCAT
Source organism: Oryzias curvinotus (assembly GCA_023969325.1). Lineage (NCBI taxonomy): Eukaryota > Metazoa > Chordata > Actinopteri > Beloniformes > Adrianichthyidae > Oryzias > Oryzias curvinotus. The sequence continues at coordinate 24,365,019 of CM043714.1, forward strand.
ATCTAGTTGCAGTCGTATAAAATAATGTAACCTTATCATGGGTTTGACAGCATGGGCTCAATGTTGTACCTTTAAAAACTGCTTGTCCAGGTAATAGAATGCTAATATCAGCTCAGTGGCATAGTGGTAGAGTGTCTAGCCTGAAACTGGGAGATTGTGGGTTCAAATGCACAGGCAGGTTATACCAAAGTTGTATCAATTTATTATTCTCCACAACAATTGTATTTCTCTAGACATGTCATCAGCCTAAGCCATTTCTTCTGGGAGATGGACAAAACACAACCATCTTTCATTACCTTTACCATATTAGGGATGCTGTCTCTGTATGGAAGCACCATACCTCCCTGACTACCTGCAAGAGATATTCTCTCTCCGATGTGTCCTGGGTGAGCTGCAGGGGCCCCTTGCAATTGTCTGTGATGCCTCAATAGAATGGTTTAAGGTGCAGCATCAACAGATGTCCCAAACACCTCAACTGGCTTTTATCAATATGGAGGAGGACTCCTCTCTGAATTTTTAAACTTTGTACCTTTTTCAGGTCAAAGAGAAACCCCAGCTGTCTGGCAAAGGAATCCAATACCTGCAGCCTTGATTCTCACCAATAGCCATAGTTATCTATAGATTAAAAGTAAAAAAAAAAGACAAATGGGTGTTTTCTGGACTATACTGTAAAGGGCAAAAAAAGGTGCATGTTATTTTGAGTATTAGTTGCTGAAGAGTTTATTTTGTCTTAGTGTATAAAATAGTTTTCTCTTTCTTAAGGAGTAAAACTGTCTAAAAAACTACTTTATCTGGATAATTCCCCTGTCACTGGTCATTAGTGCTGACAAAAGGTGACACGCACAGAATTGTGTTCCTTTTCTTTACCTTTGTAATTTTTAAGGCTCAGCTGTATGTCTGCAGTGGGGTTGGGGTGCGGAGGCAAACAGATTTATGACCTTGTGGGTAATGCACACACACACACACACGTTCAATAAGTTCTTATCTCGATCTGAGCGACTACACTCAGTAAAACCGCTGTTGTGCTGAAACAGCAGATTTGGCATCACATCCAAATCTGTAGTCATCTCTGGAGCTTGTGCCGGGGCGTGTGAGTGTCTGTAAGTAAAGACTTGAGCAGCCTTCCAGAGTTCTTATCTAGGAAGTTCAACAGCTTGACTGCTTTTTGCTGTTGGAGCAAAACACAAGCACAATTTACACCACAAACACACAGAAACCTTAAATTTACTTCAATTAACAGTCTTTGAAAAGACTGTTGCTATTCTTTAAGATCTCGTTGCAGTAGTCTATTCGTAATGCTACATATATACCGGCATGTGATATCCGGTTAAAATGACGGTTCTTGAATGCACTTTTAGCAAATGATCTTCCCACTGGACTGTCACAACTCGATACTAGCTCCTGTACCCACAATTCACATCTCTATTCCTATAAATGAAAGACTTGGTTTCATATGATTCCAGCTGGGCAAAAACATAGTTATTAATTTCTCAGTCATGATCTATTTTCAAACATTTGGCACCTCTGTGTTTTGAAAGGGACACTACCCATACGTCACTACCAAATCCCAGAGTCCCCAACCCCAGAGTTCAACTGTTTTAACATTCAGTGCGTTCAGTGGCTGTGTGGTTTTGTTTGTAGAGCCCAAAAACGGACTTAAAAACTTGTGAAGCAACGCATGAACATGAGAGTTTTGAACAGGAAAGCCCAAAACGTGCTCATGTATACAATTTTTATATGGGCTTGTCATGAGAAGTTTCCGAGCCTCGTGTAAACAAGGGAATGTGTGTGTGTAGGATAAAAAGATGATTAATTTTGTTTAGCCACATTTTTTTTTACAAAACCTCATTGATTTAAATGTGAACTTAGTCTTTATGACACCAAAAATGTCCAGAAAAAGCGGCAAAAAGCTTAGTGTTGAGTGAGCAAAAAACTGGTTTATGCTAAAAATTCTTTAATCAAATATCTAATCTGACTTCTACTTTTTATGAGCTAACAGATTCAATTGCCACCAATCCCCTATTTAACCCAGATAATTTTTGACAAGTACACAGAACTAATTACCATAGTGAAAGTAAATGCTTGCAAATAAATGTAGCTCATGTTTTTTGATTTGATTACTGCTTTTCATATTCATATCAGTAATGCCAGATTAGTTTCTATTTTGTTTAGAATAAAGTATTCAAGGTGAAGGGTTTTCTTTTTTTTACATTTTTTTATTCCTTTTTTTTATTTTCTTAAACTCGGTGTGGAAAAAATAAATCAGTGTTATTTTTTTTCCTCTATCATAACACACTGTTTTTTTACCCCCAAAATAGATTTTCTTTTGTAAAATCATGTGAGCACACAATATCATATAATAAATATGTTTTATTTATTATGATATTGTAAATTATATCTATGCATTTCTTTTCATGTACAGTTGTTACCATTAATCTGAGCTCAGTCATAAATGTTTCTCTCTGACTCTGCACATGCAGTTTAGCAACTTGACATTGAAAAGTACATGTCCTTTAGTACTAGCAGTTTTCAATAATTGAATCAAAATCACTACACATATGCAATAATCTGCATGAAATTTATACAGAAAAAATATTTTTTAAACCAAAACATATCTCTCTATTTTCCCTAAATATGATTGGACACATTAGGAAAAGTTTACTTCTTCTCCATCCACTAAGTCAGTAAATGAATTAATGAAGTTAACATTTGCAATTTTTCTTTTTTTGTAAAAATATTTCCAGATTGTCTGTGATGTTTCAAGATCTAATTTGCTACAAACTAAGTCAGAATGATTTAGCTGAGGCTGGAAGCCTGAAATAAATGTGACGTTCACGTTAGACAGTTCAAACCTCACAACTTGATTGGCCAGAAAAGTATGAAATATTGTTCAACCAAACCTGTAAATATTTATAGATCTAGTTATGGAAGCGCAGTACTGAATATTATATTGCCTCTGCATCAGTACCTTTGATTAGTGCAAACTGTGGTTTTATGATTAATAATATACATTTAGTGCGGATTCTGATAAAGAACATGCTTGATTGTCATTTCCATGTTGTCAAAACTGATCTCTGCACAGCAGAATTCTAAGAATTATTTAATATTTCTGCGCATGAGAAAAAATAAAAGAAAGAAACCGATAAAATAGCCTGAGGCTCTGAACTGTGGACTTATCTTTGCTGTGAACTGACACAAGTGTGCACTCCCCAATGAGTGAAATTACATGCACTGTGTTTCTCTCTTGGCCTCTCTCGATGGGACTTTTTGCAAGCAGCTTCTTGCTTTGGCAGCTGTGTCCATCCGAAAAGGACGTTTGAGTGGAAATAAAGACAAAATTAAATGTGGCTGATGGTGGTATATTGTAAGCAAGTAACAGGGGAACTCATTGTTTGTTGCACCGTAAAGGCACACAGCAACCATGTACATTTGGCCCATTTTCCGCGTATGAATCTTTGGTCTTTTGTGATACAAGCCTGATATACGTAATTAAGTGTTTTTTGCATTTGTCATTCGTGCACTGACATGTCGAGGGTTTCGGTCGATAGGTCTTTATGTGAAATTCAGTTTTGAGCAGGTCAAAATTTTTGGTCGGCTGACGCAGTTTACACACATTTTTTGTAGTTTATACACAATTATTATGTAAATCTTATGCAATTGTGTGTGATTTTTGCAAGATGCATATGTAAATTTGCACACGGATGAAAATTGGTTATATGTGAAAATACATGGAAAAATTGAGAGAAGTGGTCTATACCTGAAATTTTTACAAATGTATCACGAATGAACCACATTGAAACCATGAAAGAAGTACGAAAGAAAACCTTGCGAAGGACACGTAAATCAATGTACAACATGAACCATGCGGGATTATTGACCAAATAACTCAACTGACCAAACATTTTAAATAGCTCAAAACCAAATTCACCTTACAACCTGTTGACCGAACCCTCGGCGAACACAAATCAACGACTGACGAACGCAAGAAACCAAAATTTTATACATGGAAAATGCACAAAATGCGTGACACGACCTTAAAGTACTCGTTTACCATGGCTTACTAATGCCTGCGTTTTTATTTGCAGCCTGGTATTTTTAGGCAAATTCTTAGAAAGATTTTTTCCCAAAATCATCATTGCATCCGGAGTCAACACAAAACAGGAATTGCCCATTATTGGATTCACTTATTTTTATTGGTGAGCAGCAAACAATCCCAGAAGGAATGTTTCACCCAAATAAACTTTCCCCAGGACAAAAGAAAATCTGCTTTTTAAGGAAGATTAGTTATGTTACCAAAGTACAAACTCTGAATAGTTTTAATGATTGTAAAAGTGAAAACATTTTGTACTGATTTAGTTCAGGCTATGTCAAAAAAAGGGGCAAATGTTTGTTCATTTGGTTATATCAAAAGAAATGTCTTTACACAGTCTGTGTAAAAGTAATTTTGTCCCTAATGGTCCTTGAAGCGCTTTTGCACTGCAGACTCATTTGCTCAAAGGTGTGTACTCTCCAAAGGTGGAGTGGTTGACCTATAAGCCATCGGGGGCAACGAAGGGTTCAGTGTTTTACTCCTGATGGCTTCAAACATTTAAAAACTACAAGGGAAACCTAACTACCACAAAGCACCATCATTTAAAGTCTTAAGCAGAAAAGATATTGGCCGGCATTTTGAAGGCAGATCATCTGGGTTCACGCTAAAAAGTAGGAGATACATGGTTCCAATTTATAGAAAACACTCTCACCGATGGCAGCCTGTCAATTTTTAATTAAGCAAAAGAAAAAAAAAAGACTGAGTCAGCTGCTCTTACAAGTTTGTGCCACTGTGTGTGTTTGACAGTTTTCAGAAAATACAAATATAGAGCGTTTACATGTGAGTCTCTTTGCTGTGTTCAAGAATCGCCCAAATGACTGTAGAGAAAACCCACGCTTCCAGCCGTCACACGATGTTCTTTTTCAAAGCACGAATGTTCTGCTGAAAACCTTCACAAAGACATACTTCCTGTTTTCGCAACGACATACAACACTTTTAATGATTCATGGGATGTAGGGAGAGGACCGCATCACTGTGATGAAGCTGTAAGGAGGAAAGATGATGAGATATTTGCTTCGGTCACATCAAACGGCTCACGAGGCAGAGCATTCGTCAAGCAATACTGTCTGCCTTTCTGTGCCGAAGATGAAGATGTGCATGCAGTGGTCGCACTCTGACCTCCACATGCATAAACAATGAATTACTAATGCATTTCAGAGTGGCTCAGAGGAGGTCTGCTGCTCAGTGACATGGAATTAGTTACATCTATTTACTGGGTGTGCACTGTTCTCAAATAAACAAGCAGTTTTACACAGAAAAAGGCGACTGTGGTGATGTTCTGAAACACAATGAAGTTGTGGTTGGAAGATTAAATATATATACTTTCATACATTCATTTTAATGAATGTAGTTTACTTTTTATATTTCTCTGCGGTGCTTCACCTGAAGCTACAGCGTTCATCCTATCATTGGGTCGAGAAGGAGGGGTCTAAGGTCAGGGGTGCCCAGTTTAGCTTAGCCTGTTTAGTTTAGGTCTAGTCTAGCAAACGGCTTTTGTACTTTATGACTGATTTATGTTTTTGTATAATTACCGGTGCGAAACCAGTTAAAACAACTCTGTTGTGATATTGGGCTATATAAATAAAATTGAATTGAATTGAATTGGTTCTTGGTCTGTATCTACCCATTTTTTTGGGACTAGCAGGTGAATGTCTCAGTTGGTTAACCCTTAGTTAACCAATCAGGGACTCTGATTTAGTAGTGACATTTATGTGGCATCACTACCAAACAAAAGTGCAAACTTTATTAACCCTTGTGCTATCCTATGACCCCCCCCCCCCTTACATTGACATGTTCTCCCTACCATGTACAAGGTGTTACATGGACTTGCTCCGCCTCCCATGTCTGACTATTTTAAAAAAAGGCTCACAGCGCTCTCAGGACTAGGGCCTCGTCTCGGGGGGACTGTGAGGTTCCATACAGAAAAACAGCCTTTGGACAAAACGCTCTTTCTATAAAGGCCAGTAAACTTTGGAACAGTCTTCCACTGTACATCAGGGAGGCTCAAACATTACAGACCTTCAAAACACAGCTCAAGCAGTGGCTGAAAGCAAACCAGTCCTGTAGCCACTGACTTTTAACTTTCATAATGTACCACCTTCTTGTGTTCTTATTGTATCTGTGATTCTGTCTTTTGTTTTGTCCTGTTTTATGTTTCCTGCCTAGGGACTATGGATGCAAATTAGCATCATTGCTATAATCGAGCATGTTTACGCCTATCATTGTTTGGTAGATGTTCATTAATGTGCACTGTCCCTATTAAATAAAGCTTAAACTTAAACCAGGACCAAGTTGGATTAAGGTGGAGAGGATTTCATGTAATCCATGGACACCAGTGAAGATCACAAATCATTAAAAAAAAAAGGTTCAGCGCACTTGTGGGTCTAGATGTGGGTCTAGATGACCCAACTCCCAATATTAAAGTGCCTAGGATAGCACAAGGGTTACGCGCAGGACTGGCATGTGGGAAACCAGTGTTTGATTCCCTGGGGACGCTGCTGCTGTGTAGCCGCAAGGGGGTCCAAGTCTTTGCCTGCCCCTGTTTTGTCAGAAAGAGCATCTGACCTAGAAATCTGCCAAAACACCTGTTCAAATCAGTGAAAGCTGATTGAATGTGGCGACATGCCGTGAAAAACAATTATATATATTTTTTATTATAAGTCACCCTGGAGTGTAAGTCACAGCAACATGAAAAAAGCATAAAAAAGACAAAAAGCAAACAACTCGAGTCGCACTTTTGGGAGAAAAGTGCAACACACATTTGTTTATACATGTAAAACATCGAGTTGTTAACTAAATGTTTGTGCAATCTTTATGCCCAATTGTTTAGACTAAGACCAAAATATATAATTAAAAATAATATATATGTATATACTAGGGGTGTCACGATTTCGATTTTAAATCAAAATCGATCGAAATTAAGTCACAGTCTCGAACTTCGAATTAAAAAATGGAATCGTCGATGACGCGGCCAGGCCCCTATGTTGCGTCCGGTTACTTGCCAAGCGGAAAAAAACACTTGTGTCGAAGTGCTGCGAGTCAACCTCCTCTAACAGCCGCTCAAAAGATAGCATGGTAACTGCAGTAGACCCATCATCAGAACTCGAATCCCCTCCTCTTTCACTGAAGTCGCTGGTGTGGAAGTATTTTGGATTTCCAGTGAGTTATGTTGACAACGTTCGCGTTGTCGAAAAAAAAACAAACAAAACAACTGTTTCCAAGCTGTGCTATGTGTCACACGCGGCTCCCGTGTGAGAGAGAATGAAAGGGGGGTGGGGGGTGGGCTCCGCTTATGCGGAGAGCTGCCCAGATCAGGATCATCACGTGCCTTTAGATGACTCAGCTCATGCTAAATGTCATTCTTTATTAACTATTGTAGACACTTTGGTGACGTGTCTTTATTTTCCATATTCTTTGTCTGCCTGTTTAGTTGGTGTCAGCATTTAACATAAAGACAGCAGGTAATGCAGGAAAACAGCTGCACTTTATGACATCAGAAATAAACAATCAGCATTCAGAAACCAAATCAGCACCATGTTTTTTACCTGTTTCTTCAGACTAAAAACGTTAAATATAATGGTGCTGCTGTGTTAATGTTTCAGATAAATTTACATTTAATATTTATTCATTTAATTATTTTTCTCTGCATCAAATAGTTTAAGGCACTTAATTGTTCAGAGACTATGAACATGTCTGTTTTATTGTTTTTGTTTGTTTTGTTGTGAACTTGAATGTCATCAAGTTATTGTTAGATTGTTGTTAATAAAAGTTTTAAATTTGACCATGTAGTGTGGTACATTGCAAACAAAGGTCATATATTATATTGCATTACAGTCTAGTTTGAAAAATGACAATTTGTGCTTTAAAAAAGAATAAGTATAAAAATCGAGAATCGAATCGAACTGTGACCTTAGAATCGAAAATGAAATCAAATCGAGGATTTGGAGAAAAGTGACACCCCTGGTATATACAGAATATAAATACATGAAATAAATCTTCTCCCACACTGCAAAACTGCAAAAAAAAATGCGATTCCTGTACTCATCAGTGCTTTTGTGTATTTTAGTCATCCCGGTCAATAAACTGAGGTCTTTCAGCATCATCATAGACCTATATTATAACTATACTGTCTTTTATTTGATAAACTTAAGAAATATTTAGAATTTTTTTTCACATGCAACATTTTTTAGCAATATCATTCTTTGCACAGTCACAAACATTTTGTAACTTAAACCTAACAAGACCAAAAACGTGCCAGTGTTTGGTAAGTACAATCTAGACATATTTTCCTGAGATGATTAATGTTTGCAGAATGCTTCATCTGTTTGTGTTTCATGTCACATGTGGCCTTCCTCTGCAGTTTCAGAGCCATTGGCTGGCCCTGTTGTTTTGAGGAACGCTACATTAATCAGCAGACACAACACAGCTGGGAGGTGCAATGTGCCCCACTCATTGCACAGAGCTCTCTTGTATATCATTAGTGTTCTCATTTTAGCCTTGATCAGTGTGCATAAAGGCCTTCAACAGCTCTAAAGGTGCTTCATTCATTACTTGCAGCTGCATCTGTGAAAGTTGGAACGTGAAACAAGAATTGCTTAACTACAAATTATTTTTTTATGAAGCTCACCAACGCAGGAATCGCTTAAATCATTAATTTATGCATTTTTTTTCCTCTCTCAAGTATTATATAAGGTAAGGTGTTGGGGGGATTAAAAGGGGAGGCTATTGGGGAGGAAAAAAAAAAGTAAAGCGGATGAATTTGTGACAAAAATATTCTTCAGGGGTTTGGTCTCAAAAAACAAGTTGCCTGGAAGGCAAACTTGTAGAACTGTCAAGCGTCTTCAGCGCTCGCAGAAGGACTCCTGAAAACACACTGAGCACTGTCTTTATGAAAAATTGTTCAAAGCTTCATTAGCGTAAAAAAAAATCTCTTTGGTCACTCTTGACTCATACCCACTATGCATGTATCTATAGTCAGTGGAAGAATTCCATATAACACAGTCTGATTCTTTTAAACAATGACAAAAGAAAACAAGCTCATATGGAAGAGATTCTTTGAAAAAAAAATCCAAACCTTGAAATTGTATTGACCCAAGAGACAATTCCCACCTTGTGTGAAAGCATTTCCCATAAAGATTATGAATACTGACAAGATATCTGCCATCTAAATATAATCAGGGCCACTTGAGAACTGTCTTTCCTAAGCGCCTGACCCAATTTTGTAGTCTGTCTACAACTAAAGTTGTTGTACCAAATGTCACATTTTTTGCAATGTTGTAACTCTGTGACTATAAGAACTTTAAAATCATTAAATTGTATGGCGGCAAACGATTTATTTAAATGTATTAACCTTTCCTGAAAGCATTATAAATTAGAAACAGAATCGCCTCTAAAGGCAATCTTACCTTTAAATTTAGCATTTTAATTTTTAGATTTTAAACTGATTTTAGACAAGAATTAAAAAAAAATATTAAAATAAACAATTATGAGAATGCGACCTTGAATGTACTTTAATATTACGTTGTGTTCTTTTATTAATAAAAAAAATGTTTTTATTAAAGTCATCTAAAAAAAACTGTATAAAACTATTTATAAAGTATTTCCAAACAGCAGCATTTTTCAAAAGTCTTAGTGAGAATCAAAGAAATACAAAGTGCTAACTTTAGGAAAATGTTGCTGAATTTTTGATTTTTGTTTCTTTCCACATTGTTACAGCCTTTTTCATGGGGGTAACAATGATATAGCCATTTGTCAAAAGCGTTTCACTTGATTGGTTAGTTAACTTGAGTTATTTCTGGTTCTCCAAAGTGAAGAAGCGTTGACAGCAGTGCTCTGAGCACGTGGACTGGATCAAGAACGTAATAAAGGCGAGTTCTTGAACACACATGGTGTCACACTAGACAAGCAGGGATGGGCTTCTTCTTTCTTCATACTATTTAGTAGCGCATGTCCGCCACCTACAGTTGGAAGAAGCTTGGTGCAAAACGTTGAAGCAGTGCAAATCTCGTGAATCTTGCTCCAGGTTTTTTTTTTTTTTTTTCCACAGGTCTATTCAGCCATCAGCAAGAATTGGTCTCATATAATTCCAGCTGGGCACAAACCTCCATGATAAATTTTTCAAACAGTTGGCACTTTGGTGAATGAAAAGGGGACGCCATCCATACATCAATACTGAATTTGAGTCCCTGACTGGTCAAAGTTCAACCTACTGTAACTTGCAACATGCGTTCAGTGGCCATGAGGTTTTTTTCAAATATCCCAAAAATGGTCTGAAAACTTTTGCAGCGATGCATGAATGCAAGAGTATTGAACAAGGAACCCTAAATGCATGTTTGTGTTTGCTTACATATATACTTTGCATTGGAAGGGGGACACATTGCCAAAGGCGGTGTGAATGTGGCTTTGGTCCCCTTGAAAAGTGTAACCACCACTACAGTCTTCCAGTCCGGTGGTATTGTCCCAGAGTGCCATGCAATAGTGCAGAGATGTGACAGGCCTCAAATTCACAAATTTAGATAGAACATGGTAAGTTTCACGACTAACCGCTGTATTACCTCTAAACAGAAATCATTAGTTGGCATAAATTGACTTTCATATTTAACACAATTTTTGTTTTTATTTAATCAAGACTAAGAAAGTTTAACAAATCAAGATTCCTTTAGTTTCTCTTTAAAAAAGAAAATAATGTCATGTGTGCTCATTAGTTCCCTTAGCCATAAACAACCAGGTATTTTCATTATAAACCATGACAATGCCTACATTTTAAAAACGTAGTGAAATAAGGAAAAACAAACTTTGTCAAGTCCCTTTTTCTAGCCCTCCCAAATATGTTTGCTTTGATGTAGAATACAGAGAAGGCTGTAATCTGTCAGGAGCTCATTTTCTGGTTCCCACACTCCGCCACTGTGGCCGATTGGCATCTGATGGGATAGACGTGTCAGGAAGCTAATCCTAATGATCTGTCTTGTGAAAGAGACTGACTGAAAAGTTGAATTACAGGAAAAGATAAACAAACATGGTCTACAGTTGGCCTGGATCTGACAGGAAAAAAAGCACCCCAAAAAGGAGAAGCACATTATTTTGACTGGAAAAAATAAGGCTGCAGCAAGGACATTAGTGAGTAGGCAGAGGAAGTGTGGCGGTGAGCTCCTGAACGGCCTGCTGTTGCCCTCATCCGCCCTTCGAAGATTTGCTTTGTCCATCTGAAGCCTTGCTATAGGGGGCTTTGAAAACCCAAACCTTCACTGAAAGTTCCAACAATCGAAAGTGAAGTATGATGCACATAAATTAAGATGGTGCCAATGGCTCAAAGGGCTCACACAGTGTTGGCCATGGAAGTGATTCTGTAAAATGCAGCAGAGAAGTATTATTATGTAAGCATTCACTTTGCCAAAGATATTAAACATAGACAGATATACACTTGAATGCTTCACCTAAAATGATATTATAATGATAATCTTTAGACTGTCACAAGAATTCTATATTTTTCTATATCCACCCTTTTTTTTTTTTTTTTTACTTAATATTAAGGTTCACATATGCTGCTCCTGTATTGTCCTTTTCTAAGTGCAACCTGGGGGTTTGGAACCACATGCGCCTCTTTTATCCCTCCTTTGTGGCTCTTATGCTGCTTTCACATCGAATGCTATTCAGGCGTTAGCCGCCTCTATTTGGATGCACGTCAGATACGCTGTTCGACGGCTGTCCGGAAAAGTCTTCATATGCTTGATGCCCCAGTCGCTTGTGGGAGGAGCTACCGTCAAATGTCTAATGTAACACAATAACTGATATATTTAAAAGCTACATTTTATAAGAGAATGGCTTTATTGGCATAAAAAAATAAGCATAATGTATTTTTCTAAATGGTATAGGAGGGACTTTGTGGCTTATGCTGGGTTTTGGTTAGTAAGAGACTGGAGCAAATGGTTCTTAAAGCGGTAAAGTTTGCAGACCCCTGCTTGAGACCTGCACTTTAGAAAGAGGCTATGCCAGTTTTATTGAAGTTGTTATGGTTTTGCAAAGCGACGCATGCTCTGCTGATTAAAAGCCATCACGTACATTTATACAAGTAATTAAAAAAAAAAAAAAGTTTAAATCTCTTCTCATACTCTAAACGTTTGGGATGAGATACTACTTTGTATTAAACTAATACTACCACTGTACTGCTCAGTGGGCTTGCACTTTATTTTCTGACTCTCTAAATAATCTTAGAGAATACCCTTCCTTAGAGATTCCTGAAATACAACAGAAGTGGATGTCCAACCATTTTAAGAGTTGAGAAAATGGTCTATTTTGTGGAACTGTACCAGGTATTAGACTCTGTTTGAGAGGAAATCTGAGAGTCAACAGAGAAAAGAATTTCTTCCACGTAGGCCCATGAAGCAATAATGTATTTTATGTTTTTGTCAGCACTGCTGTTGTGAAAAATGGTATTTCACATTGCATCAGAGCCAGCTTTCAACTGTCAACTCACAGTCCATTTGTCACCAAGAGTGTGCGAATGAAACACGAGAGGAATCGCAGCAACAGAACAAAAGGACAACAGGAAGATTGCTTCATTAGAAGAAAAGATGGGGAGGGTTTCCAGATCCACCTGACTCACTACTGAACAGTGTTTCTGCATTTATCCAGCTGGAGCTGTGCGTGAAATGTTTAAGTAAAGAAAAAAAGCTTTTTGAGCCCAGCCAAAGGCCTGTTATTTTATTAATAGCCCCTTTGGTTTCCTAAGAACAGAGAAAAAGAGATAAGAGAAAGGATGGAGTAAGCACAAAAGCAGAGAAGTTACAAGCACCTTAGAGGGGAAGGCAAGGCTATAGCGAAAGATGCATAGAAAGCAAGCTTGTAAAATAGTAGGGGGTTTCCACAAATCTGATTGTTGTTGAACTTTTTTGCAATCTGGGCTGTTAGCAATATTTTTTTTATATTTTACTGCATAGTTATTCTATTGATTAGGCCTCATACTGAATGTAGACTGAGGATGACCTGGGAAACCATTAGCTTCCAGAAAAATATCTTCTTCTATCTGCAAAACTGTCCATTTTAATTTATCAAACTGGAAACTGAATCGTCTATTTATTGGTTCAGTTAAAAATTTGATATGAAATGTCTCATAATAGTTAATGCCAGCCACACAAAGGATGATTCCTCAAAAAAAGTTACAAATATTTGAAATTATTATTTTGAGCATCGTTTTAATGCAGACACATACTGTATCATACTTTTGTTTTTCATCATTACACACGTTTTACTAATTTTAACATTAACTTTATATATTATTATTATTATTATTATTATTATTATTATTATTATTATTATTATTATTATTATTACTATTATTATTTATTGTAGAATTTTCTGCTAGGACTTCATTAAACACACTTCTGGAACAAGTTCTTAAAGGTTTGGTTTTTCCTACAGTCTTTAAACTAATTTAAATTGTTGATTTAAAATGATATTTCCATTTAGACATACATACTTTTTATAATTTGATCTATGAGCAGAAACAGTACAAGCCTAACAAAAACAAAACAACAGTGAGAACATATTATTTATAAATGTGAAGGAATTTTGATTTAACAACTGCAGACGTGCACAAGTCGTGTCATGGCCAAATTCCCGTCTTTAGTTCTCTTTATATATTTTATATATATATATATATATATATATATATATATATATATATATATATATATATATATATATATATATATATATATATATATCAAAATAAAAGATCGGCTCACATTTAACTCATATTTATAGTTTTACTACAAGTAAAAATTGACATCAGTTTATTGTGAGGTCAGCAGAATGTAGCCATCTTGTAGACGTAAAATGAAGGGACAGTTCGTTAACAGCCATAATACTCATATTTTTTTTTTTTACATGGACTTTAAACTTATTATAACATGTTTAGGTATATACTTAATCTGTATATATTAATACCCCCCACACATACAAACTTAAGGGTTTGCACTAATACTCATCTCCCTGAAATGTAAAATCTTCCGATCAGTTATGTTAAAGCTGTCCATTTAGTTAGTAAAAAAAAAAAAAAAAAAAGATATGATGGGGTGATAAGAAGGAAGATAAGAAGCAATGCTTCTTGTTCTCATTTCATGAATTGTGAAAATTGGTGGATTTTTCTGGCAAATCGGAAAATGTTGGAAAGAGGCCGTTTGTTGAGGTCTGCGTGTATTAAAAATCTATCCATGTAATGTCATGCCCCTTCTTACTCATTGGTTCTATATTAATTAACCTTTATGGACAGCTTGGCAGCTACTGACTTCACTGACTATCTTCTGACCTACAAGCACGCACACACAAAGCCATACGCACACCATGGATTCTCCATTCCTTTGTCTCTGACATTTACCAATTTAATAGAGAGGTAAACTGGAGTGGCAAGGGTCATGAATGCAAATGTGCATCTGGGTAAGTGGTTAGAGGATGTCTGCATAATGGATTTGAATGATCAATAGGACTTTTTTTTAACTCTTATAAGCTGAGTCTACATCAATGTGTGTAGTAGAGAAAGTGGGTTTGATGATGTTGGGAGGCGGAAAATGAAGAAAAAGGTCTTTAGAAAGAGAAAGTGATAAAAGATTGGGTATACGAGTAGATGTTCAGAGGTATTGTTGAAAGATGAGTGATTGAAAGTAGAGGGGAATTTGATGGGGAATGAATAGAAAGATAATAAATGCAGGCAGAGGAATATGATGATGAATAGCCAGAGTATGTTGGAGGTTGAGGATGAATCCCATTTGTAGTTGTGGAGTAAAAAAGTAAATTTCTAATTAAAGATGGTTTTCAATACTGTGTGATGCATGTAGTCTTGTGCAAGTAAATATATGACATTTTTGCAGCAGAAAATATTTTTATACACTGTAAAGCTTAATAATGTTAGCATTACATTTTCCACACTATAGGACATTTCGCCAAAGAACGGACTATTTTGAAGTTGTCATACATAAGGCAACTTTGTTAGAAGAGTTATAGCATAAAATGAGACAATAGTCAGAGATAAGTCAGTCAGACTTTATTAACTGTGTTGACATAACTGCTATAAACTGCTGAGTGGCGTGTATACTTTTCAATCAACACGATTGTCTCTATTGTTTATTTTAACGTGAAGGATAGCTTGGTCGTTGCTGCGAACGCTTAGATACATGAAAGGCAGAGGAGGAAATCGTGTGTTCGTCCACGATACACAATACAGGCAGGCAAAATAAAAGAACAATACAGGGAGAATTTAAGGGCTCAAAATAAATTTGGGTTAAATGATGAAAGAACATAAAATTCCAGTTGTAGATTATGTCATCAGCAAGTGTCACATTTCTGAGCGGGGCGAATCTGCTCCAATGGCCTTTTTATAAATCTCTTTGCAGTATAAACTGGCTCTAACACATAAAAAACATCACACAGACCGACACCGCTACATGGCAGTCGCGATAGTGTATTCACAATAACACCCAATCTTGTCTGCAACTTGTAAAAAAAACAGACGGATACCAATAAAACAAACGTTAATGTGACTGCGCTAACCCCCAACCTTGGTAGTAACTTGTAAAAAACGGACTCATACAGCCAAACCTATGCTACTATGCTAACTCCTAACCTTGTGAGTAACACGAAAAAAAGACTCGTACAACTAAAACAAACATTACTGCTACGACGCAAACCCCTAACCTTGTTAGTAACCTGTGAAAATACTCTCCGACACCACTACATCTTACCCCCAATTGGTGTTTTCCCCAACAATACACAATCGTGTTTGCAACTTGTTAAAAACAATCAGACTGACAGTTTGACAGAATGCTGTGTGCCTCTCAAAATCGCTTCGACATCGGTAAACATGACCAGAATGAATCCAAATAAAAAGCGCAGTTTCACTTTAAAAAAAAAAAAAAAAAGAAGGCTTTTAAGTGTGGAAACATAGTACTGCTGTTTCCACATCCTATAGCGTGTCATACAATGGAATTTGATGAATGTTAAGAAAAAGAATGATATTGTTTGAATAAACAAATATGTGTGAAGATGAGACAAGTCAATCAAGAAACCCCAGAAGAAATCTGAAGGCCTGTTCACAGAAATTAAAGAGCTGTGAGGGAAGTTTGAGTGACTGTTGCTTTTTGGCTTGTCCCTTTGGCCCTCGTTTTCGATGACTTTGAGATAGTACTCAAAAATGACCACTTCATGGAGGTCTGCCAATAAAACCCTCCCCTCTGACAAAGATAGATTCATTCAGAAGGGGTTATTTTAATCGCTGCATATCTTTGGCTCCAGTTTTGTTTAATGTTCTGTTCCTTATGCACGCTGCGCATTAAATCGTGACTAACGGTTATATTTTTGCTAATATGCATTATACAACCGTGCTCATGCTAGCGATTGGCATATCAAGATGCTGTCGTACTGAGTCACAGCTGAAGCAACAGGCTCCTTAATCCACTCCTTGGCTTAAATAGCGAGGCTTGGCACCTTCTCTGAATGTCCTCTGAATTCTTCTTTTCAGCTTACAATCTCAGAAAGCCAGAAGATTCTCAATGAAGGACTTTCCTCCATCTGTCTTGGTCTAGACAATTGTCAGCTGGCAAACACTCAATACCCAATGCCCACAGTCCTTGTCTCTTGCTTCCAGCTGCAGCACACACTTGGCATCGTCCCCTTTACACTGATGTCCGCTCTCCTGCAGGACTGCAAACCACACTGGCTTCCTCGTTTTTCTGAGCCTTCTTACAGACTATTAATACATCTTTTGAATTTCCTCAGTAAGCAATTCTTTGGATTACAAGACAAAACAGGTGTAGCAGCTGATTATTGCCAAGTGAAAGAAGCACAGCTGTGGCTACACATGCATTTGACTAGGATGGTGCACGTTTTAATAAATTCAGGATGAAATTCAGGATCTCTTGAATTAACCTACATTTTTAAGGGGTGATATTTCTTTGACTCAATATTGAGATTTTATTTTGAAAAGCTGTGATGCACTAAATGCTTATTTAAGAAGGGATCTTAATAATGAAATGTAACTTTAAGTTTGTATTAAAGTGTAAAGTAGAAAACAAAGAGTAATACTTTTTTTTTTCCAGATATATTTTTATTTGGTACTCAATAAATCTGACAATGGTCTGTAGCAACAGCGCCCCCTATGGTTAACTCCTTTAAATTTAAATTAATCAAAGGTACTGATGCAAAATAAATGCACAACTTCTTGAGTCAAACCTTCTATTTATTTCATCCTAAACCATGCTTGTGTGTGTGTTTGCGTGTGTGTTAGGGGGAGGCAGCTGGCAACAAGATGTGCATCCTTTAACAGGCCAGCAGCCAGCTTAGCAGTGACAAAACTGCTGTGTAGGGAAAAGTTAAATTGCAAACTCTGTGAGAGGGAAAAAAAAAGTTATGTATATTGGATATTGAGATTACAGTAATGTTTGTGCGAAAAAAGCAAATGTCAAGAGATTTCTTTTTCCAAGTCTTCTTTCTAAGTCCTTATTCCCAGGAGATGACAACTCTGAAACAAAGATATGTTCTTCTATTTGAAATAATTTATGTATGTACCTTTTTTAGTTACTGTGGTAGGAGGTGTGTCAATCTTTTAAAATGTAAATGACAACAAGCAGAGCAGAGGGATGAAAACAGAATAGAAGAATAGAATAGACTATAAACTAGTCAACTAGTGTGTGGCCCCATCAGCAACATCCGTACGCACACAGTTGCCCCAGCACTTCATGGTTTGCTGATCTTCTTTCATTTTCATCAGCGCACTATTTTCTGCCAAAAAGCCTTTCCTCTCTTTATTTTATTCAAATTATTCCATGGTTATTGGGCTCCGTGTTTCTATGTTCTTTTGGCAGAAATTAGGCAGGAAATAAGGCTTGACACAAGGCCAGGGGGAATCATGGGTATTAGAGTTCATTAAGGGTCTTGCTCTGATAGGTAGTTTGAATTATTCTGACAGGGAGTTTCTTAAAATATATATTTATTTTATTCCAGCATGGATACATGACTGAACTGGTCTGCTTTGTGGTTGAAAGAATTCCAAATATGCAGGACTTTAAATGACCAAAACAGCCGAAGTGCATTTAAAAACTCTGCCTTTTCTGACTCATTCTATTAGGCTGACACCCGAGAGTCTAATTGTTATAATTAATTTAAATGAAGATAATTCATTTTATGCTGAAGAAAGAAAAAGGCATTATTGGGATCTTAACCTTTAATAAGGAAAGATGGTCACAGCTGTGCGCCAACACCTTTTTCAGAATTCATTTATTTGAATCCAAATTGAGCGATGAAAAGGTTTTGATGATAAAATGGGCTTCAAATGTCACAACACTCATTAATATATCAGCACATAAAGTAATATGAATGGCATGTATATAAAACATGCATTACCATATTTAAAAAGAAGAGAAAAAAAATGATTCCATTTTAGTTTATACAATAAGACTTAATTTTTTTTTTTTTTTTTTTTTGCCACCTTGGCAGTTTTGGAATGAAAAAGCTGGTTTCTTATACTTTATGAATCACCCTCATTTGCTGCAACATGTGGAATATTTTCTAAAATCTATATTTTTGCTTGATGTCATCTGTTATTTCAGCATGACTAAAGTCAGTGACTCAAAAAGAACTCAGCAGACAAATACAAGGATCTGAACTTCCAGTTTCTTGGTTAAATAATGCAGTACTTTAAAAAAAACAAAGATTATACACAGTGCATTTCCAAGTCATTTAAAATAACATTAACTTTTGATTTTAAGTAACTGTTTAGCTTAATGAGCCTCCTTCAATTAGTAAATCAATTAATCAATTAGTTGGTGTTCTTGAGTCAACAAAGCTGAAGATCTGCATGAACTGAGAGGCAACTAACTGTATTAAGTACCAAGGGAAAAATAGAAAATGTTACAATATATTATTAAGGTTTTTTTCTGATTGTCTGGCTAATTAGGCAGGTTTTTCTATCCAAACTAATTAGAACAAATGAACAAATTTCATTCCCATCATCTATCTAGATTGATTGTCGTCTCTGATAACTCTACAAGCAAGATACAGATGATCTGTTTACATCATTAAGGGACAAATCTAATCTAATTGTTGTAAAGGAAAAAAAAAATGGAGAGGGTTTAAACAATTAAACTGTGATCTTTTGTAATATTCTGAAATTTACATATTAATACAGCTAAGCCACCATTAAAATGTGTCACACTAAAGCAGACCCAAATCAAAAAAAGCACCCGATAACTTCATTGGTGTAGATAGACTATCTTAAAAAAAAAAAACAAGGAATTACTTGGCTGATGCAAATACATGCAGAGAAATGTTTATTTTTATCTTTAAAAGTGGAGTTGTAATTGTTTAACATATCATTCATATTGTATTCTGTTTGTTCTCCTTGCATGTGTGAAACCATGTTTCCAGCCTCTTTGAGCTTTTCTGACATGCCTGCTAAACATATTCATTTATTTTGACTTTATTCAGTATGGGATATATTTTGATTTTGACTCAAATTCATGCTCTTAACTGTGTCACACAGCCACTCTGTACGTTTTGTGAATTTTCCGTGTATTAAATTTCACTCTTTTGTGATACATAAATGTATCATAATTCATACTTTACTTAAAGTGGTTCATTCGTGATACCTCTGAAAATTTTTCACATACAGATCACAATTTCTTCCATTTACAAACACGTATGACCAATTTTCATCCATGCAGTATGTGCAAAATCTACATAGTGGCTGTGTGACATGGCCTTTAAGCATGGAGGCATAGAAAAATAAAAGCTTAACGAGAGACATTATATTTGATCTGTTACTGATTTTGGATTCTGGTGAGATTTTCATTCATTCTTTTGGAATATCAAAAACCTTAACTGAGAAGCATTCTCCAGTTAGATGAATTATTAAGCAAGGAATATAAACAGACCTCTTAGAGATGGATTGTTCTAATGTATGCACTAATGCAGCGGTCCCCATCCCCCGGGCAGTGGTCCGTGGGTCATTTGGTACCGGGCCGCACAGAAAGAGTAAAAAAAACTTACATTAATTCTGTTTTTTTTTATTTTGGAATCTAAAAGATGTTTTATTTTGAAAATTTCCTGATTCTCTGTTACATCCGTCTATGTCATTCTTGACACAGGCCAAGGCGCTCTTCTCAGTCACGTATTAGGCTACCGCTAAAATAAAACCCAGGAGCTGGCAAAATGAGTAAAAAACAAACGTCAAGTTTCTTTGCCAAGGGGAAAAGGCCCAGCCAGAAGACAGAAGAGGAACCTTCAACTTCTAAAAAAAAAGAAAGCTACATTTAATAGACAGTACTTCTTTTTTGCACCATGAGTGTGGGAGAGGATGATGACACCTGTGCCATGTACAATTTCATGCGTGATAAAATAGAAGTACAGGGTTTGACTTTTCACATCCCTGCTCCTTCTTAATCGTGGCGTCGCTACAATAATCGCCCGGTCCGTGAAAACTTTGTATGATGTCATACCGTTAAAAAGGTTGGGGACCACTGCATTTGTGAATGTGCAGGTCACACCATATCACGAGACTCGAAGCACAGCCAACAATTTAATACATACTCATATATTTTGACTTTTAGAGTTCAGAAAGTTTACTTTCTTAACTCTGAACTATATTTCTCCTGAACTATTAGAGTAAATCTAATATTTAGAAGTGTCTCTCTGCAACACTGTCAAACATTTGTGCAGCTAGTTTTTAAAAAACCTACAGGCCAACTCCTGTAATGCATTTAAATGAACACATTTGCACACATGCATTTTCATGCATACTTTAATACGCCTAAAGAGGGACAGTTCACATGAAAAAAAAAAAAATATATATATATATATATACCTCTAGCATTTGCTTCAGCAGACAGACATTAACATTCAACCCCATGTCCTTAGCCTGAAGAGATATATTACCACATCCCTAAGGTGCATATTCGCATGCAAACATGTAAACAAACAACACAAACATGCAAAAGAAACCGTTTGTTGTTTTATTTACATCCAACTCCACAATTATAAGGATTGTCTGTGAAGTCTATCTATTCTGACTCACAGTTAATTACAAAAAGCTCTTGTTTAAAGCTATTATTTGCTTGTGCCCTCTCTGGATTTATTTACACGCACCCCAAACACACACACACACACACACACCTCTTTGAAACGGTGTGTACTGGCTGCTTAAGCATTCATTACCTTTATATTAAAGTGCATGTTCCTGCAGACCTTCCTTTAATGTTTGCTCTTGTACAGTGACCATTAATCATTCAGACCATGTCAGCCTCTCAGGCGCATGGACACAAATGCACGCACACAGCGCAAAATACACACTAAATCAAATTTCGTTTAGTGAGTTATTTCATTAGGCTGACAGAATTAGCTTTTTGTAATGACGGGAAAACAATGGCACACCTTGACCATTGTTTCCACTGTTTCAGAGAGACCCATAATCACAGTCTCATTACCATTCATTCTCCTTATTGTGTGTACATATACTTTGGTGTTTGAGTGTGTAAGTGTGTGTCTGTTTCAATGGGCATATACATGAGTTGCATGGCTTTCACGTGAGGCACAAAGATGGAGAGGGTGCAGGTGTGCAGTTGATTGTTTTCACTTTCATTTGAATACATTTGTATTCATAAACGGTGTGTGTGCGACTGTTTGTCAGTTTATATTATTGTTATGTGGATGAACAGATGCTCATGGGACAGATATCGTAGTGAGATGGATAGATGACCCTAAACAAAGAAAAATGAAGGCAGACATGGACTGACAGCTGTCACTCTGCCAAAGAAGCAAACTGGACAAGATGCATCTTCCCAACTTCCCTATGTTGGCTTTAAAGATCTATTCTAATAAAAATTGCATTAATTTAATAATAGAGGACATTTATAAAGAAATTTTATCTTAAAATTGCATTTCTGAGTATTTCTTTATTCAGATTTTGGATATCAGGAGAAGCCATTGGAAAAAGCTCTTATTGTGACATAGATGTCACTACAGCAAGCCAAAAGCTCCCTGTTGTGCTCCGCTCCGATATATCCACTTTTCCTCATCCGAGCTGGGATCTTGCTCAAAACCAAACGGCTGGACAGCTCCAATATTTCTCACCATTCTTGTTGCACCGGTAATGCTTTTTTTCTTTTAAACTTCTTTCACAAACCATAATCAAATTCTTAAAAACAGCACTTCAAACAAAAACAAAAGGTGCATTAACATTCACATATCAAACGTGATTAAAGAAACATAAAATTAGGTGTACACATTGATAATAATGACAATACTATAGACAGAATAACAGAATCTAAAAAAAAAAAAAATACAAAGTACAATTTAAAAAAAAGGGGGGGGGGGGGGCAGACAGCAAGGCGGTTTTCATGAATTCATTCATCTTCTAAACCCATTTAGTCCCTTTCGGGGTCACGGGGATGCTGGAGCCTATCCCCGCTATACTTGTGGGTGAAGGCAGGGGACAACCTGGACAGGTTGCCAGTCTGTCGCAGGGCTACCAAGGTATTAGTTCTTTTCAAATATTTTAAAATACTAATACACTTCAAGAAATATCTCTGCCGTTTTTTCTTATTAATTAGTTTTAAACTCATTAGCAACGTAGACTAAATCTATTTTAAAAGCTGAAAAATGGGGTTTCCTGCTGCTCTTTTCACATGTGTTAAGGATGAATTTTGTGAGAATCAGGAGGTTATTGGTTGAGAAGTTAAGATATGTTTTAGGATCTGGGGTAGAATATGCACTGGTAATTTTAGATTGGGGGTGTGAGGGCTGTAAGCATAGCGGGAGAGCATGTAAACAGATGGATGATGGGAAAAGGGGGCAGCCTTTTCCAGTCCCGCCCACATCTCAGAGGTGAATTTCTAATGAACTCCTGCCGCTCTGCAAAAATCTGTCCTAGAACAGGACAGTCTATGAAAACAGCACAATCATAATTAAAGACCACTGGGAACGCTTTTAAAATTAATAAAATGACGACCGGAGTGAGACTTTAAAATAAACTTTAAAAAAGTGGGGGAGTTTATGTTTGGACAAAGATACATACAATTTAAACCTTTCTTTATAAATCCTTGGTCTGTTCTTCAACGCTCAGACAGCGATTGCCTTTTGGCACCAAAAACAAAACAAATTGTGCAGAATGCAGGTTGTGAAACAAAAGATGGCTAATTGAAAGCAGTGCATGTCAAACAGAATTACTTCCTAACACTTTTTAATCTCTTTTGTGAAATGAGGGACCGAGCTGGTAGAGATTTGTACTTCTGTGGTTTATTGCAGCTGAAGTATTGACATCCAATGTTTTTTCCAATGTTTCAGCAGCATGATCTGCCTGCACCACAACACACTATTTTTATTTATTTCAACTATGATGCTTCATGGTGACTCACTTGATAAAAGCAGAGAATTAAATTATATATTCATCTGTTTCAGATATTGTGTCTGAAATGTGCATCTTGCAGTCTGTTCTGGTGCGTAAAACTGGCAAAGGACTGTCACTTGGGAAATTTAAAATGTATAAATCGCTTTGTAACAAAATATAGTAATTGTCAACTTACTTTGTATTGACAAAACTACATTTGTTTTTAACTTTTATTTATTTCAATCTGTTTTAAAAGTTTGTGCATTGTACTTTTTTTTCCCTTAAGTTAACTTGAAGATTGATTGGCCAGACCACTATATGAGCTTGTGACCAGCTGTCTGTACAGAGATGTTTAACAGCTTTTCACAGCGAGCACATCAGTTGTGCTCTCTGCAGCTCAACTCTGAAGCCAAATCCTTACACTTTCGATTTATAAACCCTGCTCTTGGATTCATCGAATGATGCCAACCATGCATGATGGGACGGGATTGCTTTATCTCATGTGTGGTAATCCGGGCCCGCAGATTTGTAAACAGAGTACACATATTTCTTTTTTTAAAGTAAGTCTTTCTTCGGGGACAAAAGTGTGCCATTATAAAAGGGCGGACCATCCCTGAACTGTCTACAATGGAATGAAACCGTTTGGATATAAATCAAATGTAGCAGAACACTGCCCTCCTATTTCATTGTGTCTCCAACTTATCAGCTTTATGACCTGTAAATACAGACGCTAGTTAGAGCTGTTTATGTTTGCCTAAACTGGCACAGTTTACTGTGTGTAATAGTCCATAAAATCTTGAACTCTGGCAGCGATTAATGTTTGTTTGAAATGCTCTGAAATGATGGCTCAAGATATTGCATGTGGCAAGTTATTGAGTTGGAGTAGCGATGGTCGGGCAAACAGAAGTGACTTTGCGGGAGAGAGGGGAGCTGGCGCGCTGCGAACAGGAGATTGGTGAGACAAGGTGATTGTGGCGTGTAATACTGGTGGGCTGGCAGGCTTCTTGCGAAGACGAGCATTGAAGTTGCACAGTGGAGATCAGAGGAGTGGAGTAGTCTGCCAAAACTACCGCTGTGACAAGCAAGCTGCAGAAAGGGACTGCAGAGGAGAGAACATGCAGCAGGTGATGAGCTGATGAGCCACAGGTGTTGTATTCTGACTGGCTCTGACTCAGGGGGGAAACAAAGGGAATATGTTTGGGTTTGAACATAAGTACAAGCACAGCATGTCATACACCCACTAATACACTCACCAGCCACTTTATTATGTACGTCATGTTAGTACTGGCTTGGACCCCCTTTTGCCTTCAGAACTTTTTTAATCCTTGGTGGCATATATTCAAAACGGTACTGGAAACATTCCTCAGAGAGTTTGGTCCATACTGACATGAAAGCATCACGCAGTTGCTGCAGATTTGTCGGCTCCACATCCATGATGCAGATTTGCTATTCCACAAAATCCCAAAGGTGTTCTATTGGGTTGAGATCTAGAGACTGTGGAGACCATTTGAGTCCAGTGAACTCATTGCCATGTACAAGAAACCAGTCTAAGATGATTCCAGCTTTATGGCATGGCGCCTTTTCCCGCTGGAAGTAGCCATCAAAAGATGGGTACAGTGTCGTCATAAAGGTATGGATATGGTCAGCAACAATACTCAGGCAATACTCAGGTTGGCTGTGGTGTTGTAACAATGCTCAGATGGTACTAAGGGGCCAAGAACATATCCCCCACACCATTACACCACCACCAGCAGCCTGAACAGTTGTACAAGGCAGGATGGATCCATGCTTTCATGCTGTTGATGCCAAATTTTGACCATCTGAATGTTGTAGAAGAAATGGAGACTCATCAGACCAGGCAACGTTTTTCCAATCTTCTATTATCCAATTTTGGTGAGCCTGTGGGAATTGTAGCAGTTCTTAGCTGACACCGGGTGTGGTTTTTTGCTGCTGTCGCCCATCACGTCGGTTGTAACCAGTGGTTATTTGAATTATTGTTGCCTTTATATCAGCTGGAACCAGTCTGGCCATTCTCTTGTAATTTCTGCCATCAACAAGGCATTTCTTCTCGCAGAATTCCTGCTCACTGCATATTTTTTTTCTTTTTCAGACCATTCACTGTGAACCCCAGAGATGGTTGTGAGTGAAAATCCCAGTAGATCAGCAGTTTCTGAAATACTCAGACCAGCCTGTCTGGCACCATCAACCATGCCACATTCAAAGTCACTTCAATCACCTTTCTTTCTCTCTCTGATGCTCGGTTTGAACTGCAGCAGATCATCTTGACCATGTCTATATGCTTAATGCACTGAGTTCCTACCATGTGATTGGCTAATTAGAAGTTTGCATTAACGAGCAGTTGGACAGGGATGCCTAATAAAGTAGCCAGTTTTTTTTTTCTCTTTTTGCATTAATTTACAAAACCTGTTAACTAAAATGAAATGTCAGTGTATAATTAAAGTACCTGGAATATGAAGTGAGCTTGACACTAGGGAAAGGATCCAAACCGTCCCCTTACCTGTGTATTACACAGAGATAGAAGCCATGATCAGACTTGGCAGGATGATGAGATCCTGCTCAAATGTCAGCAACAAAGCAGGTGTTGCTGGATTTGGTAGAATGTGCTGAAGGAGGAGAAAGACAGGAAGATAAAGTGGGTTGTTGCTGGGCAAAGCTGTTAAATCTTTCTAAAACCCACAAGATCATACCAGAATAAAAAAGGATTACATGAAAGAAAGATAACGGAAATGTTGTGAATCTTATAAAAAAGTCAATTTGAAAAAAGAAAAACAGTTTTGTTTAATGATTTGACTTTTGAAGTCTGACTTTGAAAACAAACAGGCCATGAAGCATTCAGGCATTGTCATGGTGGAAATAATCATAGATTTCAATTGGATTAAATGGTTCCGCAAGAATAAATGCTTATCTGTTGTATGGTACCTGGTCAAGAACATTCGTCCATGTCCTCAAGCATCTTTCTGAGAGGATTACTCATCCTGCAGGCGGCAGAAATAATCTCAGCTACTGTTATAATGAAAAGCCTTGCTCAGGTGGCCTAACGTAGCAAAATTGAAAAATATTACAGATGGGGAATTCGGCGGCACAAAAGCTTGAAAAGAGCGAATATGTGCTTAGTGAGATTATCGCCATATGGGAAATATGATACAGTGTGCTATGTCAACTTTAGTGATTTAGCATGTGTCCAGAGCCATTTAGTGTTGTCCTTTTTTTATATTAATAAGGCTTCTGACCTTTTCTCTACAAGTGGAACCAATGAGATAGATCCCTGTGAAATAAACTATGATGAATAAAACATGAAAGGACTAAAATAATGCTACATGACAAACTGCAACATTTGAGGTTTATTCTTTGACAATTATTTGGTGTTTTATATGACAGATTTATGGCAGTTTTAGTTTCAACATTGATCTGCTTTTCTACCTTTTTCTCCGCAGCCGGATCAGTGCCCATCTATCCCTGATAAAAGGCCTGCCGTGAAACATGTAATTGGTTCTTAGCGCCTGTTCTCCGCTATCACTTTATCACAACTCTTTAATAGCCACTTACATTATCACTCATTGAAGCGCTTGATTTTTAAAAAAGCATTCTGTCTTTATGCAAGCGAAAGGGACATGAAGGCATCGATTATGCAAAGGGTTTGACTGAATTAGATTTCAACAAACATAATACTCGGTGGCTAAAGAAAGAAGGAAACATAAAATGAGTTGATGCTAAAACCAAGACTGGTGAGGGGAAGCAATCTAAGCGTGAAAGAGCGATAGTGACAGTGGGATAAGGGAAAGATGTGAGCAAAACAATAATTTGAGCCTTTGCGGAGAGGCAAGTGCAAATCCGTTTACCTGTGAACAGATGCTTTGAGCCTTTGGGCCCTTTGATGGGCCACCATATTTTGTTTCTTCTCTCTCTGTTTGCTTCCCTGCAGGTATCATAGGGCTGAGCACTGAAAGTACTGACATGAAATATAGTCATATTTCTCTTCTAAAAAAAAAAAAAGAAAGAGAAGAAAAACCAAAGGGGAAATGATAAGGAGATCACCATCTTTCCAAAATGCATTGATTTTTAAAACAAACAATTGTTTATCTGCAACAATACAATGCATTTTGTTGATTTTTAGTGATACTCCAAATTTTATTTACAATGCAATATAGGTAAAGAAAAGGATGTAACTAAAGTAAGTGGTACACCAAGAATAGAAAATAAAAAACAGCATCCAATCGCTTGCAGCTTTCATCACAAAGGGAGATTTTAAGTTTTGACTGTTCCAATGAGTGCCCACGTTTAGACATGATTTTAGGAATATAAATGAGCTCTTATCTGTTGAGGCGACTTTGATAGGCAATGTCAATTTTTTTTTTTTCTACTAAAGTGCATACTTTGCAAAAAGGTTTTGAAAAAAGTATCAGGATGCACTCCAAATATGAATGCTGTAGTATAGTGTTATGACAGTACTGGTATCACAAAGCTGTTGATCACTATAGTCTGATCTGACAACCCCATAAAAGTGATCATAAAGACTCAGAAAATTTGCCAATGCAAGTGATGCCTCCAGAGAAACTGCTTAGTTCACAACCACAGACGGTCTTGACCAGGGTCTGCAACCTTCAACACTTAGTCATTCGGCTCGATTTCTCACAGACCACAGCTGTAGGAGCCACAAAGTCTTACTTCACCCTTTTATAGAAATAAGACCCAGATTTGTATTCATGTCAGTGTTTCTATTATGGTAGATATTTGACAACATAAATAATTGCCATTATTAAAAGACTGGAATCCAAAGACGAAACGACATTAGAGACGAATAATCAGACAGAGTGTTCCTTGTCTTTTGGCAAACATCATTCTGCTCATGGCAAAAAGGTGGCATTTATTAGTTATCTTGACCAACAACACCTGCATGCATGTTGCTCCTCCCCGACAGGAAGTAATGTCAATTAAGAGAACTGAAACCAAAGCTCAACAAAAACATAAAGAGAGAATAGCCATTTTTTTTAAATGAAATAGTTTATAACTTTTGACAGACAAGACTTTCTTTCAAAATAAGACACAATATGTCACAGGATCATCTCAATCCAGCAAATGTAGTAGTGGGTGGTGTAATTTCAGCAGAAAATGTTAGTGACTTTTAAATCTGCCATTTAAAGGAATTACTAGTGTAATAATGAGTATATAACTGGTATTTAATTCCTAGAAGGAAGTTTAATGTTTACACATGGCAACAGTGGAGTTTACTGCACAGCCAGCTGGCTGGGCAGTTGTCTTTAAATGACATTATGTAAATACCAGAGGGTTCATGTAAACCCCAATATTATTGTATGTTAACATTAAACCTCACTTCCTTCTAGTAATTATATACTAGTTATATACTAATTGTTATACTAGTAATTGCTTTATATGGCAGATTTAAAAGTCACCACCATTTTCTGCTGATATTACACTACCCACTACCTCTACATTTGCTGGCTAGGTGTTGTAAAGGGCTTAGCTGGATCTTATTGTTTTATTAATTTTTTTTAATATAACATCTATCAATCTTAAATAAAGCTACAAAACAAAACTTTGTTGTTCAGCCTAAGTCAAACTTTTAAAGTAACATCACATGGTCTGTTAGAGACATAAAAAAAACACTCCTGCTAAACACTTACTACAAGACACTTACTGAAAATACAAATAAAAGAAGTGTTTGTGATCGGATTTTAGTCAACTGAACCGATAATCTCTGATTTAGGATTTTGAGCAGTGGTCATGCAACATTCGGTACTTTAGGCTTCAAATTTGGGCATGGAAAGTTGGGGTTAGGACCCGATTCAATTAAGTCTCTTTTCCACTGAGCGGTTTGTTTTAGAATGGTCCAGGCAAGTCAGGTGAGCGTTTCTACTCAAAGTCGGACCATCACAACGCATCCAGAGTATAGATTTATTGCGTCATTTATTATGATCCATCCAGCTATCATCAAGGATGGCAAGGAAGGTTTGTAGTTCCAGTGCTGACCAGACCTTATTGTTTGTTTCAGGCGTCTTTTCCTGATACATGTTGACTGAAAGACCAAAAATATTGAATGTTTGGAAACATTGTTGCTAGTTTGGCGTTTTTTTTTTTTTTTTTTGTGATGACACTCCGCCAATCAAAAGGTTTCATTTTGTGATGACAGTAGCTCCGCCCTAACCGTTTTGGTCAATTTCTTTAATGGACTTACAATCAAATAGGGCCCAAAAATAGTATAGTTTGGTATGTTTCAGTGGTCCATTTCATAATGGAAACACTCAAAATACCAGACAGTACCGCTTGGTGGAAACCAGGCTAAAGTTAACTTAAACTTTTGCCTGTAAGGCTGATGATTGACGTACTGAATGGTGAGTAATCTGTAATAATAATAGTAATATTAATGATAATTAATTGGATTTGTCTTTTGCAGAGGCTCTAAGTGCTTGGAATGTGTATCCATTATTTATTCACTCCTCATTCAAACTTGGTGATGGTAAGCTACTGATGTATCCACAACTACCCTGAAGCAGACTGACAGAGGTGTGGTTGCCAGTACGTGCCCCCGCCCCCTCTGACCATCACCGGAACATTCATACGCACTTACACACCAGTGGAGCTACATTGGAGACAGTGAGGGTGAAGTGTCTTGCCCAAGAAAATGACAGTTGGCTAGGGGGTGGGGGGATCAAACCGCTGAGCCTTCGATCATTTGTCGACCTGCTCAACAATCTATCGCCCACTGTAAAGGTCTATCAACTCAAGTTGGGGTTGATTTCCATCAAAGAAGCCCCATAACTTTTGATCATGAGAACATTATCAGCAAAATATGTCTCAGTAAAATGACTGCAGCTAAATGCAAGAATTTGACAGCAGCACCGCCACTGATAAGATCTTGAAATGAGAACTGGTATCAAAAGCCTGACCTTACACTTTTTACACAGCTGCAGATGTGTGATAAAGTTTTAAAGACTTTTTTGTAGTTGAGTAAAAAGACATAATTATCACGATCAATTCTTTTACAAAACTAAAAGGAAAACCTGTGGTTCTCATGAAACAGTAAGAATCTGAAACTGACTATGAATGATTTAATGAAATAATATTAGAGCCATGGATTTCACTATGAAATGATTTAATTCAGTTACTTAATAAACATTTCTAGAATTTAAACTAACTTGAGCATTTTCTCTGAAGTTGTTTTTTGGTAATATCCATAAGCTATAGGAATGAGACACAAATTGAGTGGAATAATAGTGCAGAGAACTTGCGGACAGACCCTTCTACCATTTACCATCTGCTATCTGGCAGAATTGCATCTGGGAAAAGTGAATAAAGAAAAGTGAGAGCACTGGTGAGTCCATCCATGGGTCCTGCAGAATATGTTATAGAGGTTGCCAAACTACGCTTTATGTAAGCAGAATATAGGATTTTACTTAGATTCGAAGCATACATGTTGTTTGTATGTTTAAAACACAGACCAAATCAGAATGTGTGGATAGTTTTCCATTTACGGACAGTTTTTGATGTGAAAACATAACAAAGACAAACATTCAATGAGAAAAAATGGGTTTGAAAATGTTATGGAAATCCTAAGGCGAAGTAAATATGTGTTAGAAGCTAATTTAAAAAGTACGGAAAAGTTGTTATTTTCAAATATTGGAAGCTCTTAATTAAATTTAGATTGAAAGAGGCTCTCTAGTTTATCTTTTCCTCTTTTCATGTTCTTGAAAATTCGTTCAAATGAGCTTTTATCAAGCAAACATGGAACAAATGTTGGATGTGAGGGGTCATGCACAGCGGTGTCAGTCACTGTCCAGCTCTTACTAAGCAGCTGTGGTGGGAGTCAGAATCCCTATCTGCAAGACAATGTTGAGTCAAATGAGTCCATCAAGTCTGCTGGCTTTGTTCCCATTACACTCAGCCCCCACTGTCAGGCTGGTGTTAAGCACTCATTAAGCCCAAAGAATAATGGTATAAGAGAAAATGAAAACACTCCCCTGGGGCTCTTATATGATTTCAAAAAGCAGTAAGTGATTAGTAGTAGGTTGCTGCTGTAGGAAAACAATTACTTCTCAGTGTGTGAATGCATTCTGTGCATACAAGTGGTTTTGCCTTAACAGATTGCCATTGAGTAAGAGATGGGCCTTCCACACAGACTACATTGTGTCTCAGTTGGAGAACATTTTTGGTCTTTGATCCATGCTGTTTATGCAAGTAGGATTTGGTTGATTATGCCTTTATCAACTTTCATTGTGGTTTTGACCTTGATATCCTGATTTGTTTCATTTAAATCATCTTCAAATTCCCAAGTGACCTGTTGGTCTGTAATCACTAATGAGTAATCCCTCTTGTTACCTCTTTAATGAATCAAAGCTAAATCTGTTGCACACTTGATCTTTTCCTCTCTATTTAAACTTTGGCTGTAGCAGTGTCAAATCCAGAGCACAAGCTTGCAATTAAAATCTTGTTTTGACCAATTTATTACCAGAAAAATTAATGACTTTCACGTTATTGTTGTAGGTGATGCTCTGTAAATATTGGCGCCATGTAGAGTTCCATATGTTACTTCTAGTCTTAAGTCAGCCCTCGCTCACTGTTGATGAATTTGACCGAAACACTCAAGTACTAAAGGTTGCAGTTCCCCAAAAGACCTCTAGAGGCTGTTGTCAGAACATAATATTTCTTGTTTGACTTTCATGTTAACCCTTGTGCTATCCTATGGGGTCAAGATGACCATTGACATGTTATTCCTACCACGACAAAGGTGGATAAAGGTGAAGAGGATTTCATGTAATCCATGGAAACCAGTGAAGATCACAAATCATTGAAGAAAAAAGATCAGAATGTCTTGTTAGGTCTAGATGACCCAACTCCCATTGTCAAAGTGCCTGAGATAGCACAAGGGTTAATAGGTTAGATGTTTTACACAATTACGCATATGTCCAGCATACTGTAGAAGGGATGGGTTTTCTTTTTTCAAAATGTTTAGATATTGTTAGTCTCAAATTTGAGCAATAGCAATATTGGAAAGTAGGTGGACCCATGGATGGACTCACCAGTACTCTCACTTTTCTTTATTCACCTTTACCAATTCCCCATTTGTGCTTGTTTTTAAGGGGGAAGGTCTAAACTCTGTTGTGCCTGTCACACCATTTTTTTTTTGTTTGTTTGCTTTTTTGCTGTTGCTAATCCTATGGGTGGTGTCAGATAAAATGCATCAGATGTTTAGATGTCTGTGGTCTCAAGAAACATCCAAATCACACAAACCAAGGTATTTGGTTTTGTATTTGATCCATTCTGAAACATCTATAATGTAGCTAAAGCACAAGGTTACAGCAATGATTGATTGATATATGGCACATTGATATGGAAGAAAAATAGAGCCATGACAAAAATAAAAACAATAAAAAAATGAGGGGACCAAAAACAATTCTTTTTTTTTCTCTGAAATCTGAGATTAAAGTCAGAATTCCAAGATTGAAGTCAGAATTTCAAATCAAAATTTTTAGATTACAATCAAAATTTAGAGATAAAATAGTCAGAATTATGAATTTAAAGTCAGAATCCTGAGGAAAAAAAATAGAATTCTTAGACTACGGTCAGCCTTTTTTGCCCTTTATTTTCTTCTCCATGGCCCTAATCCTGTTCTTTAAATTAGTGAGATATTAGACTGTAATGATATGTTAATTATTATATGTTGATGCTCATATTCAGGAAAAGCGAGGTAGATGGAAGCACATACTGTTTGTTAAAAAAAGTATAATATGTTGTATCCACAATCAAAGAAAAAGATAAGTGGAGCAAAATAAGAACATTAAGGATGGAAGAGAGTGATGCTGAAATCAAATTACTTGGTGTAAAACAAAAAGTATTGGTGAGATGCAAATGAAAAGTTTCAAAGACAATGTTTAGAATAATTTACAAGGAAGGTTGTTGGTTCATTTCCTTTTATACATAGTGATGTACACAGCTGCAAATGTTAAAGGACGTAATTTTATTCATTTTATCGTGTTGCTGCACTTCACTCTCATTAATGTAGACTCCCGTTATATGTTAAACTTGAAAAATTTGATACCAACTCAATGCTATGAAACTAAATTAAAGGGTGTTTGTTTGCCCTCTTAATAAAAGGGGAATCTTTTGTTTCCCTGAGAGTCTCTACCAACATTTTTATGGGAGACAGTCACAAGAGTTTTTGTGTTTTCTTGGTTTTGTAGTGAACTGACATAACTAGGACAAGCAATTGTGAAGTTAAAAGACCCCGTAAGGCACAGTGTCTACTACCCAATAGTAAATGCTGGCGGCTAAACTAGTCCAAGCTTTAAGTAATGATGGCAGCATGTGGCTCGTGAGAGGCTTCTTGAAGTTGTGAGGATGTCTGAAGTGCTGCAGTTTGTTCTCAGACACAGACATGCACACTTACCTACACACATATACTACTTACAGGCAAAAAGTTGGAAAAGCCATGGTTTTAAAAATGCATGTGTGTATAATATCCTCTTTGTGGTCTTGCTTTTAACATTCATTCCTAATAGAGATTTTTTTCCTTCCTTCTTGTGGCTTTTTAGTGTATGTGAATGCATCTCTTTTTTTGTTTTTGAGGTTTTCTTTTACATTTTTGAACCCCGTATTCAACCTTTTTAGCGCTATTGATGACATCAGAAGAACCCACTTTGCTTTTTCTTTACATCTCCAAGAAGCAATTTTCCACGCTTTAGAAATGCTAACAAAAATGCAGTTCCCTTAAATGAAGGGGTGGGTGGTGCATTAAGTATGTGAAAGATTAATAATAAAGATAAGAGTGGCGTAGCTTCTCACTAAGAAGAGCTTTTTAGTTAAAAATGGACATCAAATATTGCATGTGTGTTCCAAATGATTATAAAAAAGATACAATTCTTTGTTTTTAAATTAAACTCATGGATGATACTTTGTCTCTGGACTCTTTCATCACTGACATCAATCTCTGACACCTGTGATAAAACTAGTATAGAAGGACTGCCACATTATTGCTATCCTAGGCTCTTTAACATTGGGAGTTGGGTCATCTAGACCCCACAAGACAGTGTGCTAAACCTTTTTTCTTCAAAGATTTGCAATCTTCACTGGTCTCCGTGGATTACATGAAATTCTCTTCACCTTTATCCACCTTTGTCATGGTAGGGATAACATGTCAATGTAAGGATTGGGTCATCTGGAACCCATAGAATAGCACAAGGGTTAAGCAGACCAACATTTTCCAGCAAAATGGGAAAGAAAAAGGATCTCTCTGCTGCAGAAAACCATGAAATGGTGAAAGGCCTTAAACAAGGTATGAAAACTTCAGCGTGTTCATCGTACTATTAAGAGATTTGTGGCTAATTCAGAGCACACAAAAGAATACAGATAACCCTTGTGCTATCTTATGGGGTCAAAATGACCCCACACTTACATTGACGTGTTATCCCTACCATGTCAAAGGTTTTCATGTAATCTATTGACACCACATCAAAACAATTTTTAACGTGATACACATTGGTTCTTACTGTTTCCCCAACAATCTATATTTCATAAACACTTATCGTTACCCTTATAACCGTTTTCTTGCCAGTATCCGCCTTGCAGCATGCCCTCCACCGGACCAAAAAAATGAGTAATAAGTGTTGAGCCTGACGTTGATCAAGATGTTCAAAATTGATCAGTAAAAAGAAGTACAAAGAATGCAGGACATCCATAATTTCTGCCTCAAGTTGCTTTGTCCTGTGCTTTTTTTCTGACCAATGATTGAAGAGATCTTCAGTCACATGGTTTTGTTTCCAAGCACTGGCACACTTGACACACAGTTCGGTTCATGCATTCACAGACTTTAAACACCAAATTCAAACATCTTCTTGGTTTTTACATTTAGAAAAGTCAGCACTCTGAATACAGACCAAACGCAAACTTCAGGACTTGATCTGGACCAAATTAAGTCAACTTGTTCCAGTCCAACAGATTTTTCCTGTCCGAATACACCCTTAAATAACATTAAAAAGCAGCAAGCTTATATTTGAAGCTGGAGGTGTCTCTGTAGTCCTAGGAACATCAAGGTGTAGGATCCTCCTACAGTTATATATGTAAACCGTCTATTCGGCCACCCCAAACCACCCTCACAAGCAGAAATGGCTGCAGTGGGCCCAGCCATACATCTTCAAACAGTCTTGTTCACTGATGAGTGCCTGTGTATGCATCTTCTACCCTTCAAAACTCATAAAAAGCAGAAATAACAGACATGATGTCACAGTCACAGTAAATGATATTTCAGACAAATCTCACTGGGGACGATGGCACTTTCGGTTGGCTGCTTTGAAAGTTCAGATAATCTTTTTCTCTCATTTTGCAGCCTAAGAAATGGACAGTTTTCATTACCTAATTTTCATTTAAATTAATTCCTTATATGAGTGTCCAGTGTTTGGGGTGGGTTGAGGGTACTTTGATTACTGTCAGTAGTCAAAGTACTGACAGTATGCTCAGAGTGCATTGATCCTG
This sequence comes from Oryzias curvinotus, assembly GCA_023969325.1. Taxonomy (NCBI): domain Eukaryota; kingdom Metazoa; phylum Chordata; class Actinopteri; order Beloniformes; family Adrianichthyidae; genus Oryzias; species Oryzias curvinotus. Next base: position 24,400,982 of record CM043714.1, read on the forward strand.
TTCGTCCTAACTGCACTCATGAGGAACCACCAGAATGCAACAATCAATGCAGAATCCCGCTGATTAACTGTGAGCCACGAAAGTTTTTGCTCTTTCTCTTTTGTCTTAGTTTAAAAAAACGTGTGTGTTTGTGTGATAGACAGTCTGGTGAGCTTCCATGAGGCAGAACTGGGATGTTCTGAGGCTAAATCTCATTTCTCAGAAAAGCAGCACTTGTGGAGGATGCATGTTACTGTTTGACACCGGCCTCACATGTAGCACTTAAGCACTTTAGAACGGTTTAGGACATTTTTCACTTTCTCAGAGCTCCTGGTCACATCTCTGCTGCTTATTTTTAGGGAACAAAAAAAAAAAAAAAAACGCTTACTCAGCTCAAACAAATGCCCTTTCATTTCAGCACTGCTATTTGGTGGATGGTTTGCTAGTTAAACGCAAATGTGTGTGTTTTTGAGAGCATAGAAATGAATGCAGATTATTTATCTGGCCGTCTTAGGCTTTTGGTTGAAGCGGGAACAGACTGGGTTTGTTTCTGTCTGCACAGATAAGAGGAAGCTTCTTACATCCCTCTCTTATCACTCTGCTCAGGGCTGATATCCTTTTATTTTTTCCCACTTTCACTCAACATTACAATTTGCAGTTAAAGGAGCAAAGAGGAGATTCTGCAACTCTTCCTCTTTTGTCCACTGTCAAGTTATAGTTGTTTCCATCTCTGCATATTTTTGCCAGCCGACTTTCTATAGGGCTTTAGGGTTTTTACAGAAAACACATCGAGGGTTAATCTTTTATAAATAATTTCTATACGTATATTTTTGTGTGAGAAAGTGAGAAAATATAGCATTTGATTTGTTTTTCTTGCAACAGAGATTTTTTTTTTTTGTAATATGATTGCAGATGAGGAAGGAGCAACAGGTTGGACTTGAGATTTCTGCAACATTTTCTCCATTTCCAGCAGTGTTATTTTCCCAGTGACATTGAACTATTCACTTAAAAAATAAATAAAAGAAAACTGAAATCAATCACCTAAATGAACTATTTCAAAATGTGTAGTTTTTAACTATATCTAAAGATGTGATTAGATTTAGACTCATCAACATTACCTTTATTTGTTGGTTTGTGGATTTGTAAAGCATAATGTCTTGGAAAAACTGCAAAGCATTTATTCTATATCATACTTTTGTTCAGTTGACATCATTAAATTCAAAATAATTATCTAATATTACAATAACTTAATAACTGAGTATAAGATACGAACTGTTCTAGTTGTTGTTAAAGTATTCAAAATAAATGAAACAAAAAGTTAAGTCCTCTTGCTTTCTTTGACAGCAGAAAACTGACTTACAAGAATTGATGAACTCTTACATTGATGGCTTCCAGTTGTCGAAATTAAAGACAATTTTTCTGATGACAGAAGATCCATATTAAGCCAGTAGAACTATAAACAGTGACCTGCTCCATTCAGATGAATCCACTGGTAGACAATTTGATCCATGTACATCTTTATTGTCCTCATCTGAGCTGGCGTCTGGTTCCAAACTGTACAGCTGGATGGCAACAATATTGCTCGTCATTTTTGTTGCACAATTAATGTTAAGTTTGGGTTGTGAGGGGCTGTAAGCTAACAGGAGTGCGTGTAAACGGATAGCTCTGTAATGTGTGACAGATAGAGGGGCGGAATTGCTCTGCTGCAACAGTCCCGCCCCAAACTCGGAGGCAAACATCTGATGAACTACTGCCGCTCTGCAGAATCTGTGTCCTGGAAAATGACACAGACCTTTTGATTTTGGCAAAAAACAGCATAATCATAAAAAAAGACCACTGGAAACACTTTTACAATAGACGGATCTTTAATACACACCTACTGCTCATTAATGCAAATATTTGATTAGTCAGCTAAACTCTTGATAATCGACAAAGACAAAGCAAACTTCCATATTTAAAGGAATAGAATGTCTGTATATAAGTATGTGTTTCCATGATTTGTAGCTTTAATCTCTAAAATTTACTTCTCTCTCTGTCTTCTCTGCTCTCTTTTGTTGGCACATCAACTCTGCTTTTCTCCACCAAGGTAAGACAAAAGTGTCCAACAGTCTTTCACCATTTAGTATTGAGTCATCACATTGCCAGCACCTTGTCAAACTTGTAATAAGACCTAATACACAACTAAATATGCACACACGCACAATTAAACACTTACACACCAGGGCAGAAATGGGTCTGAGGAAACCTTAAGGAACTGACAAGGTATAAAGGCATTAAGAAAATTCATACACTGCTCTCTCTTTGTGTCTGGACTTTTTAAACATTTTAGCGTCTCTGTTGAGGTAATCACAGGGCCATTATTGCTTCTGCCAGGATTTAGTCTCTTAATGCCCTCATTACAGTGGAGGGAAGACATTTAGCAGAATGTGGCAGCTATTCTAATTAAGTTGATACCATGTCAGAACAGAATGGTCCTAAACCCAGAGAGAGCACACAAAATGGGACAGGGAATCATTTACAAACCTATGCATGTGAGCAATAAATGTTGATACTGGCTCTTCCTTCTTTATTGTAGAAGAAACCCAAAACAACCAATTTGCATGTGTTTACTGTATCTTTGGAACATATTTATCTACAAACAAACATAGTCAGACATGCAGAACTATCCATCACAGTTGGTCATACACCTGCTGTGCAACATCTGATGTACTGGCGCGTTCTCTTTTCCTCTGATTAGCTTGGAAGGATGTGGCTGAAGGCCGAAGAGGGTGTGTATGTGTTTGGGTGGGTGGAGCGCTTCCCTATATATTATTAAGGACTACTCCTGTACAGCGATTTTGCTCCCTGCTGGGAAGGATTTGGGGATTTGAACATGAAAAGGACATTCAAAGGTTTCCAAACACCACAGAGCCACACAAAAACAAACATGCCAGTAACATAGCCATCAAATGTCATCAATGAATAAACTAAAGATACATTTTCTTAATTTTGCGTGGTAATATATGTATATACCCAATTTACAATCAAAATGCAATTTCAAATTCCTATCGTTTGCTCATTTAAAGGCCATGTCATACAGCTACTACGTACATTTTGGTCTTTTGTGATACATGTGTGATATTCCTTATTCATAAGTGTTTTTTACGTTCGTTGTGACTTCAGTTTTGAGTTGATCAAAATGTAAGGTCTATTTAAACTTATGCAGTTTATGCATATTTTATGTAGTTTTTGCACATTTGTAACATACATCTTACGCAATTTTGCAAGATGCATACCCAATTAAGTACCTTTCCACATCATTTCCATGTTCCCATGAATTTGAATGAGAAGGTGTGTCCAAACTTTTGGTCTGTACTGTATGTGTAACCGACCTTTTACGCATGTACCATTTTATATCGCATATACAGTGCACATATCATGTTCAAATTATGTAATTGATGCGCAAATCACTAACGGTGCAATAATCGTGCACGTTGATTTACGTGTTCTTTTGTGGTTTATTCGTTCTTCTTCCGCAGTTTTAATGTGGTTCATTTTTGATACATCTAGGAAATTTCACGTATAGACCACAACTTTTCGGACTTTTTCCACGTCAATGCACGTATGACCAATTTTCATCCATGCAATATGCACAAAAAGTACGTAGTGGCTGTGTGATATTGCTTTAACCCTCCACTAATTATTTCAAAATAAAGTGTTTTATGGAACTGTTACTTAAAAGTGCAGCATTTCTTAAGGAACCTTTTCTTCGGCAGCATCCGTGCTTGATGTAAACAGTGCAGACAGTGACCTTTAGTCAATTAACAAGAAAAAAAAAATCATTAGTCTCTTAGTTAATGTTCACTGACATGTAGTGCCTTTTAGCTTTGAACAGTCAACTTAATTAAAAACAAACTTTTGAAAGACAATCTAAACACATTTGTAGACCTGATGCAGCCTACAAACAGAAAAAACTTTATTCGAAGAAACAATGACTTACCTTATCCTTTAGTTACTACACTTTAGATATGCAACATAAAAGAAAAACGTTTTTTTCCCTCTATCTCTAGTAGGTCTAGCTTCTTCCCAGCGGTCAGCAGGAGTTTTTGCCAATTCATTACAGGATCAACTGTAATTTATAAAATATTTATTATTATCAAGTGTTGATATGCTTCATTTACACACTGAAAATGGAAATTAGACCAATACCAGTTGGTAATTATGTAGACATTACTTAAATCCAAAATTCTTCCATTGTAGCTCTATAGAAAGGTCGAGTTTGGAAGACAAAGAAGGAAAAGTACATATATATATATATATATATATATATTTCTTTTTTTAATATGAAGAAATGTCACATTAAACAGATATTATTGAATAATACGATATATATATATTTTAATTGAAATATATTGCAGTTTCCTTCCATATGTCAAAATGAGTCATATGAGCATATCATGCAGCCCAGCAAACTTTATAGCAGAGGAACTGCATCATTCTCTGTGTGATAAGTTGTGGCCAATCTGAGCTATCTTTATGAAAGTCTGTAAATATACCAGAATGATTGAATATTCTCTGGTTTTCCCAACTTTGTATCAGCTGGAATCAAGACAAAATGAAAATATAATCAAGAAGTGACTTTAAAGCTACAGCTACTATGTACATTTTAAATTTTTTTACATTTATGCACAATTTACATATTACACTTGAATCATATATGAATATACGTAGAAAAAGTGAGAAAAGTCATGGTGAATACGTGAAAATTTCACAGATGTACCACGAATGAGCTATGTTGAAACTATGGAAGAAGTACGAATAAACTACGCAAAAAACTTGTAAATTAACGTAGAACATGAACCGTGCACGATTATTGCACTGTTTATTTGCAAGTCATTACTGATTTGTGCATAAATTATGTAATTTTAATGTGATTTGTGCACCATACATAGCAGTTATACATTGGTAGCAAATGTGTTAAAACACAAACGTGGACATAAATGTAATGGACATGGAACTTGCAAAGATCACACACAACTCAGTAATATTTATGTAATAATTGCCTATAAACTTTTGTAAAATACAAATAAACTGCTTAGTACTCAACTGACCAGAAATTCTTTTTAAAAAACAAATTCACGTAAGGAGCAACTGGCTGAAACCCTCAATGGACATCTGCGCACATCGGAACACAAGAAACATTTATGAATTACGTCTATCGTGCACGTATCATGAAAGACTGAAATTTCATACGTGGAAAATGTGCAAGATGTTCGTAGAGTCTTTGTGACACGGCCTTGAGATACTTATGTAACCTTTATAAGGTCAGATGAACTGTATGGTCTTTTTCTTCAAGTTTCAACTGCAATATTTAATACGCTGTTGTGGTTGATCATGCAAATATATTATAAACCACATATGACATTCATGAAAGCAAAGGATCATCTAAGCAGCAAAAACCAGTTAAGTTAGATGTGACATGTATTGTATGATATTTGACTGTGAAATGATCTTTTTTACTAAAATAGAAAAACAGCTAAAATATACAACTCTAGTTTGTACCTGCACATGTTCATTACAGATAGCATGCAACTACACACAATTGTCAGTAAACATTTGTAATTGCGGGCAAACAGCAGAAATTATTTTGTCACTGTTCATTTTCATCCCTATAACATTAGAACAATATGGTATTTAATTAAAACAGAGCAGTCGGACAGTTGGAAGCTGTTAGATGCAACAGTTTGATGACAAAGTTGTCTCATCTTAATGCATGGCAGTAAGGTCGTTTTAATTATTATTTTCACAGTAGTTTAGAGCAGTGGTCTCCAACCTTTTTCATGCCGGTATGACGTCACACAAACTTTCACGGACCGGTCTTTAAAATATATAAAGGTGATTATTGTAGCAATACTAGGATGACGGAGGATCAAATACGAGACAAGACGAACCCTGTGCTTTTATTTTAACACGCTTAACAGTTGACATGGCACAGGTGTCATCATCCTCTCCCCTTCCCACAGTCATGGTGCAAAAAAGAAGTACTGTCAATGTACATGGATCCAATGTAAATGTAGCTTTCTTTTTTTGGAAGTGGAAGGTTCCTCTTCTGTCTCCTGGCTGGGCCTTTTCCCCTCGGCAGAGAAACTTTCCAAAGACGTTTTGTTTTTTACTCATTTTGCTAGCTCCTGGGTTTTATTTTAGCAGTAACTTATCACGTGACCGAGAAGAGCGCCTTGGAATGAGTCAAAAATGACATAGACCGTTAAATGTTTATTAGTTACATGTTTACTTGTACATTGTTGTTTATATACTGATTTTTAAAACTACACAGTAAGATTACACAAAGATACTTTTGTATTAACATATGAGGCGTTTTATTACAAAGACAGAAAGCAGTGACTATGTATGTCAGGCTCTGTTGTAAACCGTGCAATGGGGGGAGCATTGCATTTCAAAGGTGCTGCTGGCTCCGTACGAAGTGCGTGCCATGGAAAACACAGCTTTCTTAATGAGCTCCTATTTATCAGGCGAGAACCACAAAGCTGGTAGCAGGAGGACAGACGGGGCGGCTTCAATAAACACTCCGGTTGTCCAGAGTGGTTCTCTCCTGGGGACTTGATGTGCTGCGGTCAGAAAGCCACTTTCTGAAGACAGACAGAATTTGCGCTCAGTGTATTTAAACACACATGTGCAGATATCCGATTGGTCGTTCTGCATGTCAATCAAGTCCCGTACTTCTTGTTAGGATTTTGATTGGCTGGTGGATTGTTAAGAAGTACATTTTTTTTTTATTTATCTTTGCTGGCCTGCGATCTACCCTCATGTCCTGAAGATCTACCGAATTGGGCAATTTTTCAAAATAAAACATCTTTCAGATTCCGAAATAAATAAAACAGAAGTAATGCAAGTTATTTATTTTTTCTGTGCGGCCCGGTACCAAATGACCCACGGACCGGTACCGGTACCGGTCCGTGGGTCATTTGGGTTGGGGACCAGTGGTTTAGAGCTTTGTTCTGGCTTTTTTATTTTTTTTTTTTTTTGATCCACTGTTATATCTAGATCCAAGTCTAAACTGCCTGATTTGATAATCTCTTGTTTGTTTCCCAGGATTCCTAAATTGTAGTTTTTTACTTTAAAGTTCTTTTTTTTGTTTTTTGTTCTTGGTATGCAGAATTATTAAGTCAAATAACAGTGACCAAAACCAAAAATAAAATAACATTTCATTAACATTTCAGCCTCCTAATATCTTGTGGAAGCAAAGACAATTCTTAGTACACTGTAAAGTTTTTTTTTTGTTATTATGAATCATGCAAATATATTCTCTTTTTTTTTTGGCTGATGGGTCTTTTTTTGCCCATGCAGTCATATTCTGCTCCATTTCACAGCTGTCTGTTCCACACGAGTGACATTTTCTGATTATGCCAAGACAGCAATTTTCCTTATGCCGTCCGTGGTTTTGCCTTTTTGGATTTTGCTCTTGCTGCATACGTTTTCACTGGGAGGAATATGTGCTTCTATTTCTTGCATTTCTCTGCCCTATGTCAAATCTCCATGATGGATCTGTTTAAAATGTACAAAGCCAAATTAGAAAACCGTTTGGACAGAGAAAACTCTTCTTTACCTTTGGGCTGCTCCTTTTAGGGGACACCAAAGCAAATCCTCCTCCTCCTTCTAATGATGTTCTCTAAAACCGCCATGCTTTTCACAGGCTATCATGTCCTTCTTCGCTACATCCACAAATCTCCTCTTGGACTTCCTTTACAGTCTTGGTTCTCGATGTTTCCAAACCATCTCAGTTTAGCTTCTCTGGCTTTAACTCCAAAACATCTAATGTGATGTTCACATTCAAACGACCATTTCAGAGTTCAAAACTCTTGCGTTCACGCATCGGTATGCACGTTTTTAAGTCGGTTTTTAGGCTCTACATTTAAAATGCACAGTCACTGAACTCGCGTTAAAAGTTAAACCAGTTGAACTTTGACCAATCAGGGACTTGGATTTGGTAGTGACTTAAGGGTAGCATACTTTTCAAAGTTTTCACACAAACGTGCTAATCGTTTGAGAAATTAATAATTGTTTTCTTGTGCCTGGTCAGAATTATACAACACCAAGTCTTTTATATATCGGAATAGAACTGTGAAATAAAAAACCTGGAGCAAGATTGACAAGGTTTACACTGCTTTGACATTTCACACCAAGTCTCTTCCAACTGTGAATACATGGGCTAGTATTGGGTAGCAACAGTCAAGTGGGAATATCATATGCTAAAGGCGCGTTCAAGAACCCGGGTTCAGCGCTTTCTTGAATGTGTATCACATGCCTGGTGTATACGCAGCACAACATGAGCTGTTCCTCTGATTGATTCATTCCTGATCTTCTCAATCCCCGTTGCTCCCACTCCCATCTCTGTTACTTTAGCCTCTGCTTCCTGTATCTTTCTCAAAACCACTGTCTCTAAACCAATAGCACGGCTGCTCTCACTACAGTCTTCTACACCTTTCATTTCATTCTTGTTGACACTCTTATCACACCTGAAATCTTCCTCCACCTGTTCTAACCTGCTTGTATATGTCTTTTTGCCTCTTTCCCAAACTCTAGATAGCTTTAGACCCAAAATTATCTGAAGTCCTCCACTTTCTTCACCTCTGCTCCCTGTACATCACAATTCAACTTAAGTCCCTCTCATTTACACACATTCCTTCATTTTCTCTCCATACATCCACCTATCTCGATGTACCCTCCACCTTCTCCCTGCTCTCACTAGAAATCACAAAGTCATCTGCAAACATCATGACCAATATGGATTCCTGACTAGCCGTATCTGTCATTCTGCCCATCACCACACCAAACAAGGAGTTTAAAGCTTTGTCCAGTCCCACCTCCACCTTGAACTTACAGTTTCTGTCACACCTACAACACATCTCACCATTGCCTTATAAGTCCTATACATGTTCTGAAAAACTAATGTATTTCTCTGCCGCTATTTTTCATACAAAACCACAGCTCCTCTCTTGGTACCTTTTAAAGGCTTTATCTAGTTTTACAATGCAGTTCCTTCTGACCTTCTCTTTCTTTTCCCAGCAGCATCCTCGAAGCATGTTACATTTTGGGTACTTTTTCTATGCATAAAGCCATACTGTTGCTCACAAATGTTCACTACTGACATTCGTCTAGTGCCTGCTTCCTTGCTTTGTTTATCTGTAGTTTCCACTGTTTTTTATATCCTAGTGGAAAAATGTGTTCACCACTGCCACCTCCATACTTCTAGCAGAGTGCACCACCTCCTGCATTCCTTTCCTGAACACCAAAATTCCGTTACACTTCCTTGTATTCTCTGTTTCCTTCGCCCACAAGGCCATAGGAATCTGCCCCAGTCATCACTCTTCTTCCCCTTAGGGGTCCCTTGAATCACCTCATCCATCTCCCAGCAGAATGTCTCCTTCTCCTCTGGCTCACTATCTACCTGGGGGGCATAAACACTAACAACATTCATAATTACACCTCAGCTTCAGACTCATCACCCAATCTGACAATTTCTTCAGCTTCTGAACATTCTAAGCAAACTCCTTCTCGTGAACAGTGTTTGGCTTGTTTTAGTGGTATTGCTTTGTAACTTCATAGCTCAGGTAGTTTGTGAGAAGACAGAAAAAAAGTTGGGGGCCTCAGGGCTTCATTAGATTTGAACGACTTGAGATGGGCGTCAATAATATCTTCGTACCATAATGTATATTTGACGTAAACATTTTTTTGTTTTGGTTCACTTAAAGTAAAATAGTGAAGATATTTACAGCCTGAAAATGCTACCTTGATCGCTAGATTCACTACTGTTGCGATTACCAGCAAGGAGAGTGCCAGCATGAGTCTCTAACCCATCATGATCTCAGATGGAATTATCTAGATTGCATCACAGCATCTCCAATAGGACTGCCCTAACTAGTCACAATGGTTTCCCATTTGAAATGCGTGCATTGTGAACTATTACCGCATTTCTATGGTCAACATGGATTCAAAGTTTTTTTAAACCAAATAGGCTCTTGATATAAGTTGGAGTTTGCAGTTTAAGGAATGTTTTTTTTTTTTAATCACATAGTTAAAAAATGGAAGCTTTTCACAAAATTATGTAGTGAGACGTTGCTAGTATGTTTATGATTAATTGTAAGAATGTGACAGTTTGTATATATTTATTTAAAAGAAATACTGTGAGAAGCAGACATTTTCTCTTCTGTCTTCCTCTTTGAAACCTAGGATCCCTACTCTTTGTCACCAATGCTGGCTTTAGATTCTAATCCTACACTCCTGGGGGATCTAGACATAAATGGGACACTATCAAGCCTCATTGCCTCACCTCATTTTCCCTATTTTTGTATGATTATATCTGAAAATTGCAACACAGAATTTCTAAGAACATAATGCTGTTTTATAAAGATGCTACAGCATATGCACATTCTTACTGTATTTATTAAAACTGGTGCTATAGTTTCTTTAAATAAGCATAAAACATTTCATAGTATGTCTTCAAACTGTAATGAGAACCATTGCTGAAGTCTGTTTTTTTTTTTTTTTTTACACCACACAAGAAGACCTCAACTGGAATGTTGATTTCAAACAAACTAAAGGGTTTAAATAATTATAGTTGGACGGACTTTGGCAGGTTTACCAAAAAAAGGAAGAGAATCCCATTAAACATAATTGGGGGAAGATAAAATCCACAACTAACACAATCTAACTACTCAAAAAAGCAGAGATAAAGACTGTTTGGGAGGTTAATGACTTAAAAAGTGCTGCTATTAAAAGCTAATTTGAAATAAAACTGTTCAATTGCCATAGTTTGGATTCTGGAAGCATAGCTTTAGGTCTTTAGAATGTAAACGGACAATTAAACAGCATAATTTGTAAGAATGTAGCATTTTTTTTTGTACACTTCAAATGAATTCATGTTTTTTAGCTGCTGGTCTCCAATTTGCAGAGTATAAGTAGCAGCACATTGTGAGCACTCTTCTGTAGAGTTCGGTGTCAAGGAAGTTCTCCACAGTCTGTTAACACTGACACACTAACTAAAAGCTAACGTAGCCACAAAGCATTTTAGAGAAATACAGTAGTTTCTCTTGCTTCAACAATGCTCACTCATTTATTGTTGGGTAATTTTGGTCCGTCCATTTTCCTAACCTGCTTAATCCCTCGGGTTGCTGGAGCCTATCCCAGCCACTGTCGTGTGAGGGCTGGGTATACTCTTAGAGGTTTAGGCAGTTTTTGGCAGTCGCGACACCAAACATCATGTGATACACCCCGATAAAATTAAACCCAAACAACCAAAATGAGCAAAAAACAAGCTTCTTTAGAAAGTTGCTTTGACAAGGGGAAACGGTCAAATGAAGGGACAAAAGAGGAACCTGCACCCGCTAAAAAAGGGAAATCTGCCTTTAACAGGCAGTATCAAGAAACCTATTTAAATATGGATTTATCGCCACGGCCAATTCCCACGCACCAAACCTCCTGTGCGCAATATGCGGTGATGGTAGAAACGATGTTGCTCATGTGATGTTCTGTTGTTGGTGTGACGACATGAGGACACCGCTAATAAAGTTGCACATGATTACACAGTGGATTTACGTTTATTATTATTATTATCATTACTAAAGAGAAAATACCCCCCCCCCCAACAAATGCGTTGTACCGGTCCGCTGTGACAAAAAGGTTGGGGACCACTGCCTTAGAGTGTATTCAGACTGGACACATTTGGTTCGCTCAAAGTGAACCAGAGTTTGTTTAGCCTGATTATCTGGAACAAATTTTCAGTCTGAATACACTCAAGGTCCGGAACCAAGAAGGTGGTCTTAGTTCGTTTCCAATCGGACTGAGCTCTGCTTTGTTATAAGATTACTCAGTCCGAAAACGCTCCATGCTCTGAGCGCAACAACTGAACCCAAACGGCCACCATCGCCAGTTTTTACAGAGAAAACAAACTTGGAACAGCGATACAACAGCAACTCACTGAAATGTGCTCAGATGAATGCAGGCTCATTAAAAAAACTTTTAACGTGATACACATTGCTTCTCACACTGTTTTCGTGACAATCTATATGCCATAAACACTTATCAGCCTACCTTCTTAGCTGGCGTCTTCAACCTACCTTCTTAGCTAACGTCTCCTTAGCAACCGCCTTGCAGCATGCCTCCACCATACCAAAATAGAAAAAGTTAGTGTTGTATCTGACGTTGATACAGTCACTCAAAATTACTCAGTGAAATATAAAGTTTGAATAAGTTAACTATCCCGACAAGGATTGGAAAGAGTAGGGCTTCTATTATTCATTCTTTTGTTGCTTTGCCCCGCCCTCATAATGCCTACCCATGACTGAAGAGATTTTTAGTCACATGTTTTTGTTTATAAGCTTTAGTTAGAAACGGAAATATCAACAAGTCTGACCAAATGCGAGGTTCAGGACTGGATCTAGACCAAATTAAATGGAATCAGGGACTTTTCCAGTCTTAACACACCCATAGTTTTCATCTTAGTAGCCAACTTGCTTGGGAGAATAAAAGAAAGGAAGAACTTGTCTCATCCTCCCTTTTAGGTTGAACATATTCATGTTTGAGGTTCATTTAGCATTTTTCATTTTGTTTTTGTTTTTTAAGAGGTCTAAAAAATGTTAAAGTAATGAAAGTAGGTACTCAGTCCCAGTCTGTCTAATTGCTTAACACTGCATAGAATTGCAACTCCCTGCTGCGGTAGTGGGTTGAATGTCTGACTCACACAAAGTCGCACACATCAAAACAAGCAACAGTTCTGTTGCAATCTTGTGACTTTTATGAGTTTGACTGTAGACTGTTATAGAATGCTGTCTCTCCATTAGTGTATTCTGAATGTTCTTCAATATGCATTTATGCTAAAAATATTAAAGGTTTTCAAACTAAAATTGTTTTTTCAATTGTTTGAAGAATAACCTCTGCCATGTTTTTGTTTTGTTTTTTTGTGGGATTTTTTGCAGCAGACTTAAAGAAGTCTCTAAATGAAGACAACTGGTGCATTAACTGAGTTTTGTGCACTGTGGAAATTTCCCGCTACACAATTAACTCTTACACTTCCAGGGTCTTCTTATCTTATTTCAGTTTCTGTGGCTCTGTGACTTTGACACTGATGCCCCAATGGCAGATCAAACAGACGTAAAGAAAATATATGCAAAGTCTTACTCCACACAGAGAAGGACATAAGCCTTCTCAATATGTATAGACTGTTCAGTGCTACTGCTAACTCTTTTTTTTCCTTCTTTCTATGTTCAAATAATGTGCAACTCTCTTCAGCCCATCCTAAAGGCGTCTTATCTAGTTATCTGTCTTCATACTGCGAAACCATCTAATTCGTATGCAGAGAATCAAGACATTTTGTCTAGTATTCTTGGGTTTAAACTAAAGATGTTAAGCAGCTGGTTTCCAACACATTACATCTAATGGAACTGTTACAACTGTCCTTACAGGTATAGGGCAGTCTGTGGGTGGAAATTTGGGAAACCTGCATAATATAACAAGATCATAGACCGCTTGGTGAGCGCGTACAGTGAAAATGTTCACACACATTTTTACAGCAGGCTACACGTAATTGTAAACATGAATGTAACACACAAGGTTAAAGTAATGGCAAAGTATTTGAACATACCCTAAATCCTGCGAACTGGACATGGGGTCTGTAAGTGCTGGTCACATGATGGTCTCCTTGCGTGCAGCCTGACTGTTGGAAATGAAGAAATGAGAAAATCGTACTTTTTATTTTCATGATGACCCTTGAGTCGGCTGTGGTGCCTCAAAGGACTGCATAACACACCTGTGCTCCCCTTAAGATGCGGCCGCTCCAGTCTATAAACCTCCATGTGCCCTGACACACAAAAACCTGAATGGGTGCAGGTGACCAAGACTTTAGTATCATTTGTAGGTGTCAAACATTTTGAGTGGATGTGAAAAAAGTGGAGACGGTGCTGTGCGTGACTGTAACCTGAACATACAAAAAAGTGGTCAAAGAAGCAGATTTAACCCGCATCCCACAAATACCATTTTCTTTTTTTTTTTTTAACTTTTTTTTTTCAAGGAAACCATTTTTGCTTATTTCATATTGCAGTAAGCTCTCTTTGTTGTTTTTACGGTACTTGCATACGTGTGCTGCAGGGAGGTAGCACATATGATGAGTGCTATAGTCTTTCATCGTATGAATAATCCCCTCTCAGAGTCATGGATGAGAAACAAAGTGTCTCACTTCTCCCAGAGTACGACATAGCTTTGCATCTGTAGATTTTACTATTTCTGCAAAAGAGGAAGCTTTGTTGTACTGGAAACACGAGGGTGAAGAGAAATAGTTTGTTCCCCTGAGAGGCTCATGCTTTGTTTGCCTCCCGTCTCAAAACCTTAGTCTCACAGCCTGACACATCATCCAGCTGGTTGTTCTCACACAGCACATTTTATGATGTTGAACTTAGTGAATGGATCAGAGAACAGGATTCTAATTACGAGATTGAAAAAATATTGATATAGTAGTTTGGATATTCTATCTGAAAATGCATATCTTTAAAGCAATAAATTGCTAACTTTAAATCACCTGGTTTGGCATCTCTCCTTGTTGCCTCTTATAGCCTTGCTTGAACTCACAAATGAAGAAAACCCCACCAGCAGTTAACGAATCTAAGAAAAGTTGACAAAAGACAGTTTATGGTAAAAGATTTTAGTGCTTGGAAATTATGCGATAGGTTTCAGACCTCAAGCTTGAAATTCATTGATACATTTCTGATGTAGAGTAAACAATCAGAAACTGTTTATCCCCAAAATGAACGCATTGTTGGATTACTGTGTTTGTAAAGGAGGGTAATGGACTTAAGGTTTAGGATGTGCTGGAAATGTGCTCATATTTTTTTTTGTTTTGTTTTAGGTATAGCACAAGAGTAACTGATATATAATTGTTCATTTTAGGGATGTACTAGGTAAATGCTTACTTGGCGTTATTTTCAATCAACAGAAAATAATTACTTACAGGCCCTGAAAAGTCCTACCCTGAAGCTCTTTTGAATTAGATTATCTTAAAGAATCATAAAGACAAAAGCAATTAAAAATGAAACGAATCCCTATTTTACTGTTAACTTAATATTGGCACTTAAATGTTTTTGTTGCTAAAAACATATGAAAAAATGTAGGAATGTAAAGATTTAATAAAATAAAAAGTTTAACTTTTTTTGATGAATAGAATATTTTTGTGCATGCATGCATTATATATGGGATTCTTAAGAAAAGAATTCTATATATCTAATCTTAAATGCAGATGTGTTCTAGACAAAAAAGTAGATTGAGTTGAATCCTCACTTTCGGCCTTTTGTATACGATGAGCAGACACGCAGACAGAGGGGAAGACAGAGAAAATCTAAACGCCAAATTTAACCAGAAAAAAATGTGTTAGAATAAGATAGATGTTGCCGCTAAACTAGTCATCATACCTGTTCATTTGTAGGTACTGCAGTTACGTTTCCCTATTATTCTTTTCCTCTTTTCATTTGACTTTTATAGGACTGCAACTTTGTGAATAACTTCTTTTTTTGTTACTGCAAGTCCATGTGGTATAGTACTAAAATAATTACAAGAAACTATTCTCACTTTAAACCTACAAATATTTCAGTGACACTGATTTTACAAAGCTGAGTTCTGAAAGTTTTTCTTTTGTGCATTTTAACACTTTCACTCTTGTCTTGTCCCTTTCAATGCATGCCCTCCATGCATTATTCCTGAGTGGAAAGGTATCAGATTTGCAAACAGCTTTGCAGATAAACCAGTAGTAGTTTAGAGATGAGTATTTAGAGAAAGAGGTCATGTATTTAAGGAGAAAAACGTTCGTATTTGTACTATGACGTCTACATAGAAATACTTGTCCATACCCCAAGACAAGTTTGATGTGAGTCACATTGTATTAGTCCTTCCTTTCAGAGACTTTGAGCTAAGATTTTACTCAAACAGCTTTGAACTCTTTCTTTTTGTATTATTATTTGCAATTCAAACTATTGGGAAAAGCTCCCAAAGTTGTTTTTTCTCTGTCATTGAAGAGACAGCCTTGATTACTAAACCGTGAAAGCCACCCACCACTCTTTGTGTTTATGAGTGGGTGCTAGACAGTTATAGGCAGAAACCTATTTAAAAAAAAAATAAATAAAAAGTAAAAAAGAATTCTGTCAAACTTGATTGACCAAGTTGACTTGGAGCATCTTTGTGTTCCAAAGATGAAATACAGGAGCTAATTTGAAAAGACCCTTCAGTTTTTGGTGACATACCCACTCAAACCAAAATAGCCCTTTTAGGCACCCAGCAGAAACCCTTAGAGATCACATTCTTGTGCTCTAAAAGCTGACAAAAGAGCACAGTTCTGTAGTGATGACTGAAAGGTTATTGCAGTAACTACACCAGATTCTTTTTCACCTTATATTAGGAAGACTAGCGTTGACTAAGTTAAGTAACACAATACTCTGCAGAGATTTTGCATGTCCATTTAACCGAATGTTGTGTGCTAGTGCCATTTATGCAGGACGTATGGCCAGAGTTTCCCTAGACCTGGGTGGTATTTTAACAGTACTCAAAGTTATTAGTTAGTGAATGCATTTACCTCTATTTGATACAATTCCCCCTTTAGCTACACTCACGCCGGCCTCGGCAACACGTGTTAAAACAACCACTTCTAATGAAAAGTCTATGAAAACGCTTATATATGTGTTTGGGCTTCCACATTCAAAACTATCATGTTCACACGTCACTAAGCAAGTTTTTGACTCCATTTTTGGGCTCTACATAAAAAATGCAACCATTGAAATGTTCAAAGTCAAACTATTTGAACTTTGACCAGTCAGGGACTGGGATTTGGTAGAGACGTTTGGATGACATCCATTTTAATTCACTGAAGTGCCAACCATTTGAAAATTGATCACGTAGGAAAAATGAATAAGTGCGCTTGTACCTGGCCGGAATTGTGTGACACTAAATCTCTCGTATCGGGTTAGATTTTGTGCCAAATTCCCGAGATTTGCAGCGCTTCAACGGTTCACACTTACTTGTGTACTTGTGCTACTATCGTGTAGCAACAGTTTAGTATGACTATTAAATGCTAAAAGCACGTTCAAGAACCAATATGCTTGAATGTTCATCACATGTCTGGTGTGTATGTAGCATTCATTTGACAGACACACCCTGCAGATTTGCATTTATAAACTAAAGGCATCAGTTATCAAAAAATATATTGTTTTTTGGGGGTTATACGTGAGTCATCTGCTTGAAGACAGGCAGGCTTCAGTACAGTGTGAAATCTTTAAATCAACAACATGGGCCCACAAACAAGCACAGCAGATAGCGTTGTTGTCTACTCTTGGGCCACGGGAACAGAGGGGCAGAAACCAGTGACATAAAACCCCAACAGCAGGTGTTGAATAATGTAGCAGAGAGGCCACATACACATGCACACAAATACCTGCCTACACCTGTGTTTTAGGGTCTAGGGGGCATAAAACTGGCATAAGGCCCGCTGTGCCTGTCAGAACCAATCAGAGCACTGGACTGAGGGCTGGCATTTATAGCTGATTTGTCAGGATTGGTGGGCCCGCGGGGCTCAGCTAGTAATAAGCTTCCACCTGTGGTGATGGATCACCTATGACACAGTTGGCCACACAGGGAGACACATGGCCAGTGGCAGGCTTTGAGACAAGACAGGACCAGACATAGGAAGGACATGAGGGAAACCTGAGAGAGAAAGAGGAGATTGTGGACAGAGCAAGTTTTCCCACCTGAAAATAGTTCGATTTAGTTGACGCACAGTTTTACACACACACACATATTTACATGGCTCCTAATTAAGACTTAGATCAGACTTTCTATATGTCTGCCACTTTAGAGTCTTTCCATTTCTTTTTGGTGTTTGTTGTTATGCACAGTTACACTGTTTCCATTAAATCATAATTATGCAAATGAACACAAATCAACTCACGTGATAATTTATTCAAAAACATGGCGATGGGTGTAAACAATACTTTGATTTACAGCAGATACATTCATATTTCTGCCACGGCACAAGTGCTCATCATCATCATCTATCAAAGGAGATGTTGGCGTGCTATTCAGGCCATGGAGGGGCAAGTACACGTGGGAGTGGCTAAGGATGAAATTGCTGTGGAACCAACAATTCCGCTCAATAAACTCAACTTTTGATGAGCTGGGTGATGCTGTGCAGTGCCCAAGGCAGCCAGTGGTATAAAGTGGTTGGTTATGTGCCTCAAAAACCACGTCTCCAAGTATAAAAACCTTTTATCGATAAACTCAAGTTTTATTTTTTTTAATTGTCATGTTTCCGTTAGGCAAATTTATTTTCGCAGGTCAAATTTGCGCAGTTTCAAAGTAAATGGAGGCACACCTAGTGTAAACATGGAAAGATGTTGCCTATAAAAAATAATAAGGTATGACGCACAATATTGTCTAACTGGCTATGAATGCAATTTTAACTTCCATTTGCTATGTGTGGATATAGAGGTATGTGTGATGCTGTGTATCTACAAGCATACATATGTAGGTCTAAAATCTTAAATCTTTGGGAGGGCCAGTCAGGAAAAAAAGAGAAATGGGGAAAACTAAATAATTCCCTTTGAAACAAAAATATGGCAGACACATAACATAAACTGACTTTGTCTTGGTCCTGTTGTAGCTGACAGAAAATTGTACATGGTGTACATTGTTTAGCAGTAAATGGTGACTTTTAAATAGATTCATTTTTCAAGACATATTGTGCAAATCCTGACATTATAAAAAAAAGCATTTGCCAGACTTTCTTCAAACAATACAACTAAACATTGAGGTTTATTGGCCTTGTCAATTAGGGAAAATTGATCATGGCTAAACAAGTTTTTTTCTATTTTTAAGATTATTTGCATAAATCAGGGGTGTACAGTTCCAGGTCTTGAGGGCAGATGTCTGTCCCAACCAACCTGCCATTGAAACTACTTTTTGGGTAAACACTTATCTAAGTAATCAATAAGAAAGGGTTCTGGAAAACCAGCAGGACGCTGGCCCTCACGGCCTGGATTCGGACACCTAAATGTTATAACTCAACTTGGTGCTACATACAGCATTTTGTAAAAGTTGGCCCATGCACCGGATCTTAGCAAACTATCAAATTGCTAGACACGAGGGAGGACGTGATGATATAAAGGCTGCTCCTTTCTTTTGGTAGATCCCATTTGCTGCCAATACATGTTACACAACATTAGAGGATAGCCATACACAGACGCCTGCTTCAAAGTGCCCTGAAACATCTGTAGACACAACGGCTCTCAGAGAAACTAATTCATAAACAGCTGAATCTAAAGCTTTCAATCTGGTCAGTGCCTTGTCTGTCTGTTGGAGTATTATTTTAAGTAGCAGTCATTTATAATAGATGTGCTCAAGGGAATAATTGATGGGACACACAGCTTCCTCTAATGCTGCTTAGTTTGATGGATGGAGGCCAAGCATGAACTCCTCTGAGAAATCTTGCTCCACCCGCCGGATACCCTCAAATACACCCCCACTTATTTTGATAGATAGATGGACAGTTGAAAGCCTGCTGGTAGATATTTTTTTTCTTTACATTATGACAGTTATCTATATCAATAAAAATTGCCCATTTGCTTTCTGTTAAAGTCTCAGTTACACTGTCCACATTGTGGAGGTCAATTTTCATTTTAGATCCAGTAAGCACCATGTTGTTGTTGTTTTTTCTTCGGTTTAACAGAATTAATTCTACACAAAATCTGTGATTCAGACTTCTGTTGAAGTTAAAAAGTATAATGAAAACTATAGGTAGCAAATTGGACTTACACACAATAAAGCAAAGAAAAAGCAAGGGTTTCAAAAATTGCTTTATAAAATATCAAACATCAGGGCTACGTAAAAAAGCTATTAAAAAGGTAATGGCTAACAAGTAGTGGTGTCAGATATATATATATATATATATATATATATATATATATATATATATATATATATATATATATTTGTCTTCATGTGTTACAAACAAGGTTTGGAGTTAGCATAATCTCTGTAACATATAGTTTAGCTGTATCAGACTATTTATTACATGTTGCAAGTAAGGTTAAAAGTTACATGCATAGCTAACGCAGCTAATACTTCTAACATTGCTAACATGTAGCATGTTACAAACAAGTTTCAGGTTGTGCCTGAATTCTTTCACTACTCACTACATAGTGCACTATATAGCTCATTCACTATCTTGTAGTGCTGTTCGAATCTACTGAATCTACTGAAAATTGAGTGCCCTAGAAACTTCCCAGAAGTCTCTTTGAAAATCCAGTGTGCATTGATGCTCACTAGTTTGGGGAATATAGACCACAATGCATTGCAGTTGATCCATTTTTCTGAAAAAATCTATTGTAATTGATTTTTTTTTATGGACATTTTTATATTTAGCATCTTCAGGACTCAGCAAGTTCATAAATAGGTGTCATAAAATGTTCATATTTATTAGGTTTTAATTACGTAAAATAGGTGACGTCATGTTTCCAGTTAAGAAAAAGAAATTCCAACTTTGCCCGAGATTTACTGTGAACACAGTAAGAAAAAAATTTGACAAACTTATCTTTGACCCTTTTGTTTGCTAAAAGCATCTTATAGTTTGGTGCGACATATATATGACATAACTTCGAAAATAGACCATTTGTTGACAACCTGCCTTATACTCTGGTGCGCGATAGATTTATTCTCTTACAAAACCATATTTTCTGATTTATATTTAAACTACTTTCGTTTTTAGTTAAAATAGTTTCGCCAGTGTAAGTGTTTATTTAAGTGGGTATGCTTTGAAGTGGTACTGCATGTGGCTGGCAGTACTGGAGTAAAGCTGGCATGATTGAGCTAAAGTGATGTCATTGTGCAAAACTGCATCTGTATCCTCTCAACTGTAGTGTTGGGTGAATGATTTGTAAACAACTGTTCAGGAGAAGACATTTGCATATACTGAGCTGCATGTGGTCTTGTATTTGCTCAAGCAGGATTTTTTTTTTTCTTTTTGTAATATATGCAGATCTGCACACGTCAATCTGTTCTTCAGTTGAGTGGCAAATTTAAACATATGCTTCCTACACACAGCTTCTCATAAGGATTGTCAAATACATATTGCATTTAATTTACTTTGTTCACTTGAAACCCTTTTTACTAAATAATTATTATACATTATACATTATTTTTTTAATGGGCAAAGCAAATCAGGTGCTTTGATTTTGCTGTAACCAATGAAAAGGTCTTTGCTGGTCAAAAAGAAAAATGTAAACTTCGAAGTTTAAACTGCTAGTGGATATGTAGGGAAAAGGCCTGTCGAGCCTGATCAATCTGAGGTCAAGCTGGTTTGTCACAGTAATGGCAGATGGGTTTTGGACACATCAAAAGGGGCTTTTGAATGAAAAAAATAAAAAAATACCAACTCTGAAGCATGATTGCAGAGATTTTGGTTTGGGATTGATTTGTAGTCTTGAGGTCCGGGCAGCTTGTCATTGATTTGGCTATGCTTGAATGAGTGTATGGGGATAATATGAGGCCAGCTGTCTGAAAATTAGAGTAGACCTTAACTGTTCTACTGGGTAATTATCTTTGCTACAGAATCTAATCCACCATGGAATTTCTGTAAAAGATGAAATACAGGCTTAAGGAAGGTTTTGGCTAAAGACCAAATCCAATTGAAATGCATTGTGGGGGAATTCAAAGAGGCAGGAATCCAGTGTGCATCAAAAAGTGACCAAAACAGCGACCATGTACATTTTTGCATGGATTTCAATTGGTCATATGTGAATATATACCTGAATTTTTAACAAATATATCATTAAAGTTCCACGTTAAAACCACAGAAGTTGTACAAATTAACCACGCAAATAGCATATAAATAAACATGAAAGCTAAATCTGACCTCAAAATTCATGCATCAATTACGAAATGTTAACAATGTGTATGCGCCGTATATGCAATATAAAAGTTATTCATCTGTGATACATGTGTGAAAAGTCTGTTACACATATGTGGACATACATGCAGTCATGGAAATCCACAAATTTGCATATGTATTTTGCTAAAATCATGCACAAATGCATGAGATTTATGTGCTGATTACGTATAAAGTATGCATAATACGTGTAAACTGTGTAAGTCTCAACTGACCAAAAATTTGGAACACCTCAAAACCGAATTCAAGAACATCTGCACACATCGACGAATGGTGAACACTTAAAGATGACGTCTATCACGCCTTAGGCCAAATTCAGGAAGCTACTAGGGGGGACACGGATGATCTGTGATCCATACGGATCACAAGCTCCGGTTCTGCACCGATATGTGCCATGGATTGACCCCTCCCTCCCTTCACGCATATCATTTGAATCAGTTGCCCTAGAACGCCAAGCACGATTCACGCTTAAAACTCCACCTTTGTTTTTACCCACGTCGCTGCTCGACATTTGTCCAAAAGTTTGTTAAGAAACCGGACGCTCCCTTCTCATGTGGAAGACGCTACCTTCAAAAGTCTTTCTCGCCCTCCTCAGGAAAGACAGGAAAATGTTAAGAGATCAGGTGCATTTATTTTGAAGAGCTCCACAAAGGCGTCGGCAAACTACTCAGTGTGAAACCTGAGCCTATTTTGATGGACGCAGTGCTGACATTCTGGTGATGATAAATGACTTTAGATCGGTGAAAATTAATAATCTCCAGTTGCGCACTTGACCATCCTTCGTGGCACACTTGTGTGCCATGGCATTAATGTACATTTCCACTTCTTGCTCTCTTTAATAGTCATCAAGAACAATCTAATACAGTACTTGTGGTGTAAAATGTACTCTTGCGTGGTTACAATTTAAGTAATCAACTTGAAACTCTCGGTGAGATCAGAGGGGGTGGTAGAGATGCTCAATATGTCAAAAGGTTATAGGAGTGCATTAGTTAAAACAATTAGAACTAATGAAGGTGAAAAACGTCCAACATACCTTTTCAATATTTTGTATAGCATATAATCTAAACGCTGATACATTCATTTTGATTTTTTTTTTTCTGAATAAATATGTCACTAGGTCGATTTATTTAATGACTATAACCTTTCGAAATCTATGTCTACTTTAGAAATAATAGGGTGTTTATTATAAATGCAGGTGAAGGGACTCAAGTGTTGTATCTGTAGAAAAACAAAGTGGGCAGGACCCCTCCCTGACAATATTTGTGGTGCTATGCTGGGAAAAAAAATAAAAAATAAAAAACTTTAGATGCTGTATTTTCAAGAGTGGTTCAGATGTGACACGAAAGGTAGAAGTTAGAATGGAGAGAGCAGCTTGAAACTTTAGATGACAGCAGGAAGGACACAGGCACAGCAGATAATGACAACCCCATTCTCAGAAACGGAGATTTCTTTCTTGTTATTGCTCCTCCAGCTTGGAAATGATAAACATCTGTATGTCTGCAGTCTTGTATTCAGTTTGAGTTCAAAAATACTTCAGTCATCCCTGAAGAGAAAATTAGCAATAGACCACAGAAATCTATACTTTCAGTCAAATTTATTGATGTGCACTCACGCCAACTTATTCTTTTTAAATAGAAGAGCAATTTGAACTTTTATCATTAATTTGTTGCATATTTTAATTGATGACTATTTTCCCAGTTGGAGCTTCTTTTTTAATTGAGACGACACTTCAGCATTTACGGAGCTCCCTAGAGGGAAATATAGAAGTAAAAATTAGTACTTGTTTCTCGTGCGAATGAGAAAGTGTCTGATGTGCATGAGAAACAAAGTAATGCACACAAGAAACCAACTGGTGCATACGACAAACTATACAGTGCTAACAAGAAACCAACTAGTGCATACAAGAAAGTTACTAGTGCATAAGAGAAATGTATTAGAGCGTACAAGACACTTACTAGTGCATACGAGAAATGTATTAGAGCGTACAAGACACTTACTAGTGCATACAAGAAACTTACTAGTGCATACAAGAAAGTAACTGGTGCTCATGAGAAACTAGAGCGCACAAGAAACCATCTGGTGCACACAGGAAAGTATTTGATGGGCACAAGAAAGTATCTAGGCTGCACGAGAAACTGCGCACTAGATACTGGTCAAGTGGTCAATTGCCCACAAGAGACTGTTTCAGAGTCAGTTATCTAAAAATGACATAACATGAGCTTATTGAGTTGTATTTACTTTCAGGCCAACCTACAATGACATTGGGGCTTTGTTTAGCCGCCATCCACATTGTTAACTTAAAATGATTTCTAAAGTCACGTGGTTTCTTTCGGTGATGAAGATACACCAGCTTTGACCAACTGGTGCACTGCAGCTGACTTTTTTTTTCCGAATTACTTTCTTGTGCACACAAGAAACCAATACTTTTTCGTTTTCACTTCTATGTCCTACCAGGGGCTCCGTACAGCATGTGAGGAATTGTTATTCAAAATATTACATCACTTACCAAAATTACATTAAAGCCAAATGGTTTTAGATTAAAGTCATTTCAAGTACTTTATTTATTAAGACAAGGTCTCAGATTTTTGAAAAAGTAAATTATGAACTGCGCGTTCATGGCCAATGGTTTTCTCCACTAATGGTTACTGAAATAAAGCTTTGAATGAATTTACCCATACTTAATACAAATGATTAAGTGCTTTATCACATCACTTTTTTAAAAGCTCTGGACTATCATCAGTTGTGGTGCCAGATGATACTTGACTGTGATATATAAAATAATAATCAGCTCTCTTACACACTATGATGGACATATGTTCACATATGGGACATTTTTTAAGGAATCCAATCTAGGTCAGTACAAATCATAGAGGATTATTTCAGATTTCTTGTATGGCTTGTTTGTTTTTTTATTCGTGGGATGTATGCTGGATATGTTGAATCTCCGGGGGAAAAGCACAGTGCTCCATACTTCAGTAACAAAGTGAATTTCTTGTATTTTATCTGAAAACATTCTGTGGATGTGTCAAAGGGATCAAACTGCCTTTCTTTTAGTCTTCTCTGTTTTTCTATTTTCAAATGCTTTCATTTTACTTAATATTTATCACTCGGGCTCAGATGGCATATACTACAGTCTAGTTACAAAGAAGGTGTTGCAAACATTCAACTTCTAAGCTTTAAAGCTCAAAAGGAAAGCTATGCCTTTACAGATTTGTTTTTAATAAAATATTTCGGGGGCCTTACCAAAACAGCTTTGTACATCATACCACTACAAAAAAAATAAAAAAAAAATTTAAAAAAATTAATTAAAAATTAATTCAAAGGCATGACGTAAACAATCTAAGATTTATAGTATATCAAAGAGCGAGTTTCATTTAGGTGTCGCCAGCGACATCTCTGCTGTTAAAGGGTTAAGTACGGATGCGGATTGACGATCAGCAGTTTCCATCACAGCAGAGGAATCGCACATCACTACAATTACAATTAACTTCCACACCAGATTTTCTGTTTTTTATTGACTAGTTTTCAACCGAAAACGCAATCAACAACATTTCAGTGGATTCAGAAGTGGAGAAAAGCAGCGTTGCACTCATATGCAACACCATAAAGTACACTTAACATTCATGTTTTTTTTGTATAGCCGACACAAAAAGCCCCTTTCCTTCGCATCATAATTGGCTGATTCACGGTGATCACATAAACAAGCGAAGATTTATGGTATGTCAAAAAGTATGTCATGAAGGTGTAGGCCAGTGGTCCCCAACCTTTTTGTCACCGTGGACCGGTACAACGCAAGACACATTTACCGTGGACCGGGGGTGGTATTTTCTTTTTAGTAATAATAACAATAATAATAATAATTTTCCCCTTGTCAAAGCAACTTTCTAAAGAAGTTTCTTTTTTGCTCATTTTGGTTGTCTGGTTTTAATTTTAGCGGGGTGTATCACCTGATGTTTGGTGTCGCGACTTTGACGTGCGTTAAGTGTGACAGATGTAACAGAGAGAATCCGGTCACTTTTCAAAATAAAACGTTTTTGTCGAAAAAAAAAACAATAAAATGGAAATTATTTTTCTTTCTGTGTGTCCCGGTGCCAAAATTTCCCGCGGCCCGGTGTGTCAAGTGTTCCGCGGCCCGGTACCGGCCCGCAGCCCGGTGGTTGGGGACCACTGGTGTAGGCCACTTCTCTGGTGTTAAGGGGTTACGTTGGCTACCTCTCATATTTAGAATTTATTTAAAAAGCTTAGTTTTAACTTTGAATACCCTCAAAGGACAGGCTCCCAATTATATTTCTGATCTGCCGACTCCCTACACCTACAATTGATTGCTACGGAACTCGGATTAAAATCTGCTAAAAGTCCTGAGAACCACATTTCCAACCTGTGGAGACCGGTCCCTTCAAGCTGTAACTCCTCTTAAATGCCCTCGGTGTGGCTGAATCTGTTGGTTCCTTTAAAAAGCTTCTTAAGACATTTTTATTCAGACAGTCTTTTAGTTATCTTTTGCATGTGACTACCTTTTGCGTGTTTTAACCTATTGTATTTTACCTATGATGTTTTATTTGATTAAACTTGCACAGTCTTTCAATCATGCCTCGTAAAGCACTTTACCAGTGAAAAGTGCTATATAAATACATTAATACATTTCTTTTTCTTAAGAAAATAGAAACCATTTCCCCCTTTTATTTTTTTTTTACTTTACCATGCAGAACACAGCATTCTCCAGAAATGGAGATCAAGCAGAAAAGTTAGTTTTGTCTTCAGTTAGAGTAGTTGTCATGATGCACCAGAAAACATGCTGACAATCTGTGGTTGGCATCAGAGCCAAACCTCAGATTAATATTGCACAGTATCTTACATTATTCATAGAGTAGCAGGAGAAATACATGACCCTTCTGGGACACAGTGTGTGGACGCACACTCCAACATTTACATACACATAAACATCAAAATTAGAAAAAGTGTAATAACTGTGCAAGCAGATGACTGACACAAGTTTTCGTTGTCAACCTGCGGAAGAATTGGCAATTAATGAGCACGGATGAGAAGAGCACAAACTAAAGCTTCCAACGGCTACATAAAAAGTATGTAGACATTTCAAAACTTCTACGGCAAGAATATAAACTCAATCCACCTGAAAAGGAGTCAGCTCGGATTTTTAGCTCCATCAAAGCTGAATTGTGGTGAAGAAAGTCGGTGCCTCTCATGACACGGCTGACTGAACCAAATCCTACTCTTAGGCAGTGAAATCACTGGGATCTATGCAGGTAGTTATGGTGAAATATAACAGCACACTGCATGATGGCTTCGTAGGACGTGCCAAAATGCATGTTTCAAAAGCACTGTTACAATTCGGTGTCATGTTATTACAAGAAACACTTGCAGTTGCTCAGTCATAGTGTGATTGATGACTGTGACCTATAGTATTTGACACCTGCACTCAGATTTCTTTGCACTTTCTTAGTGATCTTGGCTTGCACACACATTTTACTTCTTCAGCAGGCAGACACCTGAGAGATTTCCAAAGGATTACATCTAGAAAGGCAGTTTCCAAAATTTCAGTTTCGTTGAATTTATATCTTTCTTTTTTGCTGTTTAATACCAAGAAAATCTGTTGCTACTGGATATAATAGAGGACCAAAGGGTAAGAGTCCCAAGAAGGATACAGTCAGGAGAAGAACAGAGACTGCAGCTGTGTCTGTGTCTATAAACTTTTAGTTTATAGACAAAAACATGGTTTAAAAATGATTTAAAAAATGCCTCATCCTTTTCTGAAACCTAAACTATGGAACCTTTTTTTCTCAAATGCCATTAAAGGTGTATACTTTCTTTAGTAGGGGTTTCTTTTGAAATAAAAGACGGGATTATTTTATGACTCTTTAGCATAATTTGAACAAAAACTAATAGGATTAAAATAGTGCGTCTTTTATGCAAACACTTTTGGACTTCTAAAGCTCATCTATTTTTCCTCATAGCAGACTTTAATATCAACCATTATTGACTGTATATGAGAGCTGGACAGAGTGAAGTCACTCATAGAAAAAGACTTACTTCTGGCTCCAACAAAATGAACTCAACATAGTTTTTAGCAATAGCTGTTACTCCATGGAAGTCTATGGGATTTTGGCTTTTTGGAACCAGTGGGTACTTCCTATTTGCAGTTTGAGAGGGAGGAGTCACTCAGTCCAGTTCCTACATATATTCAATGATTATTTCACAGATGTGAATATAAAACCCAGAGATGCTGGCAGCTGATATCAACGTCCAGAACTGGAGGTCCTTGACTGGAACCAGAAGGACCCCCATTTCACCTGACAAAAACCTTTATTTTAACTGGGGACCCTAACATTTATGGTTTTTCCTCATTTTAAGCTTTGATACAAGTTTTTTTTTTTCTATAACACTTTTGGGTCAGGATTAGGGTATATTGTATAATTTCTGCTTCTGGCCAATGATGTCAGGTGCCATCTTGTCTGCAGCCAGGTTGTTTTTTAAACAACAACACAAAAACCCCCCCACAAAAAATGTAAATGCAAAAGTCTAAAATGATACATTAAAATGTCAAAATTAGGAAAGTAGAAAACATGAGCAGCCATTAGCAAAGCCAGCTTTATGCACTTACTGGGGTTGAATGTCTTATCATTATTCAAGGTAGGCTTTCACAAAGGGTGGCCAGCTGTTTTCAATGAATAAATAAATATGTGTCAAAAACTCAAAGTGCTTTGAACTTGATGGTCTTATATGGTCTTACAGCAGCACATTATGGTGTGTGAAAGGCCAAAAGCTTTTACTCCCCCTCACCATTTAAGTCCACTAAAGCCTCACCTTATGCACCTGTGTGCTGGCTGTTGGAAAATCCATGCATGCTTGACTGAGCTGTGCAGCCAAACAAACACAAAGCTGAGTTAAGGCGCCACAGCGGGCTCTGGTTTTTGTGAGAAACCGTGTGCGTGAGTGGAGCATGCTTGCCTGGGTTTAAAAATTTTGAAATTCTCCATTGGTTTCTTGTGTGCAGCTCAAAGTGTCCACATAAAACTGTGTGTAGAAGTTGCTGAGTTCAAGCATGTGACTCACTGGCTGGCAGCTTGCAAAGTAGCATGCTGAGAGCAACAAAGAGGAAACATTGAGAAACACAGGTGGAGCAGCGAGAGGCACGTTGTGAGCTTCAAGCTTCTGTTCAGCCTGAAAACCATGATTTAACAGCTCAGCTCTTGTTACATTGATGCAGCTCCTTGTTCTTTTTTCCACACTAAAATAAAATTACAATTCTTAAATGAATGTTTTGCACTTTATATGGATTTCAAAGAGGAGCCAAAAGTAGCCAATGTGTGAATGACGTGATTCAATCATATGCCAGATTCTATTTGGATGTAACTTTTCTAAATCTGTTAATTAAATGTCTTTTGTTTTGTTTTTTTCTCTGAGGAGCCCCTCAGGAATGTAAACCTGAAATTGATTTCTTTGCCACAGGCAAGAGGAAAGAATATAAAAGAAAAAAAAAAAATTGCTTGAATTGCATTAACCTATAGACGTCTGAAATCCTCAACAATTAACAAGTAAATGTCATTTCACTACCTATATTAGGGTTTTTTAAATTTAGTTTAAAATGCAAAAAAGAAAATAATATGTTTGGTAGTAAAATTCTTAACATCATTCCTGTTTAATTTTTCTGTCATATAAAGGAAAACATGAGGTTTTAACTAGTGCCATCATATAAAAGTGGCCCATTTTTGCTATACCAGTTAATTTCACCATAGTAGGTTTGGTTCTGATGCTGATACAAAAACAAGGCATCGGGTTAGGTAGGAAACAAGACAAATTAAATGAAAAATCAACTTTTTGAACATATAAGTGTATTTTAAATTCCTCACGAAAAACAACCCCAAAGTGGGATTTTGCTCTATTCACGCATTTCTGAGTATTCCTCTAAAAACCTGGGCTCTGAGCACCAACTCCTCCCATCGAGTGGGTCCTTACATTGTGTTGTAGACCAGCGAGGAACATCCCCTTCCAGGAAGAGTCTGCACTGCCAGCCCCGCCCCCCAGGCTAACACACACACACACACACACTTGCTCAGCGGAGTTGGCAGGGATCGTCAACAACACTTCTCTTTTATATGCACAATATACACATCCATCTTTGCAAAAGTTTGGATGTCGTTTGTTTTTGTGGGCGAAACACAGACACTGCCACTGCCACAGGCCGGCTGTATAGGTTGATGTCATGAAATGGGTGGCGCCCACGCGGAGTGAAAGGCGGGGCCTCAGAGATTGAGTCGTCTTACTTCTAGATAGGAAAATTAACTTTAAAAATAACTCATATTTCATTAAAAAAAATTATTCTTTTAGTGTGCATAAGGTAATATATTAACATATTTATATGGATTTAGTTTACTCTGAGAGGCTTAGGAATAGCATGATATAGGCCCTGTAATTATTTTGTGTTTAATGTTCTAAAAGCTTTGAGAGGAAATTGAGCTCATGGATGGAGAGGAGCGGTTGCAAGCAGCTAAAGGTCAAAAACTGGGATACAAACCAAGGCGAGTCCACCAGGACATTTGAGGCATTTGTAAACTTAGTCAGCATTTTTTCTGCAGAGAAACTTTATTTATTCAATTTCTGTAGAGTTTCAATTGTGAACACATTTTGGGGTCTATGTGAGATTCCTTTTATTGAGGATCCTTAAACCCTTTAAAGTTATAGGCCATTTTAGTTATATTTATTTAACTTTTTGTTTGTTTCTTCTTGTTGAGAATCGCTCTAAACTTGTGACTATAAGCTGTACTTAAATACAGTCTAAAGTTTCAGGCTAACCTTTGCTGACAGCAACAATTCCCCTAATCAAAGCTTTTTGTTAGTGGAAGGTTTTAGTGTCCTTTTAGAGGAGCAAAGGGTTGACTTTTTTTTTTTTCTTCTATCAGATTTTCATATTGATTTAGTTTTTGTTGGTTTTCTATCACTTTAGATGAACTGCATAAATAACAGTGCTGGAAAAGCTCAGTGGTTTTGTGTGGATGCTGACAGATGCAGGAGTATTATGGGCACTCAGTTACGGCTTTTATCCTAAACCTCTCGAAAGCGTACATACATTAGATCAGCCAAGTGGATTTGGAGCATCTCACAGACGTTTTACGAAATGTAACGCTTTGTCGACACTGACAGAGATGACAGAAAATGCATATTTATTCTTTTTTTTTGGGGGGTTGAAATACAGATTTTTACATTGTAATATTTAAGGGCAACAAAGGCATGGATTCTACTTTGCAAGCTTTACTTTAATTTCCCTTTACAGTCCCTCTGATCATCTTTTCAACTATTTTAACAGCGTTCCTAGTGGTCTTTTCATCAAATCTGTCATTTTCTAGGACAAAATGTTTGCAGCGCAGCAGTAGTTCAATTTGCAATTTGACTTGTAGGTGGGAAAGTTGGCTTAGAGTAAGCCTGCCCTCACTTCCCATCATCCTTATGCTTACACTCTCTTCTGCTAGCACACAGCCCCTCACACCTTCACAATGTAGATGTTTTGCTTGATTTATTTGCTTTTTTTTTGTATTTGTTGGTTTGCGGTTCAGTTTAAAAGTGTAAGCAAAGCACTAAAATATTAGCTATATGCCGTTAAGTTACTTGTTTTGTGTAAAACAATTGTTATTCTGTATTTTTATAATTACTCTGTCTTTACTTTAACTACTTAATAAATGAAAAGTACTAGTAATACCACTGGTAATCTGTACACCTGGGAACCTTGGGAAATTTCGTTTTTTTTCCACCCTTGTTCCAGTAAAAAAAACAAAAAAACAACGGGCAAACATCTTGTTACGTCAACAAAGAGCCCGAAATGACATAAACTGGGCAAAAAATCTCAAAACTATATAGTACCAGAATTTAAACAAATGTATTTCAGACAAAGTATAGAAAAAAAAAAAAACTTTTTTTAACTATTATATGTAAAATAATACATATATATTTTTTATATGTATTCTGTATTATTAAGATTTTTCAAAAAAATAGGAAAGGTATTGTCTCTAAAGGGCCTTTTAGCTCTGCGAGGGTCAGCCTCCTGAAATAACGCTATTTTTTTCATAAATGGTTGACAATATTTTTTCCTTGTTTTCTTTTTCTTCCAAACTACTGGTGTAACCACCAACATTTCTGCCAGAGGTAAATGTGTGCGTGTTGTGTGTATGGGGACAAGAAAAAAATCCCATTCTGTGTCAGCTACTTTCCACAATGAAAGCTGGTTAAGGTCACTTTATTTATCACATGGCTTTCCCCATTGTTTTTAATAGGCTCAGGCTCCAACATAATACCAGGCAGGGGGCTTTAGATACAAAAATAGCACATGTGGGTCCTTTGAGAGCAAACATAAGACTATTAAAGCTGATTTAAAATCCCTCTGTAAGGAATAGCAAACTTTCTAAGTAGTAGAACGCAAAAGGATTTGGAAAATATCCTTGTGCGGGACATTGCCTTTTCATTTTAGCTGTCATTGAAATGGTTGCAAAAAATTAAATTAAACTGATGCATATTTATCATGGATTTGATTTTCTGTGGCGTAAAAATAAAGTTTATTACTCTCCCTTTCCTAGTTTATTGTTTTATAACTGTGCTATTAATTTTCTCTGGCATGTTGCGAAGCTTAACTTTGTTTTGTGTCATTGTTGCACTTTCAATTCTTAAAAAAAAAAAGCTTAAGACTTCAGAGAAAAAATGAGAATATTTTATAGTAAACTTTTTTTCTCCCTTCCATTTTTTTTCCCTCTCTTAGCAACTACCTTCAGCAACATTCTGCAGCCTCCAACTGGGAGAGAAACATAAATCATTCTGTGGCGCTTGTTGCTAAGGGAAAGTATTTGGGATTGCTGTGTGGATATAAAACTCTTTGGTTTTAGCTCCGGCTGCGCTGAATTGTAATGCCGGGGAAACCACAAATTAGTCTTAGCAACTATGTCGGAAGACTGAATGACACTGACGTGTTCTTTAATCAGATGTGAAGCTTTGAATCTTCATCAAGTTTAGTAAAGGTGTTGTGGCCATTTCCCACAACGGGTCTTAAACTGTGTTGCTGTAGTCAGGGGAAATATGGTGGAACATTTGTGTTGGTGCTGGAGTCATGTTTGATTGCAAAACTGAACGAAAGAAAGTAAAAGTACTCAACTTTAGGAATGAAGGGTCAACAGATTTTCCAAAAAAGTATGATTAAAACAGAAGGAAGTGATTTCAAAGACTGTTTCAGATTGTTTTAGCCCTGCTATGCTTTTGTGTATTTACATTGATTCTAGATTGTATTATAAATACAAAAAAAGTAAAGCTAAGTTCACATCGCCCTCTGCAATGTGTGTTCAAGCGACCACTTTCAATGAAAAGTCTGCGTAAACACAAGTTTTGGGCTTCCACGCTCAAAACTCTAATGTTCACACTGCAGGCTGAAACGACCCAATTCAGATTCTTTTGCCCCTGTATCTGATCCTTTCATGACGCTCTGAATGACACAGATCCGATCTTTTCAAATGGGACCCAGGCCACTTGGGTATGTGGTCCTGAATCCGATACGTATCCGATCTTTTGAATTGCGACCTCAGTCTGAACGGCCAGGCCACATGTATCTGACCCGTATGTCATCAGTACGCTACAAATGTCATAATTCTGCGTTGAAGTAGGCGGGAACGAGAACATAAACATCGACCATGGCAGACGATGCTGCTGAGACCAGTCAGTGGAAGAGAAGCGAGGTCACCGATTTGATTCATATTTGGGGTGACAGCTCTATTCAGGCCAAAATCAAAGGCTCTCATCACAACCGGGTGGTTTTTGGAAAAATTTCCAGCGAAATGGCCAAGCGTAGGCACAGAATAGACGATCCTGGCTGCAATGCCAACGCAAAATAAAAAAGCCTCCGAGCCAAATACAAGGAGGTTAAAGACTGG
Source organism: Oryzias curvinotus (assembly GCA_023969325.1). Classification (NCBI taxonomy): domain Eukaryota; kingdom Metazoa; phylum Chordata; class Actinopteri; order Beloniformes; family Adrianichthyidae; genus Oryzias; species Oryzias curvinotus. Next base: position 24,434,849 of record CM043714.1, read on the forward strand.
AATGAACGAAGTGGCCGTCAAAGTATCACCTGTCCATTTTATGAAGAGCTGGACCTCATTTTGGGGGATAAGTTGGGGGTAACAATTGAAATACAGAAATAGGTTTGAAACAAAATCAATTAGACAGAAAGGGGAACAAAGCAAAAAAAAAAAAAAAAAAAAAACAATTCTAACATGTGAAGTCACTTCCTGTTTCCTGTGGATGTGAATGATGATGTGTTCATTGCTCTGGATTGGCTGTTGGTGGAGGAAGACACTAATTTGTATATATCATGGTTTGCAGCGTTACATAGTTAGTTTTTTATTTCTTATCACAACATCCGATTGTGAATTTAAAGTGTAAATGTCCTTTTTTCTCAAAAACATATTGGAAGATTATCACTGGCATGTCTAAACAAACCCGTGGAAGTTCTGCCGGTTTGCTTCAAAAAAGAAATCATTTGCAGAAAGTCAAACAGAAAAACAACATTCAAAAGTTTAGAGCACGACAATGTTTCCTTAGAAACCATTTTCTTTCTTTTGACTGCTGTGAGGACAAAATTGAGGGTTTGCTGCCATGACAATGATTTTTCTTTGACGCTTTAATGTGGTGTCAAGAAACAAAATCAAACACTTTTTGTTCACTTGTTCATTTTTTCACATTAAATAAAGTAGTGATTTAATTGGAGCATATATTTTATGGTCCATTTAAATGATGAAAAAAAACTCACTGTGGCAGCCTGTTGTGTCAGCTCATTCCCTCACCTCTTTCTTGTAATGATGTATCCATCAGTAAGTCCAGCACGTTTTTTCACTTTTGTCTTTTTGAGAAATTTTTCTTGAAAAAAGAATTTAAGGGAATGTTTTGCTGTTGAAAAAACTGTTTATCCTATCAATGGTTTAACTCCTGTTGATCCAAATATGCTTCAAACCATTTTGGCTCAAAATTGACCTCGTTTTAGCATCTACCAGAAAACAAAAACACAAATTCAGGCTTCAAGGGGTTTAAACGTAAACTTTTAATTCAAAAGTCCGTCAGTCTTAAGGCTGTGTCACACATGTTGCACTTTTTCCACCTATGAAATTTCAGTCTTACGTCATACATGAGTGTTAAACGTAACTCAGAAGTGTTTCTTGCGTTCGTCATTAGTCAATGTGTCCAGATATCCATCAAGAGTTTGTGGTCTTTACATGAATTCGGTTTTGAGCTGTACAACATTTTTGGTCAGTTGAGAATTACGCAGTTTATGCATATTTTATACGCAATTGTTAGGTAAATCTTACGTGCGTAATTTTTGCGAGATACATAGACAAATGTGTGGTTTTCCACGACCGTTCCACGTATGTCTAACGGACTTTTCACAGATGTACCACCGATGTATAACTTTTATATCGCACATGTCACCTTAAAATGACGTAATTGATGCACAAATTACTATTGAATTGCATTTAAACTGTGCAATAATCACACACTGTTCTTGTTTTATTTTAATTTATGTGTTCTTTGGGTGGTTTATTTGTACTTCCTCTGTGGTTTATTCATGATACATCTGTGAACATTCCATGTAAAGACCACAACTTCTTCATTTTTTTCTAACACTGCCTTTAATCTGGGTTCATATAATCTGAATAATGTCTGAACAACAATGGCATTAAAAATGTAAGAAGCTGGATTTATTTTGGCTTATATGAGCAGCATTGTTCACTCAGGATGGAGTCTCTACTCTTCTGGTTTAAAATAGTTACCATCTCTTCAGGATGCTTTCATGGAGCCTTCCTGTGGAGGAGTTTTGGACATATCCCATCTGGATTTGGCCTTAGGGCAGACCATCTTGCTGGGGAGATTATATCTTTTAGCTTGCCTTGGAACCTCTTGGGGTTTTCCTCTGACCTGCTGGAAGAAAGCGACTGTGGCGGGGTCTGCTGCCACTGTGACCTGCTCTTTAATAAGCAGTATAGACACTTCTTGGATGGATCACATAATTACAACAACAAGTAATTATAAACACTGGGAGACTTGGTTACATGTAGTTGCAGCTAATTTACCTTTCCAGACCTCAACAAATGCCTGTGAAAGGACAAAAAATCAATAGTTCAAGAGGAAATGTGAAGGTTATAAAGAGGGAGCAGAATGGATTTTAAACTGTTTCCACCTTTGCTGACCGTGGATCCATAAAAAGAAGAAAGAAAAGAAAAATATCTGGTTGATAAAATAACATTAACTACCAGTTGTTCAGAATATGTTTCCAAATGTTTTAGAGACATAGATTAAAGAACGCCCAACTCTAGGAACAGAATTTTAAGCACATCACTTTAAATTGAAAATACAACTTTTTCAAGTTTTTATTTTAAAATTACAATATAAGTTTTTATTTTGAAAAGCAGACCTGTTTTGCGTTTCTCCAATTTTTGCCGCAAAATTGAAACGTTGATAGACTGGAAGTAGAACTCCTGCCTTCCAACAACGTCAAACACGGACATGATGGACGCGCTGCAAACATTTCGATTATTGAATGAACATTCTCTTTATTCGTGTCAACAAAACGGAGATGGAGACAGACCAGTGTAAATCAGGCATTTTTGTCCTTCTGACAAAAATGTGTTCAACCTAGCCCAACAACATGTGGAAAATGGCTGATTTAGTAAAAAGGGACTATTGTTTAGTCCACTCATGGTTACATTTAGCTGCAAATACCCCAAAGATGCTACCCTAATATAGAATTTTGAACTCAAATAACATCCAAATCACCATAGTTAAAAACTACCTGTCCAAAGTTTCCATCAATAACTTAGGCAAAACTTCTACACAGGGTTACATTTTTCTTTGTTAAATCAGACTTTTTTTTTTTTTTTAAACCACAGAGGTCAATAGGAAATTGACTACCTTTTATACACGCCTCTAGTGGCCATTTGATTTACTGCAACATTGATTTCTCCTTGGCTGGCTTTAAGTCTGGAAGCAGAGGGTGGATGCTTTTGCTTTTCTAAATGATTTTAATACATTAAAATTAAATTTAATAAATTTAATAAATCAAGATTTATCTAGTTCCAGTTATCATCAACATCAGTTTATTTACCTTATTTACAGTTATTTTAATCTGTGGTCATCTGCTGAAGTGATCATGTGTCATTTTCACTGTTGTCTTTTCTTTCATTTATTTTAATTCACTGCAAGTGTTCTAATCAGTCTTTAAGGACTGCCATAAGACCACCATTGCAAACTGCAAACATAGTTAATTTGTCAGAACAACAAAACACACATTGGTGTTTTAAGCACTTTGGATTTTGTTTCTTGATAAAATGAATGGACTCAAGAAAAAAACATCTCATGTGGTCTGTTTGAATTTTGCAAATATTTAGATTGGCATCTCTGATTGCCTAAGATACAGTAAATGGAAACCACCTTGTTATCTATTGATAACAGAACATCTAAAGCACCAAATAAAAGGCAACTTTTTTTTTTTTTCCAGAGTGCTTTATCTATAAAAATCCTTGTATTTTTTTAAGGCTATCATTGATCACTGATGGACACCTTTTTTTTTTTACTTCAGTAACATTAAATGAACCCATTTTCCTCAGAAGGAGCTTATCGCACCTTTAATACTTGTTTAAGCCCATTTTTTTTTTGTCATCTCTCTCTCTTATTGCTATGACAACAGTATCTTCTCTCCTGCATGCTCCTACAGTAATCATCCTTCCATGCACTCAGTGATGGATATGAAAATGAGAAGCTGATGAAGGTATGGCGGCATGACAGAAGGAAGCTGAGAGAAGAGAACAGACAGATGAAGGGAATGGGATGTCATAAATTTGGGTGATCATTAATCCTTAAGTCCTACAGTCCATCCTTCCGCTCATTCTGGGAAAGAAATAAATTAAAAAGTGGCAAACCGATGGATGGGAGAGGAGATTAATGTGCAGAACGATTGGCAGATGGTTAGATGAATGGGTAAGTGAGGAAAAAGATGTGAGGGTGGGTTTTGACATTTAGGTATAAGTAGTCATTACAAAACATACCTGCAGAGCAGGAGGAAGGAAAAAAAAAAAACTGCACGGGAGTAAAAGAGCAGTGCAGGACAAAGTAGAGAAACCAGCAGTTTGAAAAAGACTGAAAGATATAAACATGACCTTTTGAAGCTTTTTGTGCAAAGTCCGATGTGTGGAACTTGACAAACTAAAGCTAAAAAGTCTCTTGTTAAAACTCAAAATGTCACTCCTGTCTTATGTCATCCTGGCAGCTTTTATCCTGATAAACTTGCAAGATTTATTTACAATTGTTTAGTAAAGATCAATTCTGGAAAACAAAAAGGGGAAACCCAGAGCTGAACATCTCAAAGTTATAAGCTGCGTGTAGATCTGCCCGGTTTTTTTGTAGAAATATGTGTGGTTCAGAGTAACCTGCATGCATGTGTACATAAGCATTTGACAAAACATTTTGTATATTCATTTTTTAGAGCTGTGCTGTAAAGACCCACTTTTAAGAAAATTGTATTTTTGGTGTTTTTAAAGTGTAAATGTGTAAAATATGTCCGACACAAGATGCTTTCAGCTTCAATCTGTGTGCTCAGCTGTTCGACAGGACAAGTTATTAAAAAAGATGTAATTGTGGCATTTCTCTTAAGATGGAGGACATATATGAAGAAAATTAAGCTTAAAATTGTATTTTTGAGTATTTCTTTTTTCAAATCGTGGTGAATTGGGAGCAGAGTTGGAAAAAGAGCTTTTTCGTGACGTAGAAAATACAACTGGCAGGCTACATGGTTTGCTTCGCACCATTTGGATTCATCCACTTGTGGAGGACTAGGAGTGAACAGATCTCTTGGTTATGGGTGATGGGAAGGGGGTGTGGGGTCGCTCAGCTCTAACAGTCCCTCCCACAACTCAGAGGCAAAGTCCAAAACAACACTTTTTTTTTTGCTAAAAACGTTACTCCCATAATTAAAAGACCACTAGGAAGGCTTTAGAAAGAAAGCGAAAGATGATCCAAGGGTCTTTGAACTATCTTAAATGGAACCCGCCTGAACAGAATGTGGTTTTTAAGTGCTTAAGGGATATTTGGACACAAAATCCATCAGCCATGCAAATTACAACACTGCACTGCATCTTCTGTCACTACAGTTTTTCGTTGCTCTTTGCTGGACAGATTTTTCTTGTTAGGCTTTTTGCGCTACACATAAGTTATGTTTTAGTCCTAGAAGTTGACCTGGTCTTGCAGTCTCTACTTGATTTCTTAAGTTCCCTTTTTAGTGACATTTCAGAATGGAGTTTTGAGCAATGAGTCTGTTTTAAAGCCGGCTTCTGTTATATGCATTTCACTTTCACCACTTTGAACTGGTTTAAGTTGTCTGTTAGGAATTAGCCTAGGCATTAAATAACATAAAATGTAAGAAAATACAATATTTGAAGTAAAAATATATAAATAGGTATATCTTTGGTACTTAAAGACCCCCTACGATGGAATTTGGGTGTTCTTGTGGCATTTTTCTCATGATAGAAGATGTACTGTTTATAAGCAAAATGAAGCTTTCTTTGTTCAAATCTGGGAACATTTTTACAAAAAATCAAAAATAATTTGAATGAGACCTAATAGATATATTGTCCATGCTTGTTTTTCCTCTCCATTATAACACGTCTTCATATTTTTTCATTTATTAGATTGATCGCTGTTGTTCAAAGTGTGTTAAAGAAGACTTAGTGTACACGTGGAGACCTGAAGCAGATCAAAACAGATTTGAGAAAGTCGGTTCCTTTGTTTTCTATGGGCTTTGTGCAGTCTGACATACATATATATATATATATATATATATATATATATATATATATATATATATATATATATATATTTTTTTTTTTAATAATAATAAGGCCCAGTTTGAGTAATTTGCACCCACACAAAGCCAATGTACCCAAAGTTAGTGCCCAATTTTTCCACCAAAAACGTAAAGGACAATCGTATTTCTCATAGTATTTATTAATCCATGAATCCTAGAATTTTCCCTCCATTCTGATCGAATCTAGATTCCTTACAAACGTCCAGGTTATCCACCATTTTCTAGCAGAACACTGACACAAAAGAAATCATGACCTTTGTCTGCCATCAGTGATGAAAAACTTCTTGATGGGTTCAGTTCAAATGCAGCCATTGAAGACAGAATAAAAAAGGGGGGGACGAGGATTGAGACATTGTTGAGAAAAGCAATTCTCAGCATCTGATGCAGTTTTTGTGTTTTCTTAAGTTTAGGTGACAGCCATCACTTAATAGGATTCTTAACAAATGATGGCATATGTAGACTTAATAGAAAGATCAATAGATTAATAGAAAGTATGAATTACGTGTGCATGCAGCAAGTTAAGAATTTTTACAAGATATTCAAATTCCACGAAAGCATTTAGAAAGAGAATCCTCAGGATTTCATGCCGCTGCCCTATTCTTTCTTAAAACAATTGTTGGTGTGGTCATGAATGGATGCCGTTACGAAATGGGGCGAGAGCTAGCCGACCCCAGGGCAGTGGCAGCCAGAGGGCAGTTGACCATATCAAGTGCCACCGGCTGCCAGCTGCCTGGTACCCCCGGGGTAAATAGACTGTCTATATATTGTCTGAAAAACACTCTGTGCTGGGACCACGGCCTCTCGGAATCCCTCCTATTAGTCAATTATGGCACTGCTGTCTTCTTGCCACCCGCCTGTCACTGGACTGCCACCGATATAAAAAAAAAATCATTCGACCGCCAGGCAGCACGTAAAAAGGCTGCCTTACTATACAAATGTCTGCTACGTTTGCTGAAAAACTTTCATTTAAGTCAGTGTAGGCTGGCATTTTGTCCCTGTAGTCTAAACTAAACTGTAAGACAAATGATTTAGCTAGTTTTAAGCAAATGGTTTGTATTTTTTAAGTTTTATGTATGTAATTGTAGTTTATTTTGATTAGTGATACAAAACTATAGTGAAATAAGTGGAACTGACTCTTTTTAGAACAAAATGGGAATATAATTATAGTATAATAATAATAGTTTTATAAATTCTCATAAAATCTAAAACTAGCACATATTTTTAGAACATAAATCCAATATTTTCCCAAAATAAGGACAATGAATACCAGTCCAACATCTGGTGAACTTTAAACTAACATTGAAGCTGAAGCTAAGATTACAGAGCAATTTGCAGTTTTTGAGTCTTCAAACAAGTTTTTCAAATGGTGAAGTGTATGGAGTAAATGGATTTGGAATAATAATTATTGTTAATAATAATAACAATAATAATAATAATTATTATTATTATTACAACTTGCAAAGTTGTAGAGGAAAAAATAAGGTAGAGGAACATAAAACTTGGTCAAACATCTCAAATGTCTACACATAAATTTTGAAATCTGAAGTATAAAAATTTGCATCTACCGTGTGTCTGCAGCTTCATAACAGCTGTGATTTAGAATCACTCCCTTTCAGGCACAGAAGGGTCAAATGGATGCTTCTTGTTCGGAGTCTCCTAATCTCCTTAAAGGAAAGGAGGGACCAGTAAAAGTACAGGTCCTGGATTGTTGGGACCAAAAGCAGGGTTTTTCACAAAAACTATATATTTGTTTGTTATATACAATTTAAAAACATTTAGACTAAAATGACTGGATGTCAATAAAATACAAAGAAAAACATTAAGTTAGAGTGTACTTTGAGGAAATGTTCCAGGAATTGGAGTAAACGGGATTCTCACATTGCCTCGGTGTCAGGGAAAGTTGAGAGTTTTATACCACTGGGATGAAAGTCCCAGACAGACAAGACTTGTAGAAAATACAGACCAGATTCCTAATGAAAAGCACACTTATTATCCGCAGCCTAAGCCTGCATAGCCTGTTGCCATGGTAATCTGCAAAGGGGGGAGAGAGAGAGAGAGAGAGAGAGACTTTAGAACGACAGAATTAGATACATGTATAGAAAAAAAAAATCGAATGAGAGACTAAAGAGAGGGAAAATGCGGGATGGAAAGCAGAGGCGTCTCTGAAAGAACCAGAACTCAGACAGTGATGTACATAGAATGAATAATAAACACTGAGCCATTACAAGTGCAGTGTCCTCATCAAGGATTGAGATTACAATATTCGATCCATCACATCCTTCCCCCATGCTGTCTTTAGGCCTCTCTGTATAATATCTATATTGTACTTCATTTCAAATTCAATACAGGCCCATCCTATGGCTGAATTGTGTGTGTGTCTAAAGTGCAATGCAGCGACTTTGTCAATATCTCATTAATGCTGTGGCATTAAGGCTTCTCAGAGCCGAGCAAATGAAAGAGAAGAGGTAGAAAGTGTGAGGAGACCAAGAGGAACTGGTGTAATCCTTTTGGTATTTAACTCAGAGCGTTGTTACACACTCTTATATCCTCAAATGGGATTTGATGGGTACATTCTGAATAATTTGTCTTACTAATATTCACTTCTGAAGTGATTGATCCTCACAGCTTATTAACTGGGATTTCAATACTTTCCAATTTCCCCGAAACACCTGCAGCCTGAAGTCCAGAGGATGAGAGAAGTGTTCCCCCACTTTTCCTTGGGTTCCCCTCTGCCTTCCTGCCCCAGAAGCGAAATGTTTTCCCCTCTCAGCTCTCCTCACTTTGTTTATCTCTAACACTGAAGGGATCTTGTGCCACTGCAAATAAAAGCACGTCATTTCAAGCACATTTCACATGTCATTTACTCGCATATTGTGCTTTTTCACATGAGTGATGTTTAATGAAGCCCAAAATGATTGGTTTGTGGATAAGAATGTGGAGTAGGATGTCATTCCTTTCATGCACAGTTGTATGAAAATGACAAGTCTTATTACTCACTTATCCTTCTCTAACAAAAAACCTTTCACTGATAAAAGGAGGGTGGAGGTAATAATTTTGTTCTTGTACAATGGTTTTTTTATTTTGATTTTTTTTTTTAGGATTTCACCTCTAAAATGGAATAAACTCTGCAGGTTTAGGGGAGAAAAAGGTGAAATCATTGAAGAGGGGTTAACTAATCTAATCAAACTAAAATTAGACTTGGCTGTGTGAAAGGAAATAGGGATCATTTGTATGCAAACCGCCTTGTTAAACGTGGCCTTTAAGTGAAGAAGTGTGAAGCAACACATTTAGTATAAGTAGATATATATATATATATTTATATATGTATAAACATACTTTAAAGGAGTTGTGGGGTTTTCTTCTTCTTTCTCAATCCCCAATTTGATTAAATTTGCTTGCATCCCTCTGCCCACTGCCGTCCTCCCATGCCAGAAGGCTGTTCATAATTTTCTAGCACAGTAAGCAGTGGCCACATTAGCATGAAATTGGCTTGTTTAAATGACCAGAAAGCATTCATGGCTGCAGTACCGGCACTGTTACCTGTCACATGCACTCCTCCTTCATTAAAAGATATATAATCATTTTTGCTGTGCTGCTTCACCAATGAGAGCGTTTTACAATCCGGCATTGTTTTGGTACAGGCTCCTGGAGGCCTGAATGTGCAGACTGTCATTACAGCAGAGGAACTAGAGGTAGTTTGGATCGGATTATGGAATTCATACCCAAACGTTCAGTATTTTTTAACTTATTTAAAATAATCATATGTTTTCATTAAATCACTGACATGTATTTTTATGGTTAGGCCTTAGTCGTAACTGCCCTTATGGGGCAAACAATGGGCAAATCTGTCCACTTAAGTGGTCCGTAGGAAATATCAGTCATTGACCGCTCGGGTCATTGTTGGGAGAATAGGGTGTAAGACATACTGGAGTATCTATGTGTCATATCTACATATATTTACATATGCTGATGTGCTTATTTTGTGACTTTTATACCTTTTAAAGGGTTTATATCATGCAAAATAAACTTTTTCCAGCTTGTAAGTGTAATATAATGCTAATTTCTTCACTAAAAAACACCCCAAAGCAGTATTTTGATCCAGTAGGCGTCTAAAACCCTGCTCTCTGAGCACCAGCCCTTCCTAATTTACTAAAAACTAGTGGGTCCTCACATTGTGACATAGAAAAGTGAGGAGGTCAGTAAGGAGCCAGTGTACCGTACGAGAGCATCAAATACTTTACGATGCACTCTCAACACGCACGACAATGGTACGTTCCATTTTTATGACGTCCCTTAAGGTGGCTGCACCCTCGTGTGGGTGCAGGTGACCAAAGCTTTAGCTTCATGGCCAACCTGTGGGATATGACGGTGTGTGTAACAATGACAAAAAGTCCAAAATATCTCCAAAAAGAAGAGTATGCACCAAAGGAATCAAAATGTTTGTTATTAGTTTCTAAAATGTTACTTTTAAAATGTGCAAAAATCTTCTCTTTAGTCTCTATGAGTGAGTCTACAGTGTAATATAGATATGCATAGGATTTTTACTGCAGCTATGAAATCACTGTCACAAACCATCACATCAGTTCTGTCATTATAACCAAACATCTACATCAATCTTCACTATTTAATTGATTTTGCTGAACTTTTCATTTCTGTTTTTGCTCAGGAGGGAAATGTTATCCTATCTGTGAAAAAGATGATTATTCTGCTACGAGGACGGGTCATTTATTTATTTTTTCTCTGTAGAAAAAATAAAGTTGACTTCTGTCTCAGTCAATTATCCATGATGTCACAATAACGGACTCAAGTGCCGTGATTCATTTTGAACAGAAGAGAATGATCATCACAGATCCGACTCAGCATTAATAGTTCTTCTAGGTTGCAGGTTTTGCCAGCTGGGTCTGGTTAGAGTTTTTGTTAAAGATCACTAGCAGCTCATCCCTTGACCCCACAGCTGCAACACTTTTTCCAGGTTTCTGAACACAACTTGGATGTGAGCTCATGGCTTATCGTCATTTAATTATCCTCTGCTTTTTCTCTTAATTTTCAGCTTTTTGTTATCTTAATTTTGATCTAAATGTTAAAATGTACTTCCACATTGCCTGGAGGGCCGCATTTCTGTTCTGTTCCAGATAGAGTTGGGTCACAGCAAGGGCTGGAGCAGAATGATTAATCATTCGCTTTTATGTCTATTTACATTCACTTTTTTTAAAAAGTAGTGTCTGAAAGCCCACCTGGCTTTTTACTGGCTCTTTTTAAAAAGGGAGACTGCATTCTGCTCCTTCCTTTGCTTTTACAGCGGTGCTGTGTCAGTGAAAAATCAGTGTTGGACCAACTCACCATCACAAGGAGATGTTACCTTTTTGCTATTGGTCTTCCACAAATGATGTTTCTAATCAATATCATTGGGTTCTTACAGAGAAAGCATGTTCAATGTCCAAATTTTTAGCGGCTCGCAGGATCTTGCAATAAAATCAATAATATGTCTGTCTATGATTTCTTGGTTGGATACATTTCGTCATAAGCCGTTGTAAATCTGCAACAACATTGTCATGAGACCCTTTTGTGACATTTTCTAGCTCTTTTCTAAAATGTCGACTACAAACGAAACAAACAGACTTGTTTCTTTGATCAAAACCAAAGTGTTTTCTGAATAAGATAACTATTTGTGTTACTTTCCTGTTCCAGCGATTTACATTTACAAGTTGACAGTGAGCTTTTAATAATGAATAATGTACAACATTTCATGCACAGACAGAAATAACACCGACAATTGATTTTTTTTTTTTTTTTCTAGGCAGATATTTTGTAATTTTATTTCTGGTTTTTAAATCAAAAATCCACAATTATAGTAGTAAAAATGTACTTAAATGTGTTTCCATTCTACGTGAACAAATTTAAAGTATCCCATCACAAAAAAACATTCATTAAATAGTGGATTTCTATTTAATGCTATTGTAAGGGTAAAAAAAATGCAAGCTGAACTGTTGGCTTTCTAGGCTGATTTCCACTGGTCCGTCTGCGGTGCGTCTCCGTTGGGTTGACACAAAAAAATTGGACGTTTATTAATCAATCCGAATGTTTATATCATTTCTATATACCATTATGTTCACGCGTCAATTTCACAACAAGAGCCTGGGAACCAGAAAAAGGTCTGGGTTTCAAAATAAAAACTACTGTTGTACTTTCCAAAATAACATTTTATATGACTCTATTTTATATTTCCGGTGACATTCCCGTGAGATAACACATGTTAACACCACGGACGACAGTTTAATTGTGGAAATTCAAAAACATGTATTTTACGCTGAGTCAGTTAGGAAGGAGAGGGGATGGAGTTAGATCATTTAAGAGTTGGATGAGCAAAGAAAGCTGGATGAGGATGAACCGCTCTTGTCCTGGGATCCAGGCGGCAGGGGGGCCGGATAGGGGACGCAACGAAGTTGATGCAAATTATCTGAACCAATTTGCAAAAAGCAAAAAAAAAAAAAGTTAAGAGAGGAACTCTTCCTAAAGTCTGTCGGGCACAACAGCAAAACCAAAAAGGGAAAAAAGAAAAATAGAACAAAAATATCCACTTCATATGCTTTTACCTTTCATTGAAATGTGATGAAGTCCGTCTCTTCCTCATTCCACGTTTGCTTGAGATCAGAAATGACAAAGTTGTGGCAGAAGGAGCTCTAAAGGCAGGAAACAGACAGATGGCGTAAAAATCTCCTGAATTTGGGCTACAATGGATCTTGGTATTATTCTCATAAATTTACATGACCAAATATGTTAACCTGGAAGGCTTCAAAGTATAAACATTATAAACTCAATGAAAATAATTTGTGGAAACATGTTTTTCTCCAAGGCTTAGAATATTGGTAGTCCTTGGTGGAAAGGTGGTAGCTGCAGTTTGCCTCAAACTGGAGGAAAACTTAAAAAAAAAAGGAATACTGAAATAGGAAAAGAGTGAAATACGTTTAGTTTTGCTTGAACAGGGCAGAACAAAAATCACTATTTTGTTGGATATTTACTATTTTGAAAATCAAAAGAACAAAAAAGAGATCCTGATATTTTAGCTTCTTCCTCGAACCTCATCAAGATGTAGAACTCCTTATTTACATAAAAAGAAAAGAAACGGATGCAAAACGAGTTTTAATTTTGGGCAAAAGATCATTTCAAGAGTGTCCTCTGACGGTTGAAAGGGGCCAAAAGAAAAGTATGGAGGAGAGTGAGCTGAAAAGGTGCGAAAATTGGAGCTGCAGAGTCAAACTCAGCAAGTGGGAAGCAGCAAGAGAGGCTGGCAGCTAAGTGTGAACATCAACCAAAAGGCATGTAATGAAGCAGAAGAAAAGAGTGCCTCATATTAGGCACAGAGAGGAATTCAGCAGAACCCCCCACCTGCTGAGGAAGGACTCAAGGAAAAGTAGCGAGAGTGTTGCATGGTAGAGACATAATGATAGAGAAGCCATGAAAAGAACAAAAAAAAAAAGTGAAAAATACTGCAGGACTTAATGTTCCACCTATGCCATAATGCCTGAGGGGACGATTGAAGTGGAACATTTTTGGTATGTTCAAAAGCTGACCATCTCTTTATTTATTTTTTACTGAGTTCAACAGTTCAATTCTTACTTTTCTGTAGTTGTAATTAGAGTTGGGCTGTTGCAGCGGAAAAAGGTCTACAAGCTTTTGCAGCTTTGTTTATAACTGTCTCATTATCAATTGACAAGGAAATGTCCTTATTGCTACCAATTAGCTGAAAGTGGATGAGTGCCTCCCAGCCGGTGGGCGTCTTCTGTTCCAAAAAACTCTGTGTTTCTGGGAACTTCTCTAACTCTCTGATCGCTAAATTATTTAGGCAGTTGTGGCCAATCCATTAATAAAAAGGACGCCTGGTGCTCCCTGAAACCTTATTTGTCGTGACATTTCCATCATATATTTGGCTTTACCAACAGGGGGGAAATACAGGCTCTTTTATGATAAAATGCTGTGATTTGTCGAGGACAGGAACTCAGCTGACCCACTGGGGCTAAAGGAGTTTCACACAGCCACTACGCACATTTTGCCTGTTTTCCATGTCTGAAATGTTGGTCGTATGTGATACGTGCGTGATATCCATAATTCACAACTGTTTCGCGATGTGCACAGATGTTTTGGCCAATTTGTCTTTACGTAAATTCGGTTTTGAGCTGTTCACAATTTTCAGTTAATTGAAAATTCTGCAGATGATGCATCTTTACGTAGAAATTATGTAAATCTTACACAATTGTGCGTGAGCTTTTCGAGATACATACACACATTTGTGGCTTTTCACGACCGTTCTACGTATGTCTAACCCAGTGTTTTTCAACCACTGTGCCGCGGCACACTAGTGTGCCGTGGGAGATGGTCAAGTGTGCCGTGGGAAATTGCCCTCATTAACTGATCTAACAACATTTCCCATCTCCAGGAAATCAGCTCTTTGTTCATCCAAACAAACCCTGATAAAACACTGAGTAGTTAGGAATATAAAAGATCATAAAATTATTTTTTCTTTGTGTTTATTTGATTCTATTAAATACATTTTGATAAGAATGAAGATACAGCGATTTAGCTGCAGCTATTCCTGTTAGCTATATCAGTGCCGCCCCTTTAACTGTCTCCACCAATCATTCTTGAAGGCTGAATCACATGTCATCAGTCTGACCAATCAGAAGTGGTTAAAGTCTTCACTTCCTTGTTTAGATTTAACTCATAAAGTCTCTCAGTTCCAACAAAAATACCAGCTAAAGCTCGTCTTTAGCGGTGTAGCTTTCCACAGAATCCGGTATCAGACCGTGGAACAAGAGAACAAAACCATGAAGCTCAGAGAAGCTGGTCTTTCTGCGGTCGGCGTATTTACGGCACTACATCTCCCATGATGCATTGGGTTAGAACGACTGTCTTAGCGCACAATGAGCCTCTCCTCTTAACGTCTTTAAACAAGGAACACACATAAAACAGTTTTTGAATCTTTTAACTTAACTTTTAATTGAACTTTTAGAAAAAACAGCTACAACTTCCAGCTTTTTCTGCCACAATTATCATGAAAATGCCCGTGAGATTCCGGAGGGCGGGGGGGGGGGCGGCTGTCGATCAATACAGACTGAGTTTTTTTTTTTTTTTTTTTTCTTTTTTGGATGCTGGTGTGCCGCGGGATTTTTGTCAAGGCTAAAGTGTGCCGTGGCTCAAAAAAGGTTGAAAAACACTGGTCTAACCAACTTTTCATGCACATACCACTGATTTATAACTTTTATACGGTGCACATATCACTTTAAAATTGTGTAATTCATGAACAAATCACTAAATTATTGCATATAACCAGGGCAATAATCATGCACGGTTCATGTTCTACCTTGATGAACGTGTTCTTTGTGTGGTCTATTTGTACTCCTTCCACTGTTTTAATGTGGTTTACTCGTAATACATTTGTGAAAATTTCCCTTAAAGACCACATCTTTTCTCCCTTTTTCTCACGTATATTCGTGTATGATTAATTCTCATCCAAAAAATGTACAAAGTGGCTCTGTGACACGGCCTTTATAAAGTAGAAAAGGGGGTTATGCAGACCTAAATCTTTAATAATGATTAAAAGATTCAGCGCCTCTGGGTAAACACATTTGGTGCGGAAATGACTGGTGAACCACTCATTTACGTGTTTTCTTCTAACCTGCATGATCAAGCCCATTCAAATGTATTATTTACATTGGCATTGTCTTCTCAGCAGTCAGTTGCATCAAAAAAAAAAAAAAAACAGTAGGGGATCTGGCTACTCACTGATCAAAGGCTACCAGGTTTTTCATGCTGTTTTACTGACGAAACAGCATGTGGTTTAAATATTTTATAAAACATCCAATAACATTGGAGGTACACGCGGTTTATAAATTACATTTTTTCTTTGGGCTCCAAACTTAAGAAAAAGTTGAAGAAAAACCAAAGATGAGACTTCCAATAGATATATTTTACGTTGGATGGGAGTAACCAAATTAAATTTTTGGGAAAATTTGCCAAAGCAAACAGAACATATTGTTAGTCTCCCATTCTTAGTTTCCATTTTTAGTTTTTGACAGATCATTCTGAACATCTGGAATATTTTATTCATCAAATAGAACCTGCAGCAGCTTAAACTGATCTAGAATGGTCATCCAAGAGCAGACTTTTGTTTCAACAAAGTCTTCAACCTTAATCGAAGTCAGAAAAGTGGTCACTAAAACCTCACTGCCACTGTGCGTCCCAGTTCAGGATTTTGAGCGTTTCTGTTATAAAATGAACCTATTAAGTCAGACAGAACCATACCATTTTTGGGGCCCAGTTGGTTGTAGAACCTTAGAAATTGGAATGGATCAGTTAGGGCGGAGCTACTGTTGAAATCTGTTGATTGGCTAAAGGAAAGCGGCTGTTTTCCTCTTCTCTCAAACAACAGTAAATGCTGTGTATGTACAAAGTACCTTGCATGCGCCGTGACGATTGAACTTTGAATGGAAACACTTACCCGAATTGCCTGGACCATTCCAAACCAGACCGGACCGTACCGCTTAGTGGAAATGAGGCTTAAGTTGCCTCTCTGGGGTCCATGGAGACCTCTCATGAAGAAAGGCCAGTGAATGCCTGATTGGACCCAAATGGGTTCTACTTCAGTCAAGTGCTTTAAGCTTTTAGCAGTTCACATGAACTCTTCCTTGTCTGAGATGTCATCCTGTTCTCATAAAACAGACAACTCAACTGTTGTGGCTTTCATGAACCAACAAGGAGGACTGAACTCCCCACACAGCGGATCCCTCTGGTACACAGACTGATAACCAGGGCAAGTGTTCATTAACTGGATCTGAAGGCAACCCAGCTTCTAGGTGCTCAGAATTATAGAAGCTTTCCAGGTTGGAACCATATAATGAAGGATCTGGTGGATCTGCTAGCTTCTTAGTGCCAGCTGCTCTTTTCCCAGGCAGTTGAGGCAGCACTTGGGGCAGCTGTGGTGCAGCGGTAGGGCGGTCAATTCATGAACGTAAGATTGCAGGTTTGATTCCCGCCTTGTACGCCTATGAGTTGCTGCGTCTTTGGGCAAGACACTGAACGCCGCCTTGCCTCTGGTGGTAGGCGGGCGCCTGTATTTGGCAGCGGAGCTGCCACAAGTGTGTGACTGTGTGAATGGGTCTGTGACTGTACAGCGCTTTGGGCCTTATAGGTAGAAAAGTGCTATATAAGTTTACGCCATTTACCATTTAGCTCAATGAGCATCAACCCTGTGGCACATGAGTAGCCAAAAGCTCTTCTCTATGCTTTTCCATTGGTGGCCCTATTCCTACTAACTCTGTCTAGAGTAAGGAAGATGGGTTGGTCTGTGATGCTGATTGCTACACGCTGGCCAGGGAAGCACTGACCTGTAAAGATCGTCTATTTGATATCCAGACCTTGGAGGCCACAGCTCAAGGACTTACTGTCTTAAGCATGGAGAGACATTTCCTATATCACCCAAAGAAGTTACCTTTGTTGGCTTGCCCTGCTTGTGATTTGATTTAAATAGTATTCAACCCACTCTCAGCATCATTGACACCATTCATTGTGGTCCAGCATCATCAAACAGAACTCCATTGTCCCACAAATGACATGTTTGAGAACTGGTGGGCAAAATAGAAGGTGCTGTGCCTGTTCAGTGTTGTTTAGTGATTTTGCTCCAGAAAATGGACCAATTGTTTGTATTTTGGGCAGGAGCTGCGCCAAAACAGCATCTTTCCCACTGAAGAATGGAAACCATTGCTCCCTCTTGGACTCAGCACATTCCACAAGGGGCACAGCGACCCCATGCCTACAGAATAAGGATCATGACGTAGATCATCAATATTCCACACCACTCAGAGTTACCCTAGTGGTATTTGGGCTTCTGATAACGTTTAACAGATCTATTCCAATATGTAAAAAAAAACACTAAGTGTCCTACAATTCCGACCAGGCACAAACTGCAATTATTAATTTCCTCCATGACCAATTTTTAAATGGTTGTCACTTCCATGAATTGAACACCACTCATATGTAACAATCAAATCCAATTCCCCAATTGGTTTAACGCTGTTTAACTTTCAATTCAACATATGTTCAAAGGCCGTGAGTTTTGTACGTCAGCTCCAAAACAGTCATAGAAAATGACGTACTGACTCATGTAGTGGTCGCCTGAACACACATTGCCAAGGGCGGTGTGAACGTAGCTTCACTCGTGCCATTCAGAGAACCTACCTATAGAATCAAACATTTTGCTCTGCACACTGTAATCGTATGACTGTGGCTGTGTGACATGTTACAGAATGCTTCAGTATAAAACACAAATCAGAATACTTAGTATTAGAGTAACAGTGACCTTCAGGTGACTATTTAGGACTACAGTGTGTCTTGATTAAAAGATTACAAGCAGACCGCTCACTTGAAGCAATGCAATAATAACAAAGTCTGTCTGCACTGCAGCTTTTCCTCACCTGGTTTTTCCTCACCTTTAACCATCAGTTTTTTCTAGTCTTTTCAAGTCAGTAGGGCTCCAGTCGATTATGTTACAAGTTCATTTTATGACTCAAGTCATATCATGTGATTGAAGTCTCATAATCACCTGGCTTTATCTTTATCGGAGACTTTTAATACAACATAGATTGGGACACAAAGCTAAACTGTTGTAGCTTTAAAGCTCTTGTGTATGAATGATTGACATCTGGAGGACTATATGGAAGGAAGATGTTTTCATTCTGAGCAGATACATTGTTTTTCAATTGTACTTTTTAAATTTGATTTTATTTTTTTCCACCATAACAGGCACAGGAACCTTTTCCATGTCAGATTACTTGGGTTCCATCGATTTTTCCTCAACCTACTACAAACCAATGCACCAGATAACAAAAGATTTCAGGGTCACAGAGGCGCTAAAAGCTTTCAACTCCAAAGAGCTCACAATTCCAGGAGGGTTGGCCTTTCTGTCAAAACCATATCACTTCCCTCTGTTATGGAGGGAGAGAATTGTGAAAGGAACATTATGCAGACAGATGAAATGTGGAACAAAACAAGCAGCGTGGCATTTCATGTTGAAGTGATGGAACAATGAAAGAAAAGTGGGGAGAGAGGAGGAAAAGGAGAGACGATAGAGTAGCTTAGCAAGAGAGGGGGAAGGCCTGGAGCAAAATAAGTCGTGAGGAAGAACGGTTGCAGGACAGGAGTGCTCCCCTTTGAGATCAGAGTGAGCGAAGAGGAAAAAGAGCTGGCAGAGTGTGCGTGCCTGGAGGGAGTTAAGGGAAGCCAAAGAGAGGCAGACAGGTGGGAGGGACAAATGTGGGAAGAGTGGAGGAGGGAAATTAGTTTAGAGAGAAAGAGGAAAGCAGAAAGTATGAAAGAAAAAAAAACATGTAGCATCTTTTTGCACCTTAGTTGCATTTTGAAATGTGTCTTGGTTGTGCTGAGAGCGATCTTTGAACAGATCCACTCTATTTACATTTTTTGCTTTTGGTGCTTTTAACATGTTCTTGTAACCCTTAGGAAAAAAAAAAAAAAAGCTCAAAATTGTGTATTTGAATATTTTTTTTTCAAATTGATGTGAATCAGGAGCAGATGAAAGGATGCCACTGGAAATGGCTTGTAGCTGTAACGTAGGTGCTACAATGCTCCCTGCTCCACTCCATTCTCATGCATCCACTTACCATTTTTGTTGCACCAGTAATACTATACTAGGGTTGTTAGGGGCTGTTGGCTCACAGATGGATGATGGGAAATAAGGATGGGTTCTCTCAGCGTCAACAGTTCTGCCCACAAATCAGAGGCCAAAACTTTAATGACCTAATACATTTTTCATTCAGTCTTTTTTTTTTTTTTTTTCTGCTGTGGGAGCTGGGTGTGAACGATGACCACGCTCAGCGATACTTCAGTCTCTTTGTGACCCAGTTTGACAACTTGCTGTCCTCCATTAGTCAGAGGAGGAAAAAAAAATAGACTAATGCATTTCAGTCAGACAACTCTTGCAGTAAGAAATATTTATTTGACATTTTCCACATACTTTAGTTGGCATTCACATCTTTTGGTTTGGCATAAGGCTCCGTTCAATTCCATGAGAGATTTCCATAAAACTTTCGGGTAACAAAAACCCCCCTTACGGAGCCCACAGGTGGAAGCCGGGGAGGAGGGTGGGGCGAAGAATGAGCGCTGAAGGTAAGAAAGAGAATGAGCGCCTGCGCACCTGGCTTAAATAGGACGCTGAGCAGGTGCATTAATTGACTGAACCGCCCTAGGGTATTAGCTAAGAAACCCTGCTACGAGTCATCTGCCCGAAAAACGATTATGAATCGTCATTTCAGTCAGACAACTCTTGCAGTAAGAAATATTTATTTGACATTTTCCACATACTTTAGTTGGCATTCACATCTTTTGGTTTGGCATAAGGCTCCGTTCAATTCCATGAGAGATTTCCATAAAACTTTCGGGTAACAAAAACCCCCAACACTTAATTATCCAGAAGAAGAAAAAATGTGTATGTATAATCAGTGTGTAATAAAATGGGGTGTGTTTTCGGCAGCATTCCATTTCCATTTCATTTCCCAGTATGACTGCTATGTGTGACCCGGCACCATTGACCGTTTGGGCCGCCCCCGTTCGAGTACAGCGCCACGAAGGGAACATGCTATCTAGTGGATCTGCTATGTGTGACCCGGCACCATTGACCGTTTGGGCCGCCCCCGTTCGAGTACAGCGCCTCGAAGGGAACATGCTATCTAGTGGATCTGCTATGTGTGACCCGGCACCATTGACCGTTTGGGCCGCCCCCGTTCGAGTACAGCGCCACGAAGGGAACATGCTATCTAGTGGATTTGCTATGTGTGACCCGGCACCATTGACCGTTGGGCCGCCCCCGTTCGAGTACAGCGCCACGAAGGGAACATGCTAACTAGTGGATCTGCTATGTGTGACCCGGCACCATTGACCGTTTGGGCCGCCCCCGTTCGAGTACAGCGCCTCGAAGGGAACATGCTATCTAGTGGATCTGCTATGTGTGACCCGGCACCATTGACCGTAGGGTCGCTCCCGTTCGTGGAAACCACTAGAGGAACATACTATCTGAAAGAGAGAGGGAAAGAAATAAAAGAGGAGCCAACATAAAATTACTCATACCTGATCATAGAACGTAACTCACTTCCCCCAAAACGCCGTGCGAAACTAATTTGTACCGCCTAACAACCCGTATGATACAAAACTTAACATCCAATCCAAAGCTTTGATGGCGTATTAGGCATGCTGACAGCCATTATTTGAACTTCTATTAACCAAGAACAAGCTTGATGGCCATAACTTCTGCCATTGTGGCAACTATAAATACACGAGCTTAAGTACATCCATAATTTCGAAGCTCCCAACGACAGTACAACGAACGCGCCTAGTAGCCATATTTTTCTCCATTCGGCATAACATAAGCGCTCAAGGAACATCATTTAATTGAGATCCCAACCAAATATTAAGAACGAGTTCAACGCCCATAATCACTATGCTTCATTGGCATACTACAAAATTGGCTTAAGAACCAAATTCGAGCTCCAGCGCATACTATGATACAACTTAGAACATCCTAATTTTGAGGCTTCCACCCGGCTATAATTTTCTTTTAACATCTATAATCGAAGAATTTACATTCATTCTGCTGTTGACATTGATTAATTCAGTCAGAAGTGTCATTGGAATGCAGAGGAGGTCCACCGCCCCGTCACTTTCAGTGCAGCAATAGGTGCGTCGAGCAGTCATCGTTGCAGCATCAGATCAAGGAATGCAGGGGTGACATCACTTCCTGGAAACGGAGAAGCCGATCGGGGCGTAGGGGTACTCAGGCTCAGGATGTGGTGCATAGATAAAACAAAGCAGTATTAGTCTTGACAAGAATATATAAAAATCCCAGAAACTGAGCAGTTTCAAAATGCTTGAGATAAATGAAATAACAGCGCTTTTCAAAGAACAAATCTAAGAAAGTGAAATTTAGTAGACAGTTAAAGTAAAGACCCATTGTGGATTTATTGCACCCTAGAAACCATCATGATTACAAATTCCAACAGTGAAATGATAGTGAAATATATAACCTGCACAAAATCTTAACACCAATTTTTTAACATTCCAAAGAAAAGAAAAGTAACCTTTGACAGTTTCAGAGGGACGCACCTTCAGGAGGCCATCGAGGAGTAGGTGATGGGAAGAGTAGCCAAAGAGATTTGTAGATGAGGAAGGTCAACATCCCACGTAGCAAAGGATTGCAGCCCGGCTGGATTCGAAGCTTTGCATCTGATATTAGTGGTTCTCAAATTGGTGGACAACAAAGTACAGACTACTGAAATTGTAATTAGCCAAGGGTGTCTGGATACTGAAAAAGAAAACTTGAGAGCCATGAGGGATCATAGGTTTTGATAGTATTTTTGCTAGACTGAACCTTAAGCATTTAGAGGCGGAGTATAAGCCACTAAATGGGGAAGCATCTAGCAGACTGTCATCTGCTTAAGCAAGGAAGATAGAAGACTGACTTGTGGACACAAGATTTAACTCTTGAACTAAGCTTGACAGCGCAAGTGATGATTTCCTACGGTCAGGGTAGAAATTGCTCAAGGTGTTATTTAAACATTAACCAAGTCAACTGATGACACAATACTGTCATTCACTATTGAAACAGCCCTAATTTAATCTCCAAGGATGAAATAACCGGACGACATCTTATAAATCATCAGAGCTGTAGATTCTGGCGGCCGGACAAACACAAACCACACTTAAATCTTTTCCTCCAAACCAGAAGGCACAGCCACAGAACAACAAGTGGATGGAGCCTGAAGACACGACAGTCATCATAACATAACTACTCCAAGCATAGAGAGGGAAGGAACAAACGCAAAACACGAAATCCAGAACAGGAACACAGGGCCCAGGATGGAACTACCCAGAACAAGATGAACACAATATGAACAGATGACCATAGGACCAAAGCCACAGCAAATGTCAGGTGGCCCAATCATTGACAAAGCATATGCAAACCAAAATGAATAAACACGCTGCACAAAAGCCAAAGATGACATAATGGGGAGAGACAAGCAGCAATGAACCATCCAATCCACAGAAGAAAAATAAATCCGGAAGGGTGGAGGACCATACAGTATAGACAACGTGGAACTCAGATTAGAAAATAAATCCCCCCCCCACAAAGATCCAAAGACCAGGGATACAGAGGAAATTCGGCCACCGAGAAACCATCAATAACTCGCAAAGTGAAGGAGACCCATTGCCTACAAATATCCAGCACAGAGCTTCTGCTAAGAAAGTTGAAATTATGAGGACTGCCACGGCAGCTGAAAGGTAAACCGACAAACGCGTCGAGCACCAACTGAATGCCAAGAGACGCCGAGAGGCATAGAGGCAGAACAGGGAGAACATCAGCGATAAGACATCCTCAGCGTTATGTCGCGCTCGGAGGAAAATCGTGGAGACAGCCTGGGCAGCTGAAGAAAATATATATACTAATCCTGAAGGCACATGAGGAACCAGGCCACAGATGCCCAAAAAAAAAAAAAGAACCGTGAGGCGCCAACGGGTCCAGAGCACGTCACGAGAACCTGAACCTTCGAAGGGCCACCCTTAGTGGGGGCTTTGAAAAACGATGCCCCGGAAAAAAAAAAAAAAAAAATCCATCACACAGCCCCCACAAACCTCCAGACCAAACCAGAGAAATTAATAACAATAACTGTCCAGCCGAGAAAAAAGGCAGCGACGAGACTGACACGCTAATGCGGCCGACGCAAGTCCCCAGCCAGGGCAGGACCTACTGGGGTACACGGAGCAGGGAAAAAAAGGCGAAGCAGAACCAGAT
This sequence comes from Oryzias curvinotus, assembly GCA_023969325.1. Taxonomy (NCBI): domain Eukaryota; kingdom Metazoa; phylum Chordata; class Actinopteri; order Beloniformes; family Adrianichthyidae; genus Oryzias; species Oryzias curvinotus. The sequence continues at coordinate 24,458,510 of CM043714.1, forward strand.
GCAGAACGTGCGGGGGCAACGAACGAGTGATGAAAATGAGCCAAAGACACCGCATAAAAGAGACCAAGCATAAGGAATTTGTCCACAGAGGAGAGACGGGTCCAAGAGACAAATTCACATTAAGACTAACCAACAGCTACAACAACGAAGAAAATAAACAGAAGAGCCGCCATAACAAAAAAGCCAGCATCTAATTAAAGATAGTCAAGAGTCACCTTCAGCACCAAAGAACAAAACAGCAACAAAGAAAATGCAAAAAGCCACAAATAATTCAGCCAGCATGAGAAACCAGGCCAGACAAGGACCGCCAGCCGTCACAACTACAGAAAAAGACCCCACAACTCCTGAAACAATAACCGGACGACGCAGAATAACAGCAGAAAATGAATCAGAGTGAACATGGAACAGACCACGAGTCACAAAAACTACAATTCCCAGGGTCCTTAGGGGCGCGACGTCACCATACACGGAAGTAAACAAAACAAGACCCAGCCCAGAAAAACGAACCAGGAAAGACCGCACGCCGCTCACCTGAGAAGACCGGCCGACCACGGCAGACGATAGACCCGGACAGCTCCAGATCCGGGCCCACGGACAACCCGAATACCGCGGAAAGCGCACCCCCTGCAGATGCACGCGACCGCGGCGAAACGAACGCGCTGGGCGCCGTTAGCCGCCTGGAGATCGCCGCTAGCTGCCCGGCAAGAGCCGCAAAAAGAGCAGACACGGCGAAAAACGGAAGCCCACATCAGAAATGGGGAATAACCATCCAAAGGATGGGGGGAATACAGCAAGACGTCGAAGAAAAGGAGACCCGCCGGATCCGCGAGCACGGGGAACGGCGAAGAATGAGCGCTGAAGGTAAGAAAGAGAATGAGCGCCTGCGCACCTGGCTTAAATAGGACGCTGAGCAGGTGCATTAATTGACTGAACCGCCCTAGGGTATTAGCTAAGAAACCCTGCTACGAGTCATCTGCCCGAAAAACGATTATGAATCGTCATTTACTGGACACCTTTTATTATTGTCTGAATGCTACAAAGAATAATGTCATAAGGTTCTGGAGGGGAACAATCAGATTCTGAATAATGTCATTCACGTGCCACATGCCGAAGCCGAGTTCTTCATAGTTTGATGCAATGCAAATTCTTTGCCAAAGTTCAGATATTTGACCCTGTGTGGCTGTCGGAATTTTCTCTGCACTGTCCAAAACATGCCGCCAGACAGCCGCACCCAAAACAAGACCTCCAATCGCGTTTGTAACCCTTGTGCTATCCAAGGCACTTTAACGTTGGGAGTGGGGTCATCTGGACCCCACAAGACAGTGCGCAGAATTTGTTTTCTTCAATGATTTCTTCACTGGTGTCCATGGATGACATGGAATCCTCTCCGCCTTTGTCATGGTAGGGATAACACGTCAATGAAAGGGTGGGGTCATCTGGACCGCATAAGGTAGCACAAGGGGTATATTGACCAGTGACGTGCAGTCAGGGGAGGCAGGGGAGGCTGTGCCTCACCTGTCATTATGGGAAGAAAAGAGAAAAAGTAAATTCATTTATTATATTTAATCAGTAATTTGTGCTTTGCAGTCATTTTCCATTTAAATGTACTATTTTTGGGTGTTTTTCTTTTCAAAATCGCTGAATTTCCGCCTTTGCCGTTCAGATACTAAGAAGCGACGTGCGATGAGGCACCAGCCCGCTGAGCCTCACCTTGGATTGCGCAATACCTATGCAGTCAGACGGTACTGCTGTCTCTCTGTATGTCGGTTCAATCACTTGTACTATATGAGCTGAGTTTACATAATTTAGCAGATGTATATGATGTACAGTGTTTGTTTTGATAAATAACTGTATGTGAGGGACGTGTTTCTTGTGCTGAGCGCTAAACGCCGGCCAAAAAGCCGCTGGGTGAGGCCAGAAGTTCTCGTGCCTCATGTTAGGGGGCGCCGGTGAGCCCTGAGATTCTGACACTAAAAAATAATAGAAGAAGTGATAGCAAGCGGCAAGTCATTTTCTTCAGAAGGAGCGGCTTATGGACTTTATTTACAAGTAAAGGTAAGATGATAATAACGTTTGTTGCTTTAGAAACGTTTTTTAGACAAATAACTTCTGTACTGTACTGTCAAATAATAATTTTTAATAATCAATGTGAGCAAAAGGCTTGAAATCGCGGAGATTAGCCCCGCCCACCGCGACCCGAGTGATTAGATGAAACGGGAGAAAATGTAAAATTATTATGAAAAAAATACAAAGTACAGTGGGACAAATAGTGACTCAGGTGTTGCAGCCGCTGCATCCTGACTTCTGAAGCCGCGGTGCAGCTGTGTTTGTTCGGGAGAAGAAGACAGTGATAGGCAGTTGTTGTCGCTCTTTTTTCTGCTTTGCAAAAAGATCCTTATACACTGACATGCCACCATCAAGAGAATTTGCTGTTTTACGTACGTGCACATATTAAACTGCAACGTTATTGACGCACAGGTAGAGAAGAAGAGGAGTGATTTTTTAGCCAATCAGAATGCAGAACACAATGCACGATGCAAATCCGTGAAGTACCGAAACCGTGAAAAGTAAACCGTGTTGTAGCAAGGGATCACTGTATATGGAAAAAAAAACATGTTGAAATTATATTTTAAACAAAACACGTTAACTGTTGTCAATCAAATGGTGAATAAGTTACTCAGTATGGTTCATATGTTTGTAAATATGACTGATGACGTCAGTGCCTCACCAGCCATTAACCTCAGCGCACGTCACTGATATTGACTTAACATTGAACCATTGAACCACAAATTGCACTTGATGTGAACACCTTTATAAAAAGGTGATATTGTACCCACTCATCACAAATGGGTTGCTTATAAAAGCAGAAAGATTCGAATTAATTGTTAGCACTACTGACTTCTCATAGTCATAATTTTAAGTATTATTGTGAGATTGTGCACATTAGACTTTACCTTGCATGTTGATGAATGGCCCCTTTACTGTGGGGTTGTTTGTTTACACAGCAATAGGCTTAAAGCCTTGCATTTTTTTGCACTGATATTGCACCATATCCTCATAATAAGTGAATGACATGAAATCATTGTACAGAGAGAAATATGCAAATCTAAAATCTAAATGTTTTTTAGAGAAGTTTGGTTTTCAAAACTTTTTTTGGTTTATTTTCATTGCATTAAAAAAAAGCCATTTTTCTTTCTTTTTTGCTCATCTGTGTTTATCAAAGACTTTTACAACTCCTGCTTTATTAAAAACATTTTTTCATTTAATTATTTTTATGCTTTATTTATTCATTATTTTTTTCTTGGTCCAAAATTGTACACATAGTAGCATTTTGGGTCAACTTTTATAGCCCTGACCTACAAAAAAAGCTTTTAAAAGAAAAAAATTGCGTAGCAGACATGAAGTATCTGAAAAGAATTTCCAACATTCTTGTATTTTAACTGCTTTCCTTTTTATGCATCTTTGTTGAAGTGATGGAACAGAGCATCAAAGAAAAAAAGGTGCATTTTTGAAAAAGTGTAGATAATTTAATTTAGGAATCAACAGCTCTTTAAAATCTAACTATGTGCACCCCAGTCAAAAATCTTTACTTAAGATTTCGGGATAAAGTATAACCATAGAAACAATTTTTTATTGTTTGAAACACATTGAAACCCGTTTCTGTTATCATTTGTTGCATTTTATGAAAAAAGTCCCAACAGTTGTAAGCAAGGATGAAAGTATAGTTTTGTTTATATATGTACTATCACAAGCTATCTTTTTAATGGCAGTTAATGCATATTAGGGCTGTAAGGATGAATCGATGAATTGATTTTTCCAACCAGAGTGATTTGTCAAATGCAAGTTGTTAATTTAGTCAAATCAAACTCTACCATTATAGAAACATTTCAAAATGAAATAAAATTAAAACCGATATTGGAAAATACCATTTGGATTGAAGTACAGTAGGTTTATTTTACTGTACGGTAAACATGACCATCACAGCGGACAACACACACGTGATGACAACAAGAAAATGATCATTCCAGTCCATTGTGTCGAAACATTTTCAATTTAGCAAAGATATGTGACAGATCATTCTGAACATGTGTGATATGTGAGATACGGGACGATACAGTGTAATGTTCTAACTGTTGAGAAATTCTGGAATAACTGCAAATTTAGGTTCAGATAGTTTTTTTTATAATCTGAAGTTGAATGAAAGATGTAATTACTTTAAATCTGTAATTTAAAAAAATCAGATTAGAGTTTGTAAAAGCATCAATAGCATTTCCAAGTGTATTGGATCCCATTTGTAAATTCTCCACAAGTATCCACTGAATTATTCATAGTTTACTTTATTAAATGTGTGTTGTGGGATAATATATTTCCATAGAAAGACAGTTACATTCAAAAAGTCACAACAAATTAGGTAACACCAGTCAGAAGAAAATGTGACTTTTGGTGATTTTATTTATTGATTTAATAAAATATATATATATATATATATATATATATATATATATATATATATATATATGATTTTTTTCCATTATGGTAGGAGCGACCACTGTGTTAAAAGTCATAAATAAGTTTAGAAGGTTCAAATCTGCCCAATATAGTTTCTTCCATTCCATTGTTTCTGCCATTTTGCATTCATAGAAATAATGTCCCAAGCCCACAAATAACCAGCATTACATTCCCAAAGGGTTCATACCCAGCTACTTTGATTGGATGATTCATAAATGTAAATTGATTGTGTAAATTGCGATGGAAATTACTCTAAGCTGTATAAAAAAAAAAAAGTGCAAGAATTTTCTCTCATAAAAAGAGGAAACAAATCATATTTATGCTGCTTTCTGATTCCTTTCCTTTTTTGATGGTGCTGACATGTTAAATCACATACTTCTTATTTCCTTTTTAAAGTAACTTGGCAAAATGTACTAAGAGTTATTATGTGTATTGTGATAAAAATACACTTTTGAATCATTTCTAGTTTTATTTGCTTGTTGTCAAAGCTAAAAAATTAGAGCACAACCAACTTTTATGTAGTAAAAGTTTACTTATTTATAAAACTGAACAATCCAAAATATCATCACTTGGTTTGAATGCCTAAAACCTCCACATCTTAGTGTGAAATGAGAAACGCAGGGATGATTAAATAAAAATGAGGGAACATAATCAGGAAAATGAACGACACTTGGTGAAATAAGATGCTGATGAGGTTTGTGTTTGTTTAAATGGTTATGAAGAGGCAGGCTAAATTAATTACAAGGGAGACAGGTCCATTGGTCCTATCTCTTTTCTCGGCTCCAGCAGCCGTAATGGCTTGGCTGTTTCATTCATTCCTGTTGTCTTTCTTCTAATTACTTTCTATCTTCTTCCTGAATGTATAAAAAAAAAAAAAGCTTTTAACAACCTGATGATACCTTAAAAATACTCCCAAGAAAAAAAAATATTCATTAAAAGAGTTGGAACATGATAATTATAAATTGAATCATTATCAAGTTAAATGAGCATGTAAGACACGGACACACCCACATGCGTGGAGAAATTAGACTCGTGCATCAGCTCATATACTGTACATACAGCAGCGTCTAATCTTCTAGTGCATCGCTGTGCAGCAATGTGTGTCATCGTTTGTGTTTTTTTTTAAATTAAAACTCCTGTGTTTTCACTGATAAGACATCCAGTCAACTGTTTCCACTTTGTTTCAATTCAGCTTATTTTGCCAGAACATGTGAAGCAGAATGGACTGATGCTGCTGGACACCAGGCAAAAGACTCAAAAGAAAACACAATCTAGTTTTTTTTTTTTTTTTTTTAAGAGCTGTTATTTTTTTTAAGTTGATAAAACTGGCATTATACATAAGCTTAATATGCACCACTAACAATAAGTTAGAGATATTTTGAAAAATGTTGTGGATGTCGTAAACACAATGTTTTACTTCACAGCTTTTTGGACTAGGGAGAGGTACCGGGGTGATAGACACACCTCATTTAGTGTTTTCCACATAATGGTCGGTGTTCAGTGTGTCTTACTTATGGGAGCCAAAACACAACAAAAACTTTTCAATGTGGCATCAATGTCAACATAACATGCAGATTTTGCCAGTTAGTTATTACAAGTTCATTGTTCAAACTGTCATGAAAACACGGCGTTGCTTAGTGTGTCTTCAGGTTAAAAGTAGTAGGCAGTCAGATGTTGCATGTAAACCTGGTGTGTCATCAGTTTCAACGAGAAACAGAACTACTGGCAGAGTTTGTGACTGACCCAGGGGTGGAGCCACAACAATGACCAGTACCTAAGGACATTTGCAGTCACACATGGTTTAGCAAATGCTTCACTGATGCAGGCCATTTACCAGATATGAGGGGGACTAGGGTTTCCAGACAACCATCCAACTCCACCGCTTTGACTTGAATGCCAGACGACTATGCAGGTGCTTCCACTGACACCACAGTAAATGGTCACAGTGTCTACAAGACCATGTGACCTGGACAATGCAGCAATGGTCTATCCCCTTATTTTCTGATGAGCTTTGGGGCACCTTATGGTTATGATGGTCATGAGAGTTGCTGGAGAAGGCGAGGTGAGCGATACGCCAAGGTCAACATGGTCGTGAGGGTCGGCTAGGGTGGAGGAGGTGCAACAGTCTGGACAGGCTGGACAAGACAGATTTGGCTATTGCAGATAGTTCGGTCACTGCACGTTCTTACCCCAGAGACGTCATAGTGCTCAATTCCACCTGCACACCCCCCAATTTCTGTTCATGGATGATAATACTTCACCCCATTGTGCCAGAATTGTCACAGATGGACATCAGGAAGTGGGAGTTCCTCATATGGTATGACGAGCAATGACCCCTGACCTGAATCCCACAGAGCATGTCTGGTACCAGTTGAAGCAGAGACTGGATGATGGTACACTACCCCCAACTGACTTGGCAGAACTGCATGTAGCCTCAGAACAACGTCATGAAGCCAGTGAGAAGGATGAGACTTTGCAGTCAAGATGTCGTTGCAACAAATGGTGGAAATACCCACTATTGGCGAGGTCGGCTTTTGTTTATCAGGGGCTATCTTTAGTATTGTCTTAATTTTTGGGTTATTAAATATCAAACTAATGAAAATGGTGTTCCTTCTTATTCATTATTAGTATTATCAAAATGAACTTTTATGTGTTTCATCAAAATTTGACCACATATGAAAATAAATACATATATCCCTAAATAATTGTGAGTAGTGTGATATTCTATACCTGCTACCTGTACTCCCAAATTCACCTTTGATCTGTTTGCAAATAGTCTTTTTTTGTTTTTTTGTAATGAAGCATTGTGTGTCATAAGAGCTTCTTTTACATCTACAAATTTGCTAATGGTAGATCTAGAAAGGTCATTGCATTTTTTCTTCTATCTGTCTTCTAAAATACCCATGCTCATGCAATATTATTGTTCCTTTTACAAGTTTCAGATGTCACTCTCCATTAGACTTTATTGCATCGGATCTTGTCCAATCAAACTAATGGCAATTAGGGTGTCATAGTTCAGTGCTGACCATTACCTACACCTCAGATGTAGGACATAAAACAAAAAGAAGTACAGTGACCTTCAATGAGCTTGAACCGCTCACACTGCAGTCATGGCATGTTTGGCTGAAATGTCTCGATGACCTATTAAACACCTACATTAAAGTATTGGAACATCTTTATGAACATCTGCTCACATAAGAAAAAAAAAATACGATTAGCTTGTTAGCCCCCCACTTCTTTCTTTCCTCAAAAGAAATGATAGATTACGGAGCCTCATTCTTATACACCAGCTGTCCGCATTCTTGCAGTCAGATATTCTCTGTCAAATGTTTTTGGCTTCTTGCAAAAGGAAAAGAATGACATGCAAGACAAACAATAGAGTCTTGTGCCAAAGCACCTGTTTTATGTTGAGTCCGTATTGACACATGCGCTTTTTGTATTATTCCTTATGTTTTGATTGAAGCCTGTTTAATTCAGAAATCTATTTTACCATTTTGAAGATCACTCTTTCACTCGCAGACAGCAGTGGTGACGCTTTTGTCAATAGAGGACAGCATCCAGACGCTGGCAGTCTCAAAGCTCAAGCTCTGTTCAAGGTTTTAAAATACATTCTGAGCAGTATTTTCATAAAAAGAAAAAGCTTGGGATTTTTCTCAGTGGGCTCAACCTATATACTGTTCAAAAGCAGAACTACTCATTCTCCTCTAGCAGCATGACAGCAGCACCCGGAAGATTAAAAAGAAACACCAATAACTATAGAGATAAGCTGATTGACTATTTGCAAAATAAATTCAATCTGTTTTGTAGTTAGAGCAAACGGGGAATTTGTGTTTAACGAAAAGCAATTACTGAAGTCTGCGATGATGGCTTGTGTTTGGTTACACAAGTTAATTCAGGTCTTCACTTGGATGTGTGAGAGAAAACCCCAGAGAGCTCAGAGACAACTAAAATGCTGCACAAGGGTGGATGTTATCACAATGAAGTGAAAAGGCTGTTGAAATGTCAGAATTCTTCGAACAACTTTCTACAAAGAAAAGCTATTTCCTTTCCTGTCTGACATTATATTTGAGGGGACAGGCATATTTAAAACATAATTTTATACTTTGAATTGTATTTAAACCTAAGAGAGTGGTGTAGTGTTAGAGACTACAGACGGGGCTCCAAAAATAACCCAGTATTGGTCTTAGAGTGTGGGTGTTTTATCTGAGCTCACCATTAGTGATGTCTTTTTTTTTTTTTTAATTCACTGACTCAGATGATGTATAACTTCCGGATTATCCTGCTCTTCTAAGGGTTTTTAGAAAACTTCTAAGTAGAAGTTACTTGAGTCATTTCTGATTGGTTTTCCTTCGAGGGCCAGAGCGTTGGCCAATTAACTTGTTGGAGACTTTTAATTTTGTCAAAGATACATCAATTATGTTGTGTTTGCATTTGAAGGTCGCCCAAAAACATGACATGTGCTTTCTTCCTCAACTTAAAAAGAGGATTTTTTTTTTTTTAAATTCATGTTTCACAAATGAAAAGATTCTTAATTACACAAATATCAGAACATAAGAAAGTAATTTTCAATGCAAGTTAGACAAATACAACTTAAATGATATACAGAAATATGCCTTAAATAAATGTAAAGCTATTCTTTTTCTACTTCTTCAAAAGCATATTTTTATGTCCACTTTCAAACTCTAATACCGTCTTTTCCACACCATAGGATTATTTTATATTCTGTTTGGGAATTTATGTCATATATGGTGCACTGAACTATAAGGCACATTGAAAGAGACAAAAACGTTTGTCAGTCCCACTTTATCAGCTGCGGTCACAGTAACTCTACAACTTGTTAGTAACAAGCTACATGTTAGCCACATTAGCTATATGTGTTAGCATGTTCATAACATCTGTAATATCCCAACTTTGTTCACAACACGTAAAAAAAAGAACTGGACCGCTAATGTTATAGTTACAAAGTTGCCAATGGTGTGTCCAAAATATTCAAGATTTCATGCCGCTGCCCAATTTCTTTGAAAATATTTGGATTGGTCATGATTGTAGATGGCGGCAGTCAGTCAGCCATCTATATGAAATGTCACTGCCGCCCAGTTACATGAAAAAAAGGCTATTCTGCCTGTCACTGGAGTACAACCTCAAAATGTGCCAGAGCGGACAGTGACCAATGTCAACTTTTAGAAAGAAATCATCCAGTCACCATAAACGTTTTCTTAAACTTTGTCTTAAAACCTTCTCGGCCATCTTGTGGCGACTGCCACCTCCCGATTGGCATATGGAATATGTGATGGTAGCATAAAACAAACGTTCCTGTGACTACGCTAACTCCCAACCTTGATAGTAACATGAAAAACAACACAGTCTGACATGTTAGCTAAGCATTTTCACAACACCTGTAACTTGCTACTTCGTTTGCAACATATAAAAAACAGGCTGATAGAACTTGTTTGCAGCATGCTACACCTTAGCGGCATTAGATAAATTAGAAGCGTTAGCCATGATAGCATGTTCACTGACACCCAACCAAACTTTTTGACATAGCGTCGTGTACCTCTCAAAATCACTTCGACATTAGTAACCAGAATTAATCCATATATGCAATTTTGATGGCGCACTGTCATTTTTGGAAAAAATATAAGTGTAGAAAATACGTTACTGGTTGTGTCACTAGTTACAGTGGAAAAAACTGAGCAGTAAATTAAAATTTTTGAACAAAACTTTTAAGTTCTATATAAGGAATATGTATTGTATTGCCCTTATTATTAAAAAAATGATTTAGTTTTTGAGCTGGAGCCATTTTGGAGTCATCAGCTGACCAGACAAAGAACAGGCCTCACTGGAAAAGGACTTTAAATAGAGAAAAATGTGTTTTTAAAGAACTCAGATTCACCTGTCCAATCTTTGCCCATCTCATCCCATCATTTGACCCTTTTTGTTTCATTTGGCCTTGTTTGTTCTGAGAGTTCATGGTGTCCTTTTTCTTTTTATTAACCCTCATCCCCATGGTTCTGAGAATTCTTGTTGTCCTATATCATTTTTTTGTTTCCAAACTGGTATTTCAATGTTTTTTATACTAGTCAGTGCTCTTGAGTTGAAGTATTTACTTCTTGAGTATTTGCAGGAATTGAAAAGAGCTAAGACTTGAATTAATGTGTCAACATGATCATGATTATGAATGTAATAATTGTAACTAATTTCACACATTTTCTAACAGAAGAACATCATCTCTATTATCAATTTTGAAAGTCCATAGAGAAATGTATTTCATGTTTGGGTAACTATTGGAGGCATCGTCTTTTATTTTAGTCCTTAGTCCAGGTTCAAATCAATTTCAGACCATGGATGAAATAGTTTGAGCGAATATATTTTATGAAAGTTTCCATCTACTGTTAAGATTATTTTTAGTATTTTTTTTTTATTTTTAGATTGTCTTTAGTGGCTATTATTCAAAGGAAGAATTAAGCATGTCTAATTTAAGTGTCTGTGTAGGACAAGGGTCTGCAACATTTAACACTAAATGTTTTTTTACTGTCCAAAACCCAGTGACAGCCACAAAGTCTGAATTTCCTTTCTTTCCTTTTTTTTTTTTTTTTTTTTTTTAGAAAAATATGTTTTATTTGTGTCTTTGGGGCCATTAAGTTATTCAATTATAAAATGTTGCTGTTAAATATTTACAATGTTTACAAAATACCCAGTATATTTGTGTTTTTTTGTTCCATTATAACACATTTATTTTGAACACTTTTGACGACAAGTTCCTTCAAAAATTAAAGACATCCTGTGTCTAATAATAACCTCCTGCTGCAGTAGATTTACTTGCAATTATAATTATGATGCAGTTATAGACTTTAAGGACACTGCAGCAATTAGAAGCTGCTGTGTAGCAAAAGATAGCAACTATGTGCTATTTATTCTAATAATAATTAATCTGACAATAGATTCTCTCTTTTGCCATTATTTAGCCCAGTTACCTGATATCTAAATAAAAATGACAAAACTAAAAAATGTCTTATGTATTCAGATTTTTCTTTGAAGCCAAAGAGCCTCAATGGATGACAAAAAGATTTGCTCAGTTAAGGAGGGTTTTTTTATGTGTGTGTGGTTGGACGGGGAGGTTATGTGACCCCAAGACTTTGTGTTATAGGAAAAACAACAAAAAAACACTCACCCTCCTGTCACTCATGCACATCTACAGACGCCACACATTCTGGGAAGTAACAAAATATGTCTGCTGTTACAAACACGCCAAAGCACAGAGGAAAACCTACAAATCCTGTCTGTGCAGATGCCAGGCTGCCCAAATTGGAACACAGTGTCTTCGATGGGACTTGGTGCAAAAGTATCAAAGAAACTGAAGGGCTGACAGGAAGCCAAATTAAAGCATTAAACCTTAGCATCTGTGTAGCTGCTGCACAGAGCCAGGCAGCAAAGGCGAGTGAGTGGGAGACAGATTAGAGCAGAGCGAGTTTAGGGATGGGGACAGACAGATGGAAGAGACGGAGGACAACTGTTGCAGCGTGAGATAATGTGGTGGAGAAAAAGGCTCAGAGGAAGCTGCACAAGGATAAGTGAAATATGTATATGTATAATCTCTGTCTTTTGGATCAGTTAAGACTATCCAACTGTATTTTTTTTGATAATTAGTTTCAGATTGACCGGAGTTTCTTGTAATCTTTTAACAAGATCAACAGCAATAGTTCTCTAAGCTTTTGGAAAGTCTCAAAGTTCTTAGCTGACAGTAAAATTTAGCTTCACCTTTCAACTTATCATTTTCAGACATTTTTACACCTTCTTGTTCACTTAAAGTGGCTTTTGACAAAAAAAAGGGGGTGTAATGCTTCATTTGATCGATTCAATTCATATCATAATTTGCGGTTATACTTGTTTTTTTTATTTTTTATTTTTATTTCAATCTAAATATTACCAAGGGCATGGACTGGACTGAAAATGAGAGAAGAAATGCTTAATTTAAAAAGGACAACATTTTATGTCCTTAAAAAAAAAACCCAAAGATCTATTGCTGGAGACCACTTTAAAAGATTACAAAAAAAAGCAAACTTGAAATGTGTTATCACTCGGCAGCCGAGCTAAAGCTGGCGTGAACAGCCGTAGTCCTGGTAATAGAAAAGAGACTAAGCTCAGCATCACTCAGAGAAGATCAACAACGTGTCAAACTCCAGAGGATTGATAGCGCTGTTTCAATCATCTGATTTTCCTATAAAAGCTGTCATATTTTCCAAAACCTATATTTGCTTCCATTTTTGTGATATAAAAATGTGCAATCTAACATTTGAATAAATCTGGAGAATATTAGATTTTGATACATCCCATTTCATTTTTTTTCTTCCGTATTACATTTTTTTCCCTTTTACTAAAATAGATTTTCTGAAACATTAGACCAATAAAACCAAACACAGTTTTCAAAAAAGGCTAAATACACCACAAAAAAAAGCTTAACTCTTGAGGCAAAAGCTCACTTTGAGGTCAAAATGAAGAATCTAACTTGATGCTGTGTACAAAATGGTTTATAAGGAATGGTAGCACCCCCCCCCCCCCAAAAAAAAACAGAATCAGTGCGGTTTTTTTTTTTTTACTTGTTGCACATCACTGTCTTATCTGTAGTTCAGACCAGAGGACTTCATCCACATCACAGGAAATGTTCACACCAGACAAAAACAGGATCAAAATGTTCTGGTTTTCCTCATCCAGCCTTGACAAGACACAATAGAAATGTCCTCAAGAGCCATGTCCATGGCCTGCAACAGCTTTTTTTAATGGAAGCAGGAAGAAACAAAAACAGTCCTCAATTGGGTCAAGAAATGGAGAATGACGAAAACTAACACTGGATTTTTGCTTATGAGCAAACTTGTGAATCGGACATTGTCGTTTTCTTTTTAAATGTCCATAAAAGTTAAGCTGATCATAACTTGAGCCTGCTGAGTTAAGGGTTGACCTTTTGACCAGCGTCCCTCATGGTCATTTCCTAAACCAACATAAGGTCAATAATGGACTGGATCTCATCAGAAATGATTGACTTCTGTCTGGGTCCAGGTCTTGGTGCGGGTCTTGCTCTGTTCTCCATCTTTGAAAATTTGAGAATTTCGCCATCATGGGACAAAATAAATGGTAAATGGCGTATACTTATATAGCGCTTTCTACCCTCTTTCGAAGGCCCAAAGCGCTTTACAGTCACATTCACACACACATTCACACACTGGTGGCGGCTCCGCTGCCAAACACTGGCGCCAACCTCCCACCAGAGGCAAGTTGGGGTTCAGTGTCTTGCCCAAGGACACTTTGACACATGGGCTTGCAAGGCGGGAATCGAACCTGCAATTTTATGATCATGGGTCGACCGCCCTACCGCTGCACCACGGCTTATATTAGAAGGATTATTATATTAGAATGGTGAGATAGTTTGAGTTTTGCCTCTTTGTGTTGTGGGTTAGTTTTTGCATCTTGTGTGTTTTGAATGCCAACTGTGTTTTAAAGTGAGAATGAATAAAAACTTCCAAATGTGTTTTAAGCATAAAACCCTATAGGTTCATATTGTAGCCAGCATTTGAAAGACTTAAAAAAAAAATCAAAACACTAAAATAACATTTTGAACCAATCAGTGGTTATAATGAGTACTTTTCTGTACATCAATACCTGTTTTCAGCTTTATTTTTTTTGTAAAATCATTCCAAATGGTCTTTTAGTTAAGATTATGCCATCTTTAGCAAAAAAATAAAGAAATAAAAAGCCTGTGTTGTTTTTTAAGACATATTTTCTGGAGAGCAGTAGGAGCTCATTAGGAATTTGCCTTTGGGTTGTGAGCGGGACTTTTGGCACATAGATATCCCAGCATTCCTTTGTTTACACGCTCTCCCGCTAGCTTACAGCCCTTCACACCTCCAACTTAACATTACCGGTGCAACAAAAATGATGAGCAATATTGTAGCTGTGCACTTTTGAGCCAGATGGTAGCTCAGATCGGAAAAATTAAGATGTTATTGGATCTATTTGTCTTCAAGTGGAAGGTTTCGATTTGGAGCGCAGCAGATAGACTTTGGCCCGCCCGTGGCAGTTGCTGCAACACAAACCTGAGCTTTTTCCAACCCCGGCTTTTCATCCGCCCCTGATCCAACACGATTTACTCAGCAACTGAGTTTTAATCTCCAATTCTTTTGTACATGTCTTTTTTCATAAGAAAAATGCTGCAAGAATATGTTAAAAACACCAAAAAACACGATTTTCATTGAACTGGTTCTTTAAATCAGAGCAAACAGTACAGAATAAAATGGGTCTCATTCATGTAGTGTGTCAGTTTTGATCATAAAATTGTTATAAGGGGACATGACAAGTATCTGTAGTGCCCTATAGCATTATTCACCCCTCTATTTTACTGTTTTGTTCTATTTCAAGTTCTTAGACTTAACCCAAATTACAGTTATACGGGTTAAGCCATCTTCCTATTAAGCCAAACATGTAGATATTGTGTTTGTGTTCTTTTATTTGGGAAAAATATACATTTTCTTGATTATAATTATTATTACAATACCATTTTTAAAGAAGGTTCTAGGAATTGGCTAAAGAGAACAGTGTCACTCTATGGATGTGTGACATTTGCGCACCAATATAAGCTCCAAACAGGTTTTCTAATTCGGCCACACAAAGGGACCGTTTGTCTACCTCCAGTCACTGGTTCCTCGAGTTTGTTGGTAATACAACCCTCATGATCCCTCATGTCATAGTTCTTCTCTGCTGGATAAAGTGTATGGGCATAAAAACCGCAAAGGCTGAAATTTATTATCTAGGAGGGACCTTTGAGATAGCGCAGCACCAACTCTGTGTCACCTCCACCTCCACAACAAATTGGTAGGATCAGCCTGAATGAGGGACACAGAGAAAGAGGGTTTCAAAGTTCTGGGAGCTGCTGCAGCCTCTGGGGAACGGTCAGAAAGTCCGATGTGAGGCCAGTTGAGAGGCGTTTCAAGGTGGCTGCAGATGCTCATAAATCTCCGGTAGGAGGGGGGGGGGGGGGGGGGGGGTCTAGCTACTGTCCCGACCACCTCATGAAATTCACTTCAAACTTTATTTGTAAAGCACTTTCCATACAAAACAAAGTGCTTCACAGGTTTAAAACCATTTTAAATCATTTATAAAAGGACCCCTAAACCCCTTCCAACCCCTCGCACCCAGCAAAAAGAGACATAAAAGGGATCAAATAAATGAGTAAAGATGAAATACAATTCAAAGTGTAAATAGAAATAGAATGTAGAAACCTGGCTTAATGCTGATGTGAGAAAGATGAAAAGCTACTTTTCTCTGTATCGAAATCAGTTTATTCACGTTGATCCAGTAAACGGTGGAAGAGTTACAGTATGCCAAAGACCGTGTTGTTTAGATCAGTGTTTTTCAACCCTTTTTGAGCCGCGGCACACTTAAACCTTGACACCAGCATCCAAAAATTCAAAAAAAGGAGAAACTCATAGTCTGTTTTGATCTACAGTCCCTCTGCAATCTCACGTGCATTTTGGTGATAATTGTGGCAGAAAAAGCTGGAAGTTGCAGCTGTTGTTTTCTAAAAGATGTAATAAAAGTTAAGTTAGAAGATTTAAAAAACTGTTTGATGTGTGTTCGTTGTGGTTTCAAGACGTTGAGCAAGGAAGACTTGTACGCTGAGACGCTGTCACTTTAACCCAATGCATCATGGGAGATGTAGTGCAAACAGCCGCCGAACGCAGACAGACTTGCTTCTCTGAGCTTCATTGTTTTGTTCTCTTGTTCCACGGTCTGATACCGGATCCCGCGGAAAGCTACACCGCTAACGACGAGCTTTAGCTGGTATTTATGTTGGAACTGATCGACTTTTTGAGCTAAATTGGAACAAGGAAGTGAAGACTTCAACCACTTCTGATTGGTCAGACTGATGACGTGGGATTAAGCCTCCAAGAATGATTGGTGGAGACAGTTAAAGGGGTGGGACTTTTCCTTAAAACAGCTGAAGCTACGACTAAATCGCGGTACCGTCATTCTTATCAAAATGTCGTTAATAGAATCAAATAAACACAAAGAAAAAATGTATTTTATGATCTTTCATAAAAGATGATCTTTCACACTAGTGTGCCGCGGCATATCGGTTGAAAAACACCGGTTTAGATGACTCTAGTGCCATCCCCAATGTAAAGGCCGTGTCACACAGCCACTGCGTACATTTGGCACTTTTTCTACGTATGTTATTTCTGCCTTTTGTTGATACATGCGTGATAGTGTGTGTTTATCTTTCGCTGCCCAGAGATCCATCTCGGTTTTGGCCAACGAGTATTTACGTGATTTTGGTTTTGAGCTGTTCATAATTTTTGGTGGGTCGAGAATTATGCAGTTTATGCATATTTTACGTTGTTTAGATGTCATTATCAGAATAGAGCTGTAAAAAACAAAGCCTAGAGCACTGTTCACAAGATTTACACAGCTTTGACATTTCATTCCAAGCCTCTTCCAACTGCAGGTTGTGCGACTGTATTGGATAGTGACAGTCCAGTGTCATCACCAGATGCTGAATGCACATTCTTGAACGTGCATCACAGTGTGAACGTAGCATTTGACTGTCATTGTTGCCCATTGTATTGTATTATACCCAGGGTTGTGCCTATCTAAACCAAAGGAGAACCAGGCTCTGTTTTCGGCTTCATTCCGAACTTTTAATCATAATAGTAATATTTTCACAGAAAAGTTGTCCATTCTGCTTCAAATACTTGGAACATTTCTATTTAAATAAGCGTTTTGATAGGAAGTTTTGGATTCATTTCGTGCCGCAGATTGGTTTCCAAAAACATTGGCTTCCCTTTAGAGTGTAAGAAGAGTTTCAAATGCATTCCAGAGGGACGTTGCAGAAGGAGAATATTTCCAATCAAGGTTTCAACTCAAAGGCAATTAGTTTCCATGGGGGGGGGGGGTCACAGGAACAAAACTCATTGTGCTGACAGCAATCAGTGTTTTTAGTAAACACAGAAACTTTAAATTGATTTTTAAAAAAATGAAACCCCAAAAGCTAATTTCTGTCCTTTCATATCATTATGGTGCGTGGTAGAGGAAGTTTTCGCTTTCATTTTAATTTCAATTAGCCTTTGTTGTTGTCAGTGTTGGATGCAATAAGTTGGATGAGGTCCATGTACGTATATCCATGTCTGACTGTCGGTTGTGTTGTTCTACAGATGTGGACACAGTTGTTAGCAGCTGTTTGTGACAGAAAACCTTACATGGCCACTGAAATCCTTTAAAGTTGACAAAAGTAAGAGGATACAAACAGGGGCGGAACTACAGGGGGGCAAGGGGGTCTGCTGCTCACCCGGCAAAACGTTTTCAAAGTCTTCTGCCCACGATGTCAAATGTTCTAGCTCCGTCCCTAAACATCACATTTATATCAGGTATCTCCCCCCCCCTCCTTCTTTTGATTCAAATGTTTATTGATATAAAGAACAGCACCTGCATTTCACTTTAGTGTACTTTTTTAATAGCTTTAATTATTTTCTGGTTCGGTTACAGTCAAGTTGACCTAGAAAGGCCATGACCACAGCCAATTCCCCATATTCATTCCTTCGGTGTGGTTGCCGCGGTAACGAGGAGCAACTGGAATTAAAGAAGGATAGCAGAAGGTGATAACTTTATATTTTCTTTTTCATGTATGTAGAGTTGAAACATAAAATAATAAAAAGAATACATTTTATTTATATGGAATCTTGTGGGCACCCAAGGTTTTCTAGAAGTGAAAAAAACAAGACATAAAAAACACAATAACAGGAATAAAACAATATTTAATTTCATTAAAGTATAAATTCAATGGCTTTTATACTCAATTCTGCATTAGAACACTTTCTAGCTTCTGAAAAGTATTTTATTTTTTATTTTTTGGCAGATTAAGGTTTGATTTCACTTTAACTTAAGGATATGCATCCGTTAGTATGCTTAACGCCGTCACCCTTAACAGGTTGCCCGGCTCTATGTCACTTTTTGTCAAAGAGCTCATAATGACAAAACAAATCCAATAAAACACCACTACTAGTTTGAAAAGGAAAACAAAAGCAGAAAAAAAACACCTAAATTGATTGTTTTATGAAAGCAGTATGTTAACCAATTGGTATTGAGTCCAGTCGGTGCTCAGCAACCACGTCATGATGCCAGCAGCCATGCAGCCTGAGTAGAGGCCTCTGAATGTCACGGGTTTGGCGTAGGAGAAGACGAGACAGCCCGCACTCCAAATGCCTTTTAAATGTCTGCCAAAGTCACTTAAAGAACACATGATGTCGCGCGGATATGTAACGAGCTTTCCCTAATATTTCACTAAGACTTCTGAAAGCTTGTGCAAGTGAGCTGCAGCACAGACATGATGGAAACAATAGTGATCATTTTATATAAACACAAGTTTTTCTTTTTTATTTACATTCGCTGGGTACTAGATTATTACTCTAAGATACAGATCCATTTAGAAAAAAAACACCCAATACAAACAAGACTATGTTGGTAGGGCATAAAAATCAGTGTCAATAGTTGGTTTCTGGCAAACTTAGGTTTGTCTTTTCCTTTTTAAGCAACTGTGATGTAAAGAAATATGTTTATATATGTCCTCCATCATGAGAAAAAGTCCACAAGAACATGTTCAAAATGTTAAAAAAAAAAAAAAAATTTTTAGTGGAGGGGGTCCCCTTTGCCAAAATCCGTTGATAGTCCGTTTAATGTGAAATGATGAAAATGTGGCGAAAGCAACGTGGTTTTAGCACTCCAACAGACCGACGGTCACAGCAAAGTATAGGTGAGATTACACAGAGGAAGCAAAAAGGCCTTTTCAACACACACAAACTTACTTTTGCAATTAACTACAGCAGAAGCTGACAGCTACTTTATTGAAAATCAATATTAAAAAAACAAAAAAAAACCAAAACATGTTTGATTGTGAATGCTTAGTGATTGGCTCCAAACACATCTCCTTTAATTACGGATCAACAAAGTGTCACCAGAAAAAGCTTCAGTGATCTTGTTGAACTTGTGCTTTCACTTCATTCCCCCGCTCCCCCTTTTCAGCTCCAAGTCGGCGTGGGGGCGTGGAGTCTGTCATACAGCCCAGTCACATGGCGTCGCACACACCTGCGGTAACCGAAAATGAAATACCTGGAAGCACGGCTACAGTAGAACATTCACACACACCAGCGCACACAGGCTGTGTCATTTATCCCAAATCACTTGTTCTTTGTACGACAACATAGATTGAGAAAACCCATGAAAAAAACGGCACAGCTACGGCAACTCCTGGGTATTTGTCTAAATTAGGTTTCTCGCTGTACTCCCTGTACCCGGAGCAGAATGATTCCCCCCACAAGCTTTTGTTTTCCTTCTTTCTTTCTCTAGTGTGCACATCCGTGGAAAGGAACATTCAAATGTGCACATTTTCACCTGTCAGTAGCACATCTACAGCTGTGATCTGATCAATTTGCACGAGCCGTTTGCTCGCAGTGACCCAAACGCTGGCAGAGCTGCCTGTCTGCCACCATGCCGTCGATTCGCTCGCCGGATGCTCTTTTTCTTGAACACAACTTTCATATCGACAGGCAGCAGTAGGAATCCATCAAAGCAGATGAAAATCTTCTGAATCTGTCAGGGCTACATCACCTCTTCATGGGGTATTCTTCATTTCCCTCCAAGCTCTGTCTTTTACTGTCATTGTTCTGCTCTCATTTTTCTTTTCTTTTTTTTTTTTTTTTTTTTTTTTGTCTCTGCATCTGAAGTTTGTGCAAATCTTCCAGTGGAAGGCTGCAGTGAACTCTTTTTTTTTTTCTTTTCTAGTCTCACTTCCTCCTCCTCCCCCTCTTCTGCCCTCTCCCTCCATCTGGTTCTCCTGTAAAATAAAAGGTGAATGTAGACGTTTGCACTGGCACTTCAAAGCCGTCTCCTTCTCTCTTTTCATCAGGGGCAGGTTGAGTACCGTTATAACCCCAAATAACCTTTTTACCACATGCTCCTTGTCTCCGCCTGATCTCCCGTAGATGTTGAAGGGGGAGACGATTCTTCTCTCAAGTGGCGTGGAGGACTTGTATTTACGGCTTGAGCTTGCAGGATGCGTCTCCTAAACATCTTTTCTAGAAGGAGGATATGGTTTTGTTTAGATCAAAGTAATGTATAATGATGCAGCGAGTGCTTTGAGTCCTCAAATGTTGCTAAAGCTACATTCAAGGCTGTTTGAATTCACAAGTCCACAAAGAGACTGAGCTCAGCATAGATATACATATGCATTTATGCTACAAACACAAATTATTCTGGTTGTCCCAAATTAAAAACAGTATAAAATTAAAATATAGGCTAAGGAGAATTAGTCACTAACTGGCCGCATGCAGCGTCTTCATGTAAATTTCATCTTCTGTAATGAATTGACTTCAAAATAAAAGCGCAGATTGCGATAGCTAAAATTGATTTATACTTGGAGATGACGTGACGGAAAAGAAATATGAAAAAAGGAAAAAGGTATCAAATCTGATATTTTCTAAAAAAAAAAAAACAATAAACGTCAATCCACCATTTGAGCAACTTTATCAGCAAGCATTGTTGTAAGGTTAGGCAGTCGGTTGCTGAATGTGTTGCTGTGGTAACCCCTAAAGGAATGTGCCCAAAAGTGAACGTCATTATCGTGTGTGGGAACAACTGTTGCGATAAATCCATATTTAGAGAAAAGAGTGCTGTTTTTTTCTTGTCTGTTAAATGCAGCTTTCTTTTATTTTGAAGGCAAATGCTCTTTTTCTGTTTCCTCATTGGCTCTTTTATTTTGCAAAAAGAAACTTTCCAGATATGTCTGTTTTTTGCTAACTTTATTAGCTCCAGGTTTTAATTTAGCGGTTGGGAAAGTAGCAGATGGATCTTCGACACGTGGCCGAGCGAAATGACAGAGTCGGATGTGGGTACAATCCCGAAAGGTTTTCAAAATAAAACTTCCTTCAAGAATCAAATTAGAAATTAAAATGTAGTTTGTTTTTTTGTTTGTTTGTTTTTTGCGGCCTGTTTGCGGCCCGATCACTAACCTAAATGAAAACAACAATATAACAGCATCGGTATCAAAAACATTTACTCTTACATTTTTTATTGTGGTAAAATGATGTCAGCGGCAACGTGGGCAACAACGTCTGTTCATGAAAGATATTGCTTTCTCCTTATGTTGCTCAATTCATGTTGAATAGCTGTGCAGACAGCAGTTAATTATGCATTGTTATGGGTCTTAAAATGATCTGTTTGTGTCTCCCAACAGAGCTGAAAATGATAACAGTTTTTACTTGCGTACTGTAAACCTGCTACCCACACACTTATGTTCACTTGATCATTTAGGAAATAATTAACTTAGCAGCCGTCTGAACTGAAACGAGATTCCCCACGCTCCTCTTCTCTCACACACCTGCTTCAAACCCTGACATTTGCAGTTTTTTCATGTAAATGCCGGATCACATAGAAAATGATCTAAAAGTCAATATTGAATTACTGACGTTTTCTGGTAGAAATACAAATATAGAAAGACAAAAAGTGATACTCTGGCTTTTTGAAGAGGCTTTGTGAATGGAGGGGACTCCAGATCTCTGTGGAGACGAGAGGATTTTAGCCTTATTTCTGTTTGAAAGTTTGAAAGGTCATTTCAGCACTGCAACCCTGTGAAAGAGAATAATTGATACAGTGTGTGGTATTGAGCACTCGTGCGTGCAAGCAGCGCCAGGAGGTCTGTAGTGACAGAAGATAGACACTCGCTGGCATGTTGCAGTGGATAGGTGCCTGCAGGAGGAGGGGAGAGGGACGCGACGGATCCCTTTGCAGACCTGTGTCAGCGCTAGGATTAAGAGTTTCATAGAAGCAGCCACGGACAGCTGGAAGCATGCAATAACTCACTCGGAGCACACTTGTGGGGGTGAGTTTGACTAAGAATCTCACCCTTGGAAAAACTTAAAAACAACTTCTTGAAACTGAAGAACTCAGCGCACCACTTTAGATTTGAAAGCAGCAGCATCCTTGAACCTGCTGAGGGAACCTTTGCCAAGTACAGAAAACCTGATGAGCCTGTTTCACAGACGTTGGCAAATCTGGACATCCGTGCATTCATTCATTCATTCATTCATTGAATTAAATAGTAAACTTTATGGTAATGTGACATTCTAGGTTATCTTGCTATGAAAATACAAATGAACGAAGAAAATATAATATATTACCTTCACAAACCATGCCAGTAAAATTAAAACAATTAGTTGATCATTACAATATTTTAGGGAAAAAAAAAATCAAACGAATCAGACTCACTTGGTTAAGAACCACATTTCAAACACTAGACAGAAATGAGATACTATTCATCTTCTTTCCAACAAACATCCTGACAGAGCCAAATACTATAGTTGTGCAAAGAAAAATACACTTCTTTTTTGATGAATCAACACACAAAGTGTCCCCACGCTCCAAGTGGTGTTTCATAGTGTACACACTGCAAACATGCTGCGTCTAAAGAGCAAGAGTTCGGTTAGTAACTAAAATAAGAAATGATTCTCACATTTTTCGTGGGCAATGCTTAAATTAAAGTAAATAAGCTTAGAATTTTCTGGCTGCTATACATGGCCTTGTGAAATGTCCAGGGTGTGTCCTGCCTTCACCCTGAAGTGGCTGGGATAGGAAACCCCCTGTGACCCTGCACAGAACAAAATAGAAGATAGACATAGGCATATATTGAAAAAAAAAATAATGTTTGAATATCATTAGAGGATTGGAGGATTTGTATTTCGTCTTAGGAATCCAACTGAGGACCTTCAGCCAGGCAGTTTTTGAGATCTATTTTAGGTTCACTCTAAGCGTCCTCCTAACGCAGCTAAGAGTCAATGGCCACTCTCCCTCTTTGACGGTGACAGATATGAACAGGAAATGCCCATTAGGAAAAACACACAGCCAGATGCTCCCACTGCTGTGTGGAATTGACATCTCCAATGCGTACCGACTCCAGAAACAGTCACAAACTCAAACCATTAAAAAACAGAAAACACAGAAAGTGTTGACAAACGGGTCATTGGTCAATCTGAGAAGGAGGAAATCAAATAGATTAAAAAAAGGAAGTAAAACAATAATAGTCCTGACCAAAAGAGGAAAATGGAATAGAGATAGAAGTGTGATAAGAAGGAAGATTTATCCCCAGAAAAATATATATAACTGAACAAAAAAAAAAAAAAAAAAAACAGCTGGGAGGTTTTCTGAAGGCACAATTTTGAGTTTACAATTGGTGAATTTGGGACACAAAGATATATAAGATGTCAGGTCTGCTTGAATGGATTGAGGGTGGATGAAGAAATAGCCAAAGGAAATGGCAAAAAAGGAAATAAAAAAGAAGATAAACTGTTAAATCATGAGGCAGTGAGAGCCGGCAGGCTTTTTGTGCCACATAGGATCCCTTTATTCTGATTCCATACATTCCCTGAGTTCAATAAAACAATCTTTGACCCGTGGAAAGATGTCAGTCGCTGGTAATTTTAAATGAAATGGAGGAAAAAAGGTTAGACGTTTGGGGCCAGAACATGTGTCAGTAAACTCTGGAGAGTTTTGAGGCTAATACCAGTGGGTGTTTTCTGTTGTCAAGATAAGAAGAAGGCAGCAGTCACAGGTGGGAAGGGTCACACAGTCTGATATTTATACCATTGCCACCTCGCGATGGTGAGGCACCGGTAGGATTTTCAAGATTTCTTGCCCCCACCCGGATTTTTGTGAAAATCGTTGGCGTGGTCGTAAATGTAGACGGCGGCAGTCAGGTGGGGATGATGCCATTAGGGAATTGAGCGACAGCTGGGCGGTGGCAGCGGGATCGACGGCTGGCCTGACTGGACGATGTATAACCCTTGTGCTATCCCAGGCACTTTAACGTTGGGAGTTGGGTCATCTAGACAGTGCGCTGAACCTTTTTTCTTCAATGATTTGTGATCTTCACTGGTGTCCATGGATTACATGAAATCCTCTCCACCTTTATCTACCTTTGTCATGGTAGGTAAACACGTCAGTGTAAGGGTGGGGTCATAGGATAGCACAAGGGGTAAATGTCTGCGGACGGTGGACGTCCTTATCCAGTGGCACCAGCCGCCAAGTAGTCGGGGGTGTATATATATATATATGTGCAGCCCTCTGCACTGCAACTATGGTCTTGCCCAGCAACTTCTTCTTCTTCTTCTTCGTCCTTCTTCTGCATGATTCTCTTCTTCTATGATCACTACAGAAAACACAATGTTCTGTCTTCTTCGTGTTCTTCTCAGCATCAACCACAATGAGTCAAGATGCAGGTCTTGGGGTCGTTGTGGTGCTATCAACGCCATGATGAGTTTCGTGTTTTGAGTTTCTGGTCATCGCCTAGCCCGGCCTGGCTCAGCCCGGCCCATGCCATTAGCCCTCGGCGAGTGCTCGCACTGCTACCGTACAATTTCAAACAATTTCATGGTGGCAGCGGCTCGGCAGCACAGAGGCATGGGGTGAATGTTAGAATTCGGCTGATCATCAGACAATTTTGGGGAACTTAGAGACCCTCCTATTAGTCAATTATCACGCTGCTGCCTTCCTGCCTGTCACTGGACCGCCCCTGGGCGACCTCCAAATGTGCCCGGGTGGCCAGTGACCGATGTCCAAAAACCATCCCCTCGACTTAAAATGCCACATTTTTCTAAAAATGTTACTTTTAAGTCACCACGCGGTGGCATTTTAGGATACTTGACCATAGTCGGAGTATCCAGAAATGTGATTACATATCTGGAAAAAAAATTGAAACCCAACATTTTTTAGTGACCGTCTCAAAAGATGTGAGATTTATAGAACATGAGAAATAAATCATGAAATAGTTTGACTAATTTAAAGTTTATAACTTATTTATGGAAAAAATATTTTCAATTTCTTTTTACCTTCATTGAAAATTAATAAGTCTGTTTCCACTAGTTTTCTATTTGTGTCTCTGCTTTTCCATCTTTTCCACCCTTTGAGGCTTTTTGTTTTATATATCTGTAGCATATGTCAGTATTTCAACAGTGTTGCTGTCAATGGGATTTTTTGAACCACTAGCTCTTTTAGTGCGATTGTGTAATAAAGGCACAAAAGCAGCTCATCAGTTCTTGGCTTATTTCCACCTTTTTCTTTCTTGTAAAATTCACCAGAGACCATGTGAGGGGAAAAGGAACACGCGTAAAAACTGCAGAAAAGATCAGACAAATAAGCAGAAAAAAGTCTCACTTTTTGTATATTTAATAGCTGTGGAAGACTACTTCCAGAAACTGCATGGAGTGATAATAACTGAAAGGATAAAGGGAAGCGAGGAGGAAAAGGCTCAGCGTGGGGAGAGGGGTGCAGAATTTTAAAAGGCAGCTACTGAGGGGCGGGGCGCACATGCTACCTTTTTAATTGGATTTTTACAAACAATTGAGTTGATGGATGGATGAAAGAAATGATAAACTGATGCAGAGCGAGACAAAGAATGAACTAACCCTCATTGATTGACTGTACATGCATCCATTTGTGATATAATAGAGGCTTTAGCTGAGACTGGATGGGATGCAAAAGGTGAAAAAGGAAAAAGATTAGTGGAGCAAAAGCTGGAAAGAAACCCGGATGTTGAAAGATCGGCCTGTGTATTAAACTCAACAACGCCGGGAGCTAAAAAGGAGGTTGGTTATAGAGTTAACATGAGAGGGGAAACATAAGAATAAAATCAGAGGATTTTTTGTTTTAGCCTCGATGAAAATAAGAAAATTAGTATAAAATTCAGGAATAGGCTGCCATATTGCAACTGCTGTCCTGCCAGCTTGCATGCCAGGGGCCGGTGGAGTTCCAGCCCCATGGGCGCTGCAACGGACTGCCCAGGATTTACCCCGCCTTTGCCCAACAGCAGCCACGATGGGCTCCGGCAAGACTGATGGATGGATGGATAGAAGTTCAGAAGGAAAACTATTGGATCCATCCACCTTATTGGATGTGTATTCTACCCGCTGATCGAGTCACTGAAAACGTCCCTGATTGGTTGATGCGACATGGCGACCTAGCCAAATTTAAGATAATTGAACTCTGGCTGTGCTGCACCACTCAAATCACGCTGCTGCAGGCCCTTCGTGCCTGATGCTCAAATCGCCCTTAGATCACGTCTGTACCATTGACTTAACATTGAAGCTGACGTCTCCTGCTGTGCAAATCATGTTCGGTGTGAACGAAGCTTCACATTCAGTTCATTGAGTCACTTCTGAAAATAGAAAACATATCAGGGTTGCTAAATGAAAACATTGATAGGTGGGAGACAGAGGATATATGGTTTGACAAATATAACAATAAAAGAGAAAAAGAAGATATTTCGATAAAAAATATGAAAGAAAATTGCGATGGCGACTGTATTAAAGCTCCACTCCAATTAACATGGAGTTTTATGCTGTTTTTAGCATGTTCTTGTGGCACCTTTTAGATAATGAAGGATATAAATTAAGAAAATATAGCTTAAAATAGCATTTCGCAGTATTTCTTTATTCATATTGATTTAAATCCGGAACAGAAGTAAAAAGGGCTGATGACTAAATCCACGTCTGTCTTTCTTTTCCTCGTCTGAGCTGGCATGTGGCTCAAAACCGTACAGCTGGTTCGTTCCAATATTGCTCTCTAGTTTTACTGCACCAGTAATGTTAGCTTGGGGTTGCAAGGGGGCGTAAGCTAGCGGGTGAGATGGATGATGGGAAGTGGGGGAGAATCCATGCCAACAGTTCCGCCCAGGCATCTCTCTAACAAACTCCTGCCGCTCTGCAGAAACTATGTCCCTGAAAACACCAGTTTTTTTTATTTTTTATTTTGTGGCTAAAATAGCAGCATAATTAAAAGACCACTGGGAACACTTTTACAATAGATCTAAAGATGATCGCAGGAGGACTTTAGGATAAATACAGTTGCTGCTGCATTTAGGTGCAGTTGAATAAAAACAGGATCAGAGGAAGACACCCATAATGTTTCCATACAAAGCAGAGAACACATAGATCTCTAGAGAACAAAGTCTGGAGTGAGCCAGATGATGTGAAATGTCGCAGGATGAAGGGAGCAAAGGCAGTCCATTAAATGTTAATGAGGACCGGGTGGAAGGTGATGATGCATTCACAGCAGCAGGAATGAGGAAAACTCATGTTTGTTGGAGGGGGAAAAAAACAAAAAAACAAATCATTGTGTTTTCAGAAACAGGAAGTGCCAGGAGTCAAACAGCCTACAGTGATGAATTTTTAGAAAATCAAAGTTGAAAAGGGCATGTTATAGTCAACTCATTCTACCTCCCTGACCACATTAATTCAAATTCTAATTCCCCGAGGGATTGTATATCAGCAAACCAGCAGTGCTCACAAGCACACAGAAGCACACTGAGGCATTTATAGAGCGGAGCATATTTTCAGCCTGCCAGCGCTGTGAGTAAGCATCTCTCACTGCCACTCAACGCAGAGCTGTGCGAACGACACAATGCATGCAGCGGTTCAGAGCAGAGGATCTGGAACAATGCACAAAACCATACACAGACGCAGCAGGTCGTCCGCACGCCGCCTCCCTTCCACACAAACTGACACAGCATTAGACTTGGAGAGGCAGTTCTGGCTGTGCTGGAGCTCTAGCAGCTTTTTTAAAATGAAGCTCCTGGTCGTTTTCACGTCTTATAAGTAGCAGGTCCCCTTTATTTTTAGTAAAGTAACTCTTTCCTGACTCCACTGTCAGAATTAGGGGCTTTTAAATGATGACACAAATGGTCTCTTTCTTTCAAATTTTGGATTCATATTCAAAATGTACTTAATAAAGAATAGATTTATTTGATCTAATGTTTTTAATTTCAAAAACATATTTTTGAGTGGTCCACAGTAATGACAATATACAATACAGTAAAGACATGGGAGTTATTTTGTGTTATTGCTATTTTGTTAAAAAAAAAATCAACATACTTTTAGCAAAGTATGTGTCTGAAAACATTTCAGATCCGAGGTGGGTAGAGTATTCCAAAATTTTACTCATGTATTTGTACTTCATATTACTCAAATACTCACAATCGTACTCAATTTAACGTAGAGAGTAGGCATCCAAATGACTACTTAAGTAAGAGTAATAAAGTACTTAGAATAAAATCTACTCAAGTGTGAAATAATGTAACATGTTGCTACCCGCCTCCGTTACAGACCCACTCTGTTATAAATTGTGTTTTTGGTCTTTTAACATGTTTTTTAGCACTTTTTTGATGATGAAGGACGTATATAAAGAAAATTGAGTTTAAAATTGCATTTTTGAGTATCTGTCTTGGAATCACTGTGAATCAGGAGCAGATGAAAAAACGGCTGTTTTTTTTTTAAAGCTTGTGGATGTGACGTAAAGCTACGACAGCAAGCTTCAAGCTCTCTGCTCTGCTCTATTCATTTTAGGTAATGTTATGTCGGGGTTAAGGGTCAGGAAATTAGCTGAGAGAGTGTAAAAAAAACGATAATGGGAAGTGTGGGCAGCTCAGAGGAAAATTTCTGATAAACTTCTGCCACTCTGCAGAAACTATGCTCTCAAAAACAATACTTTTTTTTTTTCGATAATCATAATTAACACATTTGAAACTCACTAAAAGATTATCAGAATGTAATGTAATTGTATGTAAATAAACACCAAATATGTATTTTGTGGCAAACATTTCTTTTGTTGTCATTGAGTATATAAGTTGGGTTACTGCAATACAATCAAAAAGGAAAATAAAATAGAAAAATAAAATAAGATACATATCAATAAAGTAATGAAGTGAGGCTCTCTATTCAAAGGCTAGCTTATAAACTTGTTTATATTTGTTATTGACTCTTCGTTTCCATCTTCCTCACTTTACTTCCCAGTCACTGGGCCCCAGAAGCTGCAGGACGGCGTCTCGGTGGGATTGAGTGTATGGTGTGTGTCAGTGTGTGTGGTGGGAGGAAAGCTGCTTGGAGAAACATATATAGAGAAAAGTCAGTCACACCTGGCTGCAGGTGAAGTACTTACAGTCCATTTATTCTGACAGACCGACAAGGGGGAGAGGGAGCCAAATAACATGCTCTGGTGCCAAACAACACATGTACAGCACACAAAGAAAGACAAAAACATGCATCAAAATGTCCACACACTAAGATTAAGTGTGTGAAGTTAGGATTCAATGGATGGGGGGAAAAAAAAAAAAAAAAATCTATGATATGCACAAAAATATGACATCTAAGAGCACAAAATGGTTCGATAAAAAACTGTCAGCAAATCTTTATAAAATATTATTCATCCATTTGAAAATATAACAGCAACAAAAAATAAAGCAAAGAACCAACATGTCCATAAATAACTAAGTAGATAAACTTCCTTGGAGCTTGATGTCCCACATGTGTGCATAGGGATGGGTACCGTGCCCCGGTATTGAACCAGCCCCGGGGCCGCATTCTTCAAGACCGCAGTATCGTTAAGATCTGACCTTAACGGTTCTGTTATCGGTACTGGAGAAGTTACTTTTTTTTTTTTTTTTATTGTGTCCCACAAAATATAAACGTTATCTGCCATATTTAACTCACCAAGTCACTCAATTTTGCGTTAATTATAGATGATGATATTAATTTCGGTATTCTCGTTGAAGCGGAGAGCTCTGTTTGTCTATTTGTGTGCACGGGGGGCGGGGCTGTTGTTCAGACAGCACGCGCCGCGCGCGTACACACACAAGACAAGGCAGCGCACACACAGTCAGTGGCGATCTTGTAGGGGACACATGCCGCCCTAGACTAAGAACTAACGTTTATGCGTAAAAATTATTACGTTTGCCGACCATCCTGTCACCTTGCTGCTACGATGACCGTATGTTGCGCTGTTTGTGCAGAACAGGCTGGGGCAGCGGGGGGGGCGTTGCACGCGGAGAATACAACATACAGATAGAGAGGCGGGGCTTAGACTCACCGCTTAAGATTCCAGACCCGCGACAAACTATCAGCTGCTTCCTAATACTTAATAATAATTAATAACTAATGATAGTTGTTATCCGTAGAATTAATATCATTTATTGGGTTTACTGGATTTAAAGAAAAATAAATGGAGTTGGCAAAATAGAAAGGAGTCTGCATCAAAGTGAATTTGTTTCCATCATTTAACTTAACTTAACTTAACTCTGGTGTTTGACAGACAGAAAAGTCTATTCAAGGTTGTGGAAAATGGACAAAAGACCAAATGAAACATCACACTCATAAATAATAAAAACAATTAGATTAAATAAATAAATAAATATCCTGTCTGGAACATTCTCATGTATAAAGTAAAATGTTTTGTTAAAAAAAACAATGTTAATGCATAATAAGGAAATAAAACACTTTATGTTCTTAATTTGTTATTTATTTATTTTTTTTCGTCCTCAAAAAGTATCGATAAGAGTACCGATAAGAGTACCGGATCGATAAGCAGTATCGATAAGAGTAGTAGTATCGTTAAAACCTTAACGATACCCATCCCTATGTGTGCATGTCAGTTAAAATGACTGACATTCACATCCTTCAGATAAACACATCACTGTAACTGTTTTACAGGCCTCATGGGCTCTAAGTGGTAATAATTCTAGAAAGATTTACTATGAGCCTGTGTGTTTTTTATGTCAGAGAGGCTTCTGGGTGTCAGGATTAGCAGTGTTTATCCCTATAATGCTGTGTTTTCATTTGTTAAATCTACATTTATGAGACAGTATAACTTTTTCCTAAATAAATCACATTATTTATATAATTCCTTGTAGTCTTTTGCCCCCTTGTGTTCTTGTTATTGCCAGGGTTTCATAAATTAGCGGACAAGTCACAAATTGTGGGTAGACCCTACAATTATTATTATTCAGTTATTCAGTCTATTATTATTGTTATTCAGTCTAAATAGTAACAACAATATGAATAAACAGTTTTTTGACGGACCAAGTAAAAGACATGTAAAAGTCCCAATCAGAGTATCTTTTGATCTATTTTTAAAGCCTTCCCAGTAGTCTTTTATTTACGATGAAGCTATTTTTAGCCAAAAATATAAAAAGATGTCATTGTCGTGGACATAGTTTCTGCAGAGCTGCAGTAGTTTTTTTTTTTTTTTTTTTTAGAAATATTCCTCTGTGTGCATACGTTAATATCAGTCGGTGCGCCCTGTGAGATAAGTCTCTAATCATTCAAGTATGAATATACTTAAAACCCGTAAATAGTTGTGGGCATACCATTTGTTGGTGTGTGTAGGTGTGTGTATGTGAGCACTAAGTCATGCAGTTTATTTATGACACTCTTATTTCATGATTCTATTATCGACTGCCCCCTCGCTCTGTATCCTTCATCTTATTCCCCTATGCCCCATCTCTCTTCGTGTTTTCCGTCCGGAAAGAATGGAATACATGTAATCATAATTATTATAAATAAAGCTTAACCTCAAATACAAAAGGGGTTTAAATAAATATGCTCATTGTTTGACAGAAGATCCATAAATCCCTGTTGTAACAGTAAAATCTGTCTAATGCAAGCTGCCTTCAGCTCTTATCTGCTTACTCGGCTGTTGGACAGGACAAGTTGGGACTGTTGGTGCAGATCAACCCCGCCCCCCTTCCCCTTCTTGTAACAGAGCTCTCTGTTTACACTCTCTCCTGCTAGCTTACAGCCCCTCACATCCCAACCTAACATTACCAGCGCAACAAAACTGGTGAGAAATATTGGAGCTATCTAGCCGTACAGTTTTGAGCCTCTGGCTTTCCGATTATAGATTTTATGTAACAATCTTTTCCCTCCGAATTTTTCGTCCGCTCCCGATTCATGTGATTGGAATAAAGAAATACTATTTTCATTTTATATGTCCTCCATGTTTCAAGAACTTGTCAAAAGCAAGATTTTCATGGGATTGGGTCTTTAACTTTAGTCTGTTATTGAGGCTCTGGTGTTTTATGTATGTGATAGTGCGTTGCAGTAGCTCAGTGGAATAGCTTAAATAGAAGTAGGTCAGCAAAGCAACCAAAGCAGCTCAACTTTTAACCAACACCTTTGGAGAACTTACTTTTCTACTAATTTATGAATTTTCTAACTTCTGTCAAACTGTGCCTCCTTTCCAAACTGACAGCATCATCAAAATCTGCTCCCACATTTTGCAACAGCTGCTCTGGCTCTTATTTTTGCTCTCATTAAACCGATGCGTACATCAGAGTGATGTAAAGTTGGGCTGGGGTAACGCAACGGGCCCTTTAAATCATTAGCAAAGACTATTAATGAGCCTAGTGCTTATAAGCCCCCCACAGACTGAACAGTGTATGATGTGGAGGGAATGAGGGCACTAATTCTCCAAAGCGCCCTAATAAATAGAGGATTAACAAAGCCGTCTATTAGCTAAAGCTTTGATAATGCTAAGCTAATGCACTATAGCGAGTGAAATGCTGGCCTGAGTTAGCATGACCGCTGTAATGTGGAGTCTGGATGATGTCACAGCCGAAATAGAAATGTCTTGTAAAAATAAGAAGCACTCATCCACTCATGCAAATCTTAAAAGTGCACCAAAAAAAAAGGGAGTGACCAGTGCGTCTTTTTTTTTCTCACATCCATGTGCATTCATGAGCTAAAATATTAAGCTACCAGTAAAATATGAATCTCTTGGTTCATGAAATGAAGACGTGGTGACTATGACTAAGAAGTATGCACAGACTTAGTCAAATTTAATCATTTATTGTTACACTTTAATTAATTCCTCAAAATGTGGACTTGTACAATGGGCAGTGAGATTGAAAGTGTTTTAACTCCTGCTCATTAATCATCTACATCAATGCCCAGGGAAAATGGAGGACTGAAACAAGCCTTCAGCTTTTTCTAAGAAGGAAAGTCATTCATTACAACGTCTCAGCCATTACATATGAAATAGATTTGTGTTCATGTATTTCCAAATTAAATAAATGTCCCTTAACTGCTGGAGTGACAAGTGTAGTCAACTTCCCCTGTAAGGTCTGTTTGACATGGCCGTCCCATTGGGTCGTTGATATAGCCCATTAGGATTTAATGTAAACGAATAAAAAAAGTACACAATGTCAACTGTTGAATTAAATTAGTTTTTTTTCCAATAACCCAAATGTCTGAAGGTACCTACTCACCGCCGCATGTGGCAAGTGTTCAAGAATGCGCTACATGTGTTCTTGAACGTTCTTGAACACTTACTGTTTACCAACGCTTATCCGCTTCTTACAATTGGTAGAGACTTGGCGCAAAATATCAAAGTGGTACAAATTTTTCCCAGCTCTATTCCGATATATGAAAGATTTGGTGTCATATAATTCCGTCTGGGCACAAACTGTAACTCTTAGTTTCTCCTTCGTTACCATGTTTACAATGATTAGCGCTACTGTGTTTTGAAAGAGCACTGCAGAAATGTCACTACCAAATCCAAGTCCCTGACTGGTCATTCAGTTAAGAGTTTTCACGATTTAGCAGCAAATAAGTTCAACCAGTTGAATTTCTAGTGCGTGATCAGTAAGCACCCGGTTTGTACATAGAGCCCACGATCAGACTTAAAAACTTGAATGGTGATGCATGAACGCCAGAGTTCTGAACACAGAAGCCTGAAATTTGGGGTGACGTGCATAAACATAGACTTTTCATTGAACGCGTGTCAGTGTGTAGGTACCTTTTATTCACTGTATAAGAGAGAACTGGACATGATCGCGTGTGACGTCACCCATGGAAAACACCTTACTTTAGCAAAATGAAGCCAATTCAGGCGCCATTTTTCAGTGATACGCATATTGCCATATTGGAGCCAGATGACAGTGATTGGTCTAAGTTGACATTTCTATGGCAGCTACAGTCAGCAATTAGGAGTATGTTCAAAGGCCACGGAAAGTGGGCTCAGGAGAATCTGTCAAGCAGACTCTTATAGTGATGCCAGCGGGCAACACTGAGGCATCTGACTGGTCAGTTTATAACTTGAATAACTTGCGGGGGAAAAAATGAAAACAAATTAGGATTAGCAAGTAGATGTTAAATTAAATAAATTAAATAAATTTCGTCTTCTTGGAGCCAATATATACTTCTTATTTGGAACACCAAAGGGGAGCGATTGCTCTGTCCAGTTCCTATATACAGTGAGTGGTACCTTTAAACAACAGAACTAGTAGAACAAACTTTTTTCAGATGCTGAATTGATTTTGTGTTGTATCCATGTTTTTTCGTGCAAGCACAGAGAACATTTTTCATTCTGCCTCCCTCAGCACCATAAATCTGTTTTCCAAAGCATTTCTTTCTTGGAAAATGTATTTTCGACTCTTTTTCTTTGTTTAGTTCATATTTGATGACTCCCTGTGGCACCACAGGCTTTGTGTATTTTAAATAGTGTCGTTATTCATTTCCTTTGGGCACCATGTTTGTGTATTTTTCCCGATTTCCTCATTGTATTTAAAATCTTTTGCCTCTTCCACTTTTTATGTGTTTTAGCCAGCGTCTCCCTAACAAGATTTTAGTGGACTGAAAAGTGAAACAAACCTCTTTCACAGTGAAGGACACAGTGATGAGCAATATGGGGGAGAAAAAGTGAGGGATGAAATACAGATCAAGATGGATGAGGGATAAAAAGCAGGGGCATCAATGCAAGGTCAAAAGGTATGCGGCCAATCAGGTGAAAGCCATAAACTGTGAGAGACAAAGAAAATGAGGAAAATGATGCAACATTGTAGTGATGAAATAGGTAAGCAACAGGGAAAAAAATGAGACTATGTTCGAGTTACCATTCAAATAAACAACAGGAGACAGTAACAGTGTGTTAAAGACCCACGCCAATAAAAAATAACATGTTATTGTAGCATTTTCTCATAATAAAGGAAGTATTTAAAGAAAATTAAGATCAAATTTCCATTTCTGCGTATTTCTTTGTTGTGAAACAGGAGTCGACAGAAAAAAAGGATGCTGGGAAAAGCTTGTAGCAGCGATGTAAGGGGTTACAGATTGATGATGGGAAGAGGAGACTCGCTTACTTCACGCCAGTTTTTCATCCCAGAATTCATAGGTGCATTTCTAACCAACTTCTGCCGCTTTGCAGAAACGTTGCCCAAGAGAACAACACAGATTTTTTGATTATGGCTAAAAACTATGGAGAGAAATTAGACTCAGTCAGATTT
The DNA here is from genome assembly GCA_023969325.1 of Oryzias curvinotus. NCBI lineage: Eukaryota > Metazoa > Chordata > Actinopteri > Beloniformes > Adrianichthyidae > Oryzias > Oryzias curvinotus. The sequence continues at coordinate 24,494,160 of CM043714.1, forward strand.
GTGCGTGCGTAATTCTTGATTTGTGCGTAAAGTAGGATTTGTGTATGCATATTCTTGCTTTGTGCGTGCGTAAATTAGGATTTGTGCATAAATTTGGATTTGTGCGTGATTTGTTACTCACATAATACGTTTTGTGTATAAGTTAAAAAAATATCAAATGAAAAAAATACAAAATGCAATTTACGAATGCACAAATTAAAATTACAACAGCTTGAAACTACTTACACACACTCATCTTTAAAAAAAACCCATAAATCCCTTGTTACACACGAAGCCAAAGTTACCCACGGATCTACCGTGAGACTGTTTTCACGTCTCACAAATTCGTCCGTAAGTGCTCCGTTTAAATACCAGTGGAATGCTCGGTCATTAGAATTTTCCTATCAGCCTTCCCTTCTAAACGTATTTCCTTCAGTGGGTGTAGCAGGGCTTAAAAAAACTTTAAAGGAAAATAAAAATTATTATCTGAGAATATGACGTTCACTTTTAAACGCTAACATATATCTTAAAAGTATGCTTTTAATATATATATTAGTGTTTAAAAGTGAACGTATATATATATATATATATATATATTAAAAGTATGCTTTTAATATATATATATATATATATATATATATATATATATATATATATATATAAGCGTTTAAAAGTGAACATATATATATATATTCAAAGTATGCTTTTAATATATATATTGGTGTTTAAAAGTGAAAGTATATATATATATATATTAAAAGTATGCTTTTAATATATATATATTAGTGTTTAAAAGTGAACGTATATATATAAATCCTAATTTACGCACGCACAAAGCAAGAATATGCATACACAAATCCTACTTTACGCACAAATCAAGAATTACGCACGCACAAATCCGACTGAGTCTTATTTCTCTCCATAAAAACGGTATAATCATCATTAAAAGACTACTGGGAACATTGGGAATGCTTTCAGTATAAATCAGAGTGCAACTTTAAAGACTAGTAGGTTGAGAAGAACATAAACCTGAACAAAGGTGATTACAAATCAGGGTGACTCCTGATCTAGGATAGCATATAGGGTTCTGTCAGATGAAAGTCACAGAAATACTGTGGCTTTAAAATAATAAGGACTTAATGGTAAAAACCCAGAGAGGCTTTTTGGACAAAAAAAATAGATGTAGGTGGAATTATATCGGAGAAGAGGACATAAAGAAGCTTTGTGATACCATGGCAGTTTCAACAGTGAGCAAAAGTACAGGAAATGCATGCAAATTTGAGACTAAATGCATTCAGTGGACAAAAAAAAGAATAAAAAGTGACCCCAAGATTGAATTTTGTTATTTATTGACTACATTGTTTCATAGTTCCTTTTTATATCCACAGGGTCAATCCTTTTGATCGTATGAAAATATCTAGTTGACTCTTGTTCCCTCGTTAAACAATGTCCGTGCTGAAACATTTGTAAATTAATGATGAGCATAAATGTGTTTGCATATATTTTTTCTTTGGTTTCATAGGGAGGACATATATTTCTTCACTGGTGTTATTTCTCTGGTCATGTACGTTTCCTTCCCTGTGCATTGGTGTTTAACATAGAACGAATTCCGTGAGACTGTAACCGCTTTGGGCGTCAAAATAAACATGCAGTACATGTTGTAAGAAGATGAAACTGCCTGCCAAATATTTCCCTCCCACTCAGTAAGTGCTGCAGTGTGGTGACCTGTAGAATAAGAATATCTTCGTCTAGGTGTAAATTCGACCACAAATAATTGCTGCGTGTCAAACCCATTGTTTTGTCTGAATCAAAGGTATGGTATAAAATAACCACTTTCCTTCATTGTCTTTGTTTCTCCTTTCCATGCAGCCTGTGAACTGATGAATCGTGGTATCCTGGCTCTGGTCAGCTCGATTGGGTGTATGTCGGCAGGCAGCCTTCAAACCCTGGCTGACGCCATGCACATTCCTCATCTCTTCATCCAGCGTTCCACGGCGGGAACGCCCCGTTCCACCTGTCCACCAACCAGTCGCATGCCCGGAGCAGACGACTACACCCTCATGGTTCGTCCACCGGTGTATCTCAATGAGGTCATCATGCAGGTGGTGTCTGAATACAGCTGGCAGAAGTTCGTCCTCTTCTACGATTCTGACTTTGGTAAGGAATTTGTGTTCTGTTTGTTGATTGTGTTCAAGGTGTCATCTGTGAAGACAGTAGTCGTTTTTAAAGTCAATGAGCAGTAAATAATATTCAACCTTTATGCTCATATTTCTTTTTAAATATCTAAGAAATTTACTCTTGGAGAACCCAGCTTGGGATGTGAACTGAATTAAACGTATCAGATGATAGAACATCAAACCCAAAAAAAAAAAAAAACGAACTGAAAAGCACTGAGCGGTCTAGTCCGGTATTTTGAGCATTCCCATTCTAAAAGCTGAGACAAACTGTCCCATTTTTGGGCCCCTGCTGGTTGTAGGTCCATAGAAAAATGGAACGGATTGGTTAGGGTGGAGTTACTATTGAAATTCGCTGATCGACTGATGGTAATTACGACAAAAGAAAGCGGCTGTATTCCTCTTTGCCGCCCACAATCGTCTCTCAATCAACATTAAATGCTTTGAATGTGGAAAAAATGAGCTCCTGGATGACCTCCTATGCTGTTAGCTTCACCCCGCATGCGCCATGACGGTCCTACTTTGAGTTAAAAACACTCACTTGAATTGCCTGGACCATTCTAAACTAGTCTGGACCGGTCCATGCTGTAGCGCTGAGTGGAAACGAGGCTCAAATGAATGGTTTGTGGTAACAGAGAGAATTAGCCAGCAAGGCAACCCTAATTTACAATTAACTAGACTAAATTTAGCAAAAAATCCTGTCAAAACGTGTGAATTTGTATGAGCAAATGAATACAAGTGCAAATAAAGCAAAAATCAAAAGTCTTTTCTGCACATGCCACAAACATTTTGCCCTGGTTTCAAAGAGCTCTGTGCTTAAGGTCACGTTTGGAGACAAACCAAAGCCTCTGGTAGGAATTCATTAACACTCTTAATGAGAATGGCATTTTTTTGGTGTTTTTATCATGTTTTTGTGGCATTTTATTTATTATGGAGGACACATTTTCAGAAAATTAAGCTTAAAATTGTATTTCTTCATTCAAACCCTTGTGAAACAGGAACAGTCGACAAAAATGCCGTCCGATGCCGAAAGTATGCTAGGTGGCCCATAAGCTTCCTGCTCTGAACTCTAAGCAACGGGAAGGGAAGGGGGGGGCGGAGGGGAGCGCCGTGGCAACGGTCCAGTCCACAGCTCAGAGGCAAATTTCTAATGAACAAATTTTGAGAGAGTAAATCAAACCAATATTATCATTTTTATTTTTTACTTAGGAAGATCTCTTGAAAATAGCCTGTTTTCACCTGTGAAGATCGCTTTTTATGTTACCTGACCAAATTGTTAAAGGCTTCTCTGTAGTGCATGAAATCCCAAAGCTACTGAAAGTATGAAGAGGAAAAACTAATGTTATTTTGTATTCTATTGTATTGCCTCTTAGGGCTAAATATGTAAGGAGACGGGGGCTTACATAGCATCTCTATACATCTACCAAGTCACAGTGAGGCAACATGCATCTTTATTCTGGTGACAAATCCTTTAGCCTGCTTCTGTGTGTGTGTTTTCTCATTTATCCTCCTCCTTCTTCTCTCTCAACCTCTTTACAGTCCATTAACTCCAACATTTTGCCAGAAAAATAATATCTCCTTTTCAGAACGTGTCTGCAGTGGCAGTCTATAACTTACCTTGAAAAAGATAACCTAACTAGCAGGTATGTCTAGGTGTTTGATTCATATCTGGTATACAGGTTTTCCTCTCTCAGTTCAGCCTTGAAGTGATGATGAAGTCTGATCGCTTTAGCAGATATTAGGTTGCTTTTTTAAGAAAAAGCTTAAAAAACACATTAGTTGATATACTCCCAGGATTAAACGTCTGTCTCTATCTTCTTATTGCTAACGGACTTGCTCTCTGCTTATTCACGTTTTTTAATCCATTGTATTGTTTCATTTAAAAATATGTACATGTAATGTTTTGTTCCTTTACTAAGTTCAGCTCAATTAACTGAACTTAGTTCAATTAATCAATTTCTTTGAAAAACTTTGTATTGATTGTCTTCCTGTAAAATCTTCTCGTTATTTTGAAGTAGGCTGACAGATTTCAATGGTTCCGACATTTATTGCTGCTGTTAAGAACGGTAGGCCTTGCAACCATTGCCCTTGTTTAGTCATGTGTCATCTGTTTGCACGTTTCTGTGCATTCTTTAAGCAAATATACCAACAATCTCTAAAGCTCACTTTAGGACAGAGGAGACAAAAAGAAAAGTCCGGCCCATGAGCCAAATGGGCCAAATGAGGCTCAGGTTCAGGCTCTTATCATACCCATTACTCACTTTTTTTTACATTGTCCTGTCCAACAACTGAACAAACAGATATGTGCTTAAGACCTCTTGTGTTGGACAGATTTTAATGTTACAATAGGGATTTTATAAATCTTCTGACACACAAGGTGTAAATTTGTATAAACCCTTTGTGTATTTGGGGCTAGACTTCATATATATTAAATATGTGTGTTTACCCATTGTTTTTGTTAGATCGAATGGGGCAGCTGTGGTGCAGCGGTAGGGCGGTCGACCCATGATTGTAAGATTGCAGGTTCGATTCCCGCCTTGCACGCCCATTTGTCAAAGTGTCCTTGGGCAAGACACTGAACCCCACCTTGCCTCTGGTGGGAGGTTGGCACCAGTGTTCGGCAGCGGAGCCGCCACCAGTGTGTGAATGTGTGTGTGCATGGGTGAATGGGACTGTGACAGTAAAGCGCTTTGGGCCTTCGAAAGAGGGTAGAAAGCGCTATATAAGTATACGCCATTTACCAAAAGAAGAGAGTGGAATGTTTGTGATGGTAGAGAAGGGGATAAAAGATATAAGGGGATATACTGTATTTTTATCGTAACAGTTTTATCGTAACAGTTCAAAAATGCTGACCAAATGGTTAGTTCATTGCAAAAAGTTTGGACTCCCATGGCTTAAGGCCATGTTACATCCGCTAAATACATTTTTCACATAATGCACGGATGAAAATTGCTCATACATGTATATATGTGGAAAAAGTAAGAAAAGTTTTAGTCTTTACCTGAAATTTTCACAGATGTATCACGAATGAACCACATTAAAACCACGGAAGAAGTACGAATAAACCACGCAAAGAACACGTAAATCAGAGTAGAACGAGAACCATGCATGATTATTGTGCTGTTTATATGCACTTTATTAGTGTCTTGTGCTTCAACTATGTAATTTGAACGTGATACATGCACCGTATATGTGATATAAAAATTATACATTGGGAAAAATGGGTGAAACGACCAATAGACATCCTTGGAAAGGTCGTGGAAAGCCACAAATTCGCGTACACGTCTAGCAAAAATCCCGGCCTTCTCCAACTGCCACGAGTCGGAGGAGGCCAGCTGCAGATTTGATATCATGAACACATATTAGGGACTCTGTTTGCTTTCAGATGAGATGCAGCATTCAATACCCTTTCTGCTATCCTAGGCACATTAACGTTGAGAGTTGGGTCATCTGGACCCCACAAGACAGTGCGCTAAACTTGTGATCTTCACTGGTTTCCATGGATTACATGAAATCTTTTTCACCTTTATCCACCTTTGTCATGGTAGAGATAACATGTTAATGTAAGGAAGGCATTGACATGTCAGCATTTTGACCCCACAAGATAGCACAAGGGTTAAATATGGTAGATAAAATGTTTTAATGGTTCAAGAGATTTAAGTTCAGCCTGAAGAAAGGATTGCATATTGGTCTTTCTGTTGACGAGCATTGTCCCACAGCTTTGGCTATAAAGAAGTCCTATTTACCAACTAAAACCAGATGCCAAAGACAAGAGGCTGGTTGAGTTGAGTCATGGCATGTCATGGGAAAAAGCAGTTCTTTAGTCATTCAGGTGAGACCACTGTTGGGGCAGTGATCCTAATGGGTAAAGCTTCCATGCTCTTTCCATTTTACTTTGCACTCATATGTCTGATGTCAGTGAAGGTGTTTTGCCGTCTAATGGAAAACACTCAAAGGAACAAGTACACACCTAAAAGCTTCAGTTCATTCAAGGCAGTATGAGAGTTATCAGCCTATGGTTATTTTCATCTTGATTTACTCCTTATAGCTCCAGTGAAAGCCCCATTTCACTCATTGCAGTCAATTAACACAATTAATGTGTTGTAGGCATTGATCTCTAATGTGGCTTCTGCAGTGGAATTGTTTTGCAATGCTTTCTTCAGGCTCAACTTAAATCTTTCAAGACATTAAAGCATTTTATCTGTGTATTGAATACTGCATGTCATCTAAAAGCAAGCAGGGAGTTCAACCAAGCAGCTTATACTGGATGAATATAGAGTAGTGGCTAATGCGGCCCCCCTGGAAATGCTGCTCTATGCACAACTCTGGGTAATAATTGACATGATATAATCAGCCCCCAACAATCCTAACAAAAGAATTTCACCCAAATGGAATTTGTGAAAAATATGGACAGACTTGTGAACTAGGTGATATTAGTTTAGATATAGTATAGATATTTTAGATACGCAGTCTGTTTTAAAGCCTAGTGTCTTTGTCCAAAAATTAAAATTCATCCTTTCATTCATTTCTATACCGTTTATTCCCTTTCATGGTCACAGGGCTGCCGGGGCCTATCCCGGCCACTTGGGCGAAGGCAGGGGATGCCCTGGCAGTCTGTGGATGGTCGCCAGTCTGTCACAGGGTAGAATGTCCTCAATCACACACCCATTCACTCTCACACTCACACCTACGGGATAATTTAGAGTTGCCAATTAACCTGTAAAGTGAAAGAAAGAAGCCGGAGTCCCGGGAGAAAACCGGGACTCCGCATGCACGGGTAGACCATGCAAACTCCACACAGAAAGGTCCATTGATGTTGTGTTTTTCATGTCCCCCAGCCGGGACTTGAACCGGGGGCCTTCTTGCCGTGAGGCAAGAGCGCTAACCACTGCGCCACCGTGCAGTCCAAATTGAAATTGAAAAAATAGCAATAAATATACACTCACTGGTCACTTCATTATGCATGCTATCCAATATGGGTTGGACCCCCTTTTACTTTCAGAACCCACTCCTTTGTGATGTAGCTTCAACAAGGTACTTGGCACAATCCTCAGAGAGTTTGGTCCATACTGACATGACAGCATCAAGTAGTTGTAGATTTGTCAGCTGCACATCCATGATGCCAGTCTCTTGTTCCACCACATCCAAAACACGCTGTATTGAGTTAAGAGCTGGTGACTGTGGAGGCCATGTAAGGACAGTGAATTTATTGTCAACAAACCAGTCTGATATGATTCGAGCTTTGTGACATGGCGCCTTATCCAGCTGGAATTAGCCATCTGTGGTCATAAAGGGATGGACATGATCAGCAGCAATACTCAGATAGGCTGTGGTGTTTTCACCATGGTCAGCTGGTATTAAGGGGTTCAAAGTGTGCCAAGAAAATATTCCCCACACCATTACACCACTACCACCAGCCTGAACCGTTGATACACAGAAGGATGGATCCATGCTTTCATGTTGTTGACACCAAATTCTGACCATCTGAAAGTTGCAGCAGAAATAAATACTTATCAGACCAGACAACGTTCCAATCTTCAATTGTCCAATTTTGAGCCTGTGTGAATTGTAGCCTCAGTTTCCTGTTCTTAGCCGACAGGAGTGACACTCGGTGTGGTCTTCTGCTGCTGTAGCCCATCTACTTCAAGGTTGTGCATTCAGAGATGCTCTCCTACAGACCTCAGTTGTAACGAGTGGTTAATTGAGTTCCTGTAATCTTTCTATCAGCTGGAACCATTTGTGCCATTTTTCCTCCCACTTCTGGCACCAACAAGGCATTTGTACCCACAGAAATGCAGCTCACTGGATAGTTTCTCTTTTTCAGACCATTCTCTGTAAACCCTAGAGATGGTTGTGGATGAAAATCCCAGTAGATCTGCGATTTCTGAAATACTCAGACCAGCCTGTCTGGCACCAACAACCTTGCCACATTCAAAGTCACTTCAATCACTTTACTTCCCCATTCTGATGCTCATTCTGAACTGAAGCAGACCGTCTTGATCATGTCTTTATGCCTTCAGGCATGGCTATTTGGATTTTGCATTAACCAGCAGTTGGAGAGGGGTGTATATCAGCCTAACCCACCTGGCCTTATGCAATTAAAAAAATGAACCCCATTGAAGCCTGCCAATAATATGCAGTTACATGACTTTGAATTTATTCACAAATTCCAAACTTGTAACCACTTTTAATGAAACATTCCCTTCAGCTGTAAAGTCAAGTACCATTGTAATAGCGGCTCTATCATCGTAAACCTTAAACCCATTCTACCACATTTAAAAGCCACATGGAAATTTCCCCAAAAATATTCATGTCTTTAATATCCATGTCTGCTCCTTAAACTTTTCTTTTATTCTTGGCCTTAAATTTAACTTACAACAGCTGAAAGTAGAGAAATCTGGATGTTTCTAAATCATATTTGTCCCTACATACCATTATCTATTTATGATGTTACAACATGAAAGCACACACACATATGCGCATGTATGTATGGACACACATATTAATACCCCAGCTAAGTCTCTCTATCCGCTTTGTGCCCTGAGACCTGGGATCCACCAGTCGGGTCCTGAGGGTTTTTGCTAGAGAAGTTCTCTCAGCCTCAGAAGGCCCTTTAAAGATATCACCATTGTTCCCCAATGACCTCACCCCATGTTCAAGGGGAAAACGGAGAGACACGGGTGCCAGCGACAGAGAAAAAGACAGGCTTGTCCGTTAAAGATGATAGCAATGTTCTCTAAAGGCCCTGCCTCTTTACAAGTGGAGGTCTTTGAAGAGCAGACAGTCAAGTGTGTCCTCTCAAATGAAGCTACAGCACAACTGTCCCAATCCTTATTTTCAGCTCTACTGGTGCGTCCCGGACACTGAGAACACGTTTTTATTTTTTATTTTCTATTGCTACATCTCATCTGTTCCTCCCCCCTTACAATTCATCTCCTTTGGTTAGATCTCTTTTTTTCCCCCCAAACTTGAGATTTACTATATATTTACAAATGCCGTCACTTATAAAATCACCTTTACAATGAAGTCTCGTTTTTGTTTTTGATGCGGAAGGCTCTGGCTTTCTAAGGGGATGAAGTTATCGATCTCAAAAGCAATAAAAACTCCTTTAATACAGTGCAGTAAGCTCTCAAGATTGTCTCCATAGTCCAACTGAGATTCTTGTGCAACACCTGCATGCCGTGTGCATGTTATTTTCTGATTTGTTCTTGTAAATACCTCAGGACAGGTTCATACATTAAATACAAAATCAATATAGTCAATGGAACCACCTTGTGAGGGAACAGCTGCTGTTTGTCACAATCATGGGTGTACATGTAGAAGTACTGACAAGTTGAGTTGTAATACCTGTTGTATGCATTTACTTTTCTAGATAGCTTCTTTGGGAAATTATCCATGTAAACAAAAAGTTACATATTCCCCCTTTTAATAGATTGCTAAAGATATTTTACCATAACTTAAGAGCTCAAATGAAAACGTGATGAGGCTTCATGTGAAAATAATTAAATAACTGATGGGAAAAACTGTGAAAAGGGGGGAAAATATATAAAAAACATGAATATCAGAACAAGAAAATGTAAAGAATAAAACTTACCAAATAAATCGTATAAAAAAAACATGAAATAAATACATTTACTAAATATTTGTATGTCTTTCATTTTATTTGATTGAATGGGGACTTTTGCTGTTGTTACAAAAGCAAAATCTAGAAAAATTTACTTACAATCTTTTAACTAAAAGCTGCAAAGACAAAAAAAAAAGATTTAAGTTTTACTCCGATCTATTGTAAAAGTGTTTACAATGGTCAAAATTATTTCTCTGTCAGCTTTAGCCAAAATCAAAAAACCTGTGTCGTTTTCTAGGACATATCTTTTGCAGAGTGGAAAAATTAGAAATTGCTTTCGGAGTTGTGGGCTGGTCTTGTCCATTTTATTTTCACCTAAACGTACGTAACTATGTATCTGTTTTTCAAACTACAATTTTTCAACTACTTCTCAATGACGATTTGAACAAAAACAATATTCTAAAATACAATTTTAAGCTTTATTTTTTATTTTTTTCCCTTCATCATTAGAAAAATACAACAAAAACATGTAAAAAAAAAAAACAAACAGAATTTTAATCCAAAGGGTCTTTAATAAAAATGTCAAAAACTTAAAAACTAATAACTAAATAAGGGATAGAAGATTAAAGACTAAAAATCAACCTTAACTTTATCCTAATGATGGATGTATGCAGCCAGAAAACTCAGAAATAAGAGAACTCAGGAGATTAAGACTGGTAAAAAGAAAGAGGGAAGAAGTGCTAAGAGTTGAAAGACGATGTCAAAGGTCGATCTATTGATGCAAACAGGTACTCATAAATAAAAAAAAAGGGCATCAGACTTACAACAGGGAGTTCATGCTGTATTTTGAATGGTTTTTACTCCAGAGGACGAGATTTCTCAACATAAAGGGAATTAAAAAAATCATACTCGTTTTATTCAGCAGGCAGTGGAGATGAGAGTTTCGCGGAACAGAGATGAAAAAGCATTTCAAAGTAGGCCGGAGGTAAAAAAAATAAATAAAAATAAAAAGTCCTGGAAAAATCATCAACACAGAGACAAATATTGCCTGTGGATAAGCATCTCATCAACATCCTCCTCCTGCTTTTTTCTCTCTACCGAAGAATATTACTGTCTAAACTTCAACGGAATAGCGAATGAAACAAAACAACACAGTCTGTGTCGAAGTTTAAAGACAACATCCATCTGCAACAAATACAACATCGCCTATTATATTCCAAGAAAGACCATTAGGGCCTTTTTGTTTTGACGGTGCGTGTATGAATACATGGTGGCCAATTTATACTTGACTGACTTTAATAATTACTACAATACAAAAGAACAAAATACACACAGTAATGTTCTGCTAAAACATGTCAATATTTACAAGGTGCTAGATTTTTATATGTTTAAGCATCATTGTGGATCCAAAATTGTCCCCATGGATTTGTGAGGTAAAAGTAGGAAACGAAACTATAAAGGAGCACATTTAGGTATTAGGTATTGACACTTCTGACTAAAGAAAACGATTTAGATCCAAGTAAGGAAAACAACTGTTGTTTTCAAATTAGACAACTCAGCGTCGCAACCACTGACTGAATATGAGAAATGGAAGTGCCAACACGCTCAAATCCTATAGACTTTTATTGAGAAATAACCAGCTATTAATCTTTCACATTTGTTAGAATAACCATTCTTGCTGCGATGCCTGGTTTTTTTTAACATGTTCTTGCTAATTTTTTTTTTGTAGTGCAAGTTATTCAAGTTAAAAAACTGACCAATCAGATGGCTCAATAAATGGATGTGGCCTCCCAAACCCAGTTTCAGTGGAAGGAGTGCAGCCTTCCAACAAGCTCACTCCTGATTTGCGAGTGGTTGCCATAGAATTGTTGACTCAGACCAATGGTTGCCTATGGACGATTTCTGGTTCCAATATGGTGGCGTCCATATCACATAAAAAAATGACCACTGAATTGACTTTATTTGATTAGAGCAGGAAGTAAAGCATTTAGTTTTTTTTTGTGTGGTCAACAGTCCCAACAAGCATGAACCTGCAATATTTCCTCTCCACTGTGGTTTTGGTTTTGCTTTATCTTAATTGGGGAATTTGAATTAATAATAATAATAACTTTATTTGTAAAGCACCTTTCGAGATAAAAATTGCAAAGTGATTCACAGTAAAATACGATAAAACACAGTAAAACATGGTAAAACACAAACATTATTGAGTGTTTCACTAATAAATTAAGAATCTAAGAAGATATTCAAGCTTGAATATTTTCTTGAATCTTATATTTTGTTGCATATTATGCTACAAAAACCTAAATACAAATAGAGTATTCCCATTGAATCAAAAGAAAAAAAAACATACATTGTCTGTGGTATTTGGCAAGTTGCACTTCTCCTTACAGCTTCTTTAAAAAGAAAGAAAATACATCATATCAAGATCTGTTGTGATGGCAAAAAACAAAAAAACACTTTCTGAAAATTCAATAAGAGATCAAGTATCTAGTCCATTTTCAGAGAAAGTACCAATCACTTAGAAGGCCTGGAGCATGGTGGACTTAGAGGAGCCGTTCTGAAGAGTGAATGGTAAAGCTTCTCTCCAACAAAACAATAACTGTAAGGGAAGGTTTTATTCCCTCAATAGGAGGATCAAATGCATTACAGGAAAAGGAGGTGAAAACCAAGTTCAGAGTCAGGTGCAAACTTTTAAAGTCCCGGTTCTTTGGATTACTTGAAGATGTAGGAAATTTGCAAGTCAGAGGGAGGTAAAAGTGGGGAGACCATAGAGATTTTGACAGTCAGCCAGGGAGCTGCACAGGCTGAATCTCATTTGAAGAAAATTTGATATATTTTTTCCTCTCCCCTGACTCTCATGGGAACTCATGTATATGTGTTAACACCCTTTTTCTCACTGTTGGTCTATTTCATTTCTTCCTTGTATGATGTCAAAATGAATGTTGTCTCCCACTTTCACATATTCCTTTCACTAGGACATTTTTTTATTGGAGCATCAGAAGGCCACACGTGGGAATGATGTGTTTGAACAAGGTGGACAAAGCTTTTTCTTGCAAATAAACTAGCATTTCTGAAGAAAACTGCAGACGAGGTAGCCAATCGCATTTTCCGGCTTTGAAGCAGCTAATATGTCAAGGTGTCAGACTGTATTTTATTACACGTCAAAGCACAGTCACAATAATTAGACCATGTCTGTTTGAACGGTATTCGTTTGTTTTGTTGCATATCGCTAACAAGGTTGGGTGTTATTGTAAATATGCTAACGCAGCAAATGTGTAGCGGTGTCTAGTTGTTTTCTCTTTTATGTGTTACTAACAAGGTTGGGTTTTAGCATAGTTACAATGACGTTTGCTTTAGCACTAGCATTCTTTTTTTTTTTTTTTTTAATGTTGGGTGTTAACAGGTATTGTGAATATGCTAATGCAGATAACGCTTCTTACATGGATAAGGTAAAGCATGTTATAAACAAGTTCTAGTGTCACTGTAAACATTGCTAATAAAGTCTGACTGATAAACTTATCTATGACTTATTTTTAATGTGCCTTATAGTTACCTTCGCCTTATTTATGACATGATTTTGACAAAAAGACCATTCATTGAATCCAGTGTGCTCCAAAGTGTGGAAAATGCTTTATTTTTTTGTTTCTTGTGTTTTGAGATTTGTGTTTTTCTTTTTTTGGGGTGAATAAAATCAGCAGGCATATTTTTTTTAGTAAAATTATAATCCCGTATTTTGTCAAGAGGTTCTTCAACTCCTTTAAATGGAACCCTTGTTGTTTATATTAAAACTATATTTCTTTGTCAATGTAATCATTTAAATGATACATTTTACTGTTTCACATTGAAAGGCCAAAAAACAAAATTCAAAAATATAAAACTGCAGGCTATAAAACTACAAATTAAAATGCAAAGAACCTTGCAATTACTAAAGCTAAAATACAAACTTTAAAATGTTAAAATTTACTTTTTAAATATTTGTTTTATTTTATAATGTTTGTGTTTTGATTTATTTTTATTTTGCTTAATAAAAGTATATATGGTTTTACTATTGTTTTAGAATGCTGTAAGGAAAACCTTGTTTACTCCACTCTATTATTGACTAGTAAACTTTTTAAAGGTTTGACGCAATTCCTAAACTTGAGGTGCCTCTTGGGTCCAAAAGTTTCCAAAAACTTCCAGAAGAGAGAAGACTTGGAGGACAGAGGATGTCACCAGTAACACAAGTCATTTCAGTTTGATGAAGAGGTGTGGGGCTGGAAATGCACTACATGTCTTTCCATGGTTGACTCAAGAGGAGTGGTTAGGTGAGGTGACAGTGCTTCAGGGGGAAAGCTGTTGAGTTGATGGGTTATCATGGTGTTAATGGACCGCTGAAGTCTCCCAGAGGAATGTTTCTCAAACAGATGTAGCCTGGGCGGGGGGAGATTGGAGGCAATTTTACCTGTGGTTTTTTTTTTTTTTTTTTTACCTTCCATCTTGTCCTGAAGCTTCTGGATGGAAAGTAGCTCACAGTCAATGATCCGCTGAGCAGCAGTGTGGTACACGCTCGGAAACCTTGTCCTTTTAACCGCAGCTAGATGTGGTTGGGGTGGGGGCTCAGGCAGACTTTGATGTAAAAAAGAAAACGATGGTTCTGCCGCTAAAAATGCAAACATTCTCATGAGTTATATCTGCATTTGATTTTTTTAAAACAAAATTGGAACCATAAAAAAATCTTACTTCACAAGAAATACAGATATCCGTTAGCATGATTTTTTTAAACATTATTTCCTACATAGGTTATTGTTATATATATATATATATATATATATATATATATATATATATATATATATATATATATATATATATATATATATATAATATATATATATATTTTTTTTTTTTTTCTGTAATTCCTTGCAAACTGCTTTTTATGGAAAATGTAGCTATTGGTTATATTCATTCATTCATTCATTTTCTATTTCGTTTTTCCCTTTCGGGTCACGGGGTTGCCGGAGCCTATCCCGGCCACTTGTGGGCGAGGGCAGGGACACCCTGGACAGGTCGCCAGTCTGTCGCAGTTATCATGTGAATGTATTTTGATTTTAAACTGGAAATAATGGACAAAGAGAGGGGGAAAAATGGACTCTGTTTGGTGATGTTCTAGTTATCCCTATCGCCCAGATGAGATTTCTCCAGGCTCTCTGGCTCCTTCACAGTCCAAACTCATGTGTTGATTAGAAATTCTTAAATTGGAGTAAGTGTGTATGGTTGTGTCTTTCCAACATATGCTCTGTCATAGACTAGTAACATGTTTAGGATGTTACCTGCCTTTACCCATTCACAGCAGGGTTAGGCTTCCAGTGGCCTCTGTGACTCTACTTTGGGTGAAGCGGGTAAAGATAATGGATAAATAGTGAACTCTTGATTCTCTTTCAATAAATCTGACTATGCTATATTGAGGCAAAAGTGCATTATGACCTTTCAGGAGCCCGCCAGTGGAGTTCACATGCTCTCCCTCGATGCTTGCATGGATTTCTTTCTCAAAGTACTTTGGTTTTTATCAGAAAAGGCCATTTTAAGCTTATTTGTGACTCTAAATTACCCTCAGGAGGGAGAGTGAGCATGTGGTCGCGGTATTGCCCTGTAATGGGGTGGCGACCAGTGAAAGGGTGTTTTCGAGGATTTTGCCCAGAGAGAACTAGGCGAGGCTCCAGCAGACCCCTGTGATCTAGGAGAGGACGGGGGAGTCTAGAGAATGTGTGGATCTGTCTGCACCTATTGGAGCGTCTACACCTCAAATTGTTTTCTCTCATTTTTTTCTGGAGTGTCTGAGCCAGCTCTCACCAAAGGTTGAGAATAGAGTCTTCCTCTTCCTATCAAAGCTTGAAACAACATGCATAATGTCAACTCAAACAAAATAAAGAGAACATTTCAAAGCACACCTTAAAGGAAGAAAGATAGTTGTCCAGATAAAAAAAAAAAAGAAAAGAAACAGTAAATAAAACACACTAAGGAAAAATCATATGCAGTTGATCACACAAAAGGCAAAAGCAATGGGGCAGTATCCCCCATGCTTGAGGAGTGGCTACAACAGATACCTGGAAAGATCTCAGACATCTCAATCCAGAAATGCGCAGTGCTAGGAACAGCTAAGATACTGCGCAGAACCCTCAAGCTCCCAGGCCTCTGGTAGTGGACCAGAGCTTGGGTGAGAAACCACCCGCGGAAGGGTGAAAGGGGCATTACGTTTTTTTTATCTGATGATTGGCCAATAGAAATCTAGCAAAATTTCAATTTTAATTTAAAAGAAAAACATTGGAGACATGACAGGAGCCAAAATAACAGACACAAGTGGAGAAACACAGTGATAATGACCCATCGTGGAGAAACAAGCTTCCTTTGTTAATCTACTCTTTTACGGTTTATCACAAACACCACCTGGGTTTAAAGATAGCTTTTTCGAAAGAATTGATTGTGGCAAGTAAAGCTAGAGGGATCCCCCAGGCAAACAGGAGCAATGACAGAAAGGTAGATGAACTTTTCTAAGTCAATGTGGTCTACAATAGCCTCAGATAAAGTTCATCAGTTAGTCAGTCAAGTGCTAGTTTTCTTAAGAACACAGGTATAATCAAAATGTCCAATTCTTTCAACACTATGTCATTCATACTTTTTAATCCTTTGCAGATATGTTACACACACAAAGTGTTCTGCAAATCATAAGCATAAATGAATAAAGATGGGATGCTAAAAGCTATTTTATAAAAGAAAGGGATGATGTTTAATCTTAAAAAGCCCTAATTGAAGTGAGATAATGCTACGGTCAGATATTCAACTGCCACCGCGCAATAGGGAGGCATCGGCACGAAATCGGGCGACAGGGGTGGTGGCAGCCAGACTGCCGTCCGGCAGCAGCTCTGGTTGGACGATGTGTATATGTCTCAGATGGCGGCCAGTCGTATCAAGTGCCACCTGCCGCCTGAAATCAAGGAATATATAAAAAGCAGGCTAAGATGTAACACTGGTCGTTCAGAACTCAGATTTTGAGCACACATAATCTTGTGAATTTACAAATTTACATATTTTAGACAACATGCCTCCTGCTACCTTACAAGTTCTAGTAATCACACGGTGCCAGCAGGGTGGCTGAAGGGTGACAGTCTAAAATTTGGGGAGACCCACTTGTTTGTCGATTACTGCGCTGCTGCTGGACTGCCACCCCTTGACCTCCAAATGTGTCTGCACGGCTATTGCCCGATCTCAAAAAAATCGTGCGGTTGCTGTAAAAATGTAACTTTTTCTTAAAACCTCCATGGCCATGTGACGGTATTGCTCAAAAACTTGCATTTAGGTTACCACGTGGTGGCTTTTTGGGATATGACTGTAGTCTAACCCAGTGTTTTTCAACCAGTGTGCCGCGGCACACTAGTAAACACTGAGTAGTTAGGAGTATAAAAGATCATAAAAAATGTTTTCTTTGTGGTTATTTGATTCTATTAATAACATTTTGATAAGAATGACGCTACCGCGATTTAGCTGCAGCTATAACTGTTTTGGGGAAAAGTCCCGCCCCTTTAACTGTCTCCGCCAATCATTCTTGAAGGCTTAATCACATGTCATCAGTCTGACCAATCAGAAGTGGTTAAAGTCATAAATTCCTTGTTCCAATTTAGCTCAAAAAGTCGCTCAGTTCTAACAAAAATACCAGGTAAAGCTCGTCTTTAGCGGTGTAGCTTTCCACAGAATCCGGTGTCAGACTGTGGAACAAGTGAACAAAGCAATGAAGCTCAGAGACGCTAATCTTTCTGGTTTCGTGCGGTCGTCGTATTTACGGCCTACTACATCTCGCCAGGGATGCTTGGTTAGAAACGACTGGTCTTCTTACTCACAAATGGAGTCTCTCCTCTTAACGCTTTAAAAAACGAAGGAACACACATCAACGTTTTTTTGAATCTTTACTTACTGTGGGGAGGGGGGGGGGGGGGAAGGGGAGGGGGAGGAAGGGGGGGAGGGGAAGAATGGGGGAGGGGAAGGGGGGGGAAAGGAAGAGAGGGGGGGGAGGGGGGGGGGAGGGGGGGGGAGGGGGGGGGGGGGGGGGGGGGGGGGGGGGGGGGAGGGGGGGGGAGGGGGGGGGGGGGGAGGGGGGGGGGGGGGGGGGGGGGGGGGGGGGGGGGGGGGGGGGGGGGAGGGGGGGGGGGGGGGGGGGGGGGGGGGGGGGAGGGGAGGGGGGGGGGGGGGGGGGGGGGGGGAGGGGGGGGGAGGGGGGGGGGGGGGGGGGGGGGGGGGGGGGGGAGAGGGGGGGGGGGGGGGGGGGGGGGGGGGGGGGGGGGGAGAGGTGGGGGGAGGGGAGGGAGGGGAAAAGAAAAGAGGAGGAGGGGAAAGGGAAAGGGGAAGGAAGAGGGAGGGAGGGGGGGAGGATGGGGGAGAAAAGGGGGGGGGGGGAGGTAGTGGGAGGGGGGGGGAGAGGGGGAAGGGGGGAAGAGGGGGGGGGGGGAGAGGGAGAATGGGGGGGGGACGGGGGGCGAATAGGAGGGGGGGAGGGGGAGGTGGGAGGAGGGAAGAAAGGAAGGGGAGGGGGGAGAGGGGTGGGGGGGGGGGGGGGGGGTGGAAAGTGAGGGGGAGAAGGGGGGTAGAGGAAGAAGGGGGGAAAAGTGGGAGAAGGGAGGTGGGAGAGAGGGGGGGGAGAGGGGGGAGAGGGAATAGGTAGGAAGAGGGGGGGAGAAGGGAGGGAGAGGAGGGGGGGGGGGATGGGAGGGGGTGAAAAAGAAGAGGGGGAAAGGGGGATGAAGAGAGGGAAAAAAGGGAGAGGGGGAAGGGAAAGGGAGGGAAAGGGGGGGAGAGAGGAGGGGGGGAGGGAAAGAGAAAGGGGGAGGGGGGAAGGAGGGGAGGAGGGAAGAGGGAGGGGGGTTGGTGGGAGGGGGAGTGGGAGGAAGCGGGGGGGGGGGGGGAGGGGGGGCGTAGAGGGAGGGGAGTGGAAAGGGGGAGGGAGAAGGGGGAAGGGGGGAAGGGAAGGGGTGAAAGGGCGGGGGGGGGGGGGTGGGAAAGGGAAGTGGTGGATAGGGAAGAAGAAAAAAGTGAAAGAGGGGAGGAAGGGGGAGAGGGGGGGGGGGGAAGGAGGAGGGAGAGGAAAAAAAAATGGAGGAGGAGATAAGAGGGGGGTGAGGGGAGGGGACGTGAGGGAAAAGGGGCAAAAGGGAGGGGGAGGGTGGGGGGGGGCGGGGAGGGTGGGGGAAACGATTGGGGAGAGGAGAGGGGGCAGAAGGGATGAGGGGTGGAGGGGGGGAAGGGGAGGGAGGGGGAAAAGGTAGGAGGAGAAGAGAAGTAGGGGAGAGGGGGGAGGAAAGAGAAGGGCAAGAAAAAGGAGGGGTGAGGGGAGGAGGGGAGGTGAGTGTGGGGGGAGGGGGGGGGGGGGGGAGGGAGGGATGGGGAAGGGGAGAGAGGAAGATCAAAAGGTGGAAGGGAGAGGGGGGGGGGGGATGGGGGGGGGGGGGGGAGGGGTGGAGTAGACGAGGGGGGGAAGGGAAGGGGAAGGGGAAGGGTGGGGGTGAAAGGGAGGGAGGAGTGGGATGTGGGGAGAGGGGGGGGGGGGTGGGGGGGGGGGGGAGAGAGGAATGGGGAGGGAGAGAAGAGAGCGAGGGGGGGGATGGTAGGGGAGGGGGGGAGATAGAGGGGGAGGGGATGGTGATGGGGGGGGGGGGGGAGGGGGGGAGGGAGGGGTGAGGGGGAGTGAGGGGGGGAGGGGGGAAAAGGAGAAGGGGGAGGGTGGAGGAGGGAAAGGAAAGGGGGGGGGGGGGGGGGGAGGGGGAGGGGTAAAAGAGAAAGGTGGGGGGGGGGAAAGAGGGGAAGGGAGAGGGAAAAAAGAAGGGAAAGGGAGAGGGGGAGAAGAGAAAAGGGGGAACAGGGAAAGAGGGGGGGGGGGGGGCGGAAAACAGGGGCAGTAAAGAAGGGGGGGTGGGGGGGGGGGGGGGGACTGGAGGGAGAGGGTAGGGGGGGGGGGGGATGGAGTGTGATTGGGAGGAGGGGGGGGCAGAAAGAGAGTGGGGGAAAGTGGGAAAGAAGAAGAGGGGAGGGGGGGGGAGGGCTGAGAGCACGGTGGGGAATGGAAGGGCGGAGGGCGGGGGTGGGGGCAGGGGGAAGGCAGGAGGGGGGGGAAAAGAAGAGGGGCGTGGAGGGAGGGAGGGGGGGTGGGAGGGGGGGGGGTAGGATGGGATAGGGGGAGGGAAAGGGGGGAAGGGGGATGGGGAGAGGAGGAGTAAAGGGGGAAGGAGGGAAGGAGAAAGAGAGGGGAGGAGGAAGGGGGGAGAAGAAGAAGTTAGGCGGGGGGGGGGGAGAAAAGAAGGAA
This sequence comes from Oryzias curvinotus, assembly GCA_023969325.1. NCBI lineage: Eukaryota > Metazoa > Chordata > Actinopteri > Beloniformes > Adrianichthyidae > Oryzias > Oryzias curvinotus. Next base: position 24,514,201 of record CM043714.1, read on the forward strand.
GGTGTAAGGGGGGGAAGGGAGGGAAAGGAGGAAGGGGGAGGGGGGGGGGGGGAGGGGGGAAAAGAAGAAAGGGGGAAAAAGAGAGAGTGGGAGAGGAGAAGGGGGGGGAAAGAGGGGGGGGGGGAGAGGAGGAGGGGGGGGGGGTGGGGGGGGTGAGTGGGGGAAAGGAGTAGTAGAGGAGAGGGCGAAAAATGGAAGGGGGGGGGGGGGAAAAGAGGGGGGGAAGTTAGGGGGGGTGCAGCAGAGTGGAAGGGAGGGGAGGGGGGGAGGAAAGGGGGGGGGGGGGGGAGGGGGAAAAAGGAGGAGGGAAGGGTGGGGGGGAGGGTGAGGGGAGGGGGGGAGAAGGGGGGAAGGGGGGGTGGGAGGAAGGGAGAGCAGGGGAGGAGAGGAGGTAGGAGGCGAGGAGACAAAGGGGGGGAAGTGGTCGGGGGGGGATGGGTGGGGGTGGAGAGGGGGAGGGGAATTGAGCGTGGGAGGTGAGGGAAGTAGGGAGGGAGGGCAGAGGGGGTGATTGGGGGCGAAGAGGGGGGGTGGGGCTGGGGGGAAGGGGGGTGGGGGGGGGAAAGGGGTGAAGAGAAAGGGGATTAGGGGGCCGAGTGGGGGAGGGGGAGAGGAGTAAAGGGGAGCTAAGGGGAGCGAGAGGGCTGAGGGAGAGGGAGGGGTAGAGGGGGGGGAGGGGGGGAGGGGGGAGGGGAGGAAAGGGAGGGAGGGGGGGAGGGGGGGAGGGAGGGGGGGAGGGGGGGGGGGGGGGGGGAGAAGGGGGAGGAGGGAGGGAAGAGGGGGAGAAAGGAGGAGGGGGGAGGGGGGGGGGGGAGAAAAGAGGGGGGGGGGGGAGGGGAAAAGGAAGAAAAAGGGGGGAAGGAGAAGAGGGGGGGGAGGGGGGAAGGGGTAAAGAGGAAGGGTGAGAGGGGAGTGAGGTGGGGGGAGGGGGATGGTAGGGAGAAGGGGGGGGGAGAGGGGGAGGAGTGAGGGGAGGGGGGGGAAAGAAAAGGGGGAGGAGGAAGAGGGAGAATTGAAAGAGAGTAGGGAGGGGAGGGGAGGGAAGAGGGTTGGGGGAGGAGGGGAGAAGGGGCGGAGGGGGTAGAGGTGAGAGAGGAGGGGAAGGGGAGAGAGAAGGAGAGGGGAGGGAATAGGGTGGTAAGAAATAAATTGGGTAGGGGGGGGACGGAGGGGGGGAGAGGGAAGAAAGAGGGGGGGGGTGAGGGAGGAGGAAGATAGGGTAGGGAGGGGGAGGGGGAGGGGAAGGAGGAGGGTGGGAGGAGGGGGGGGGGGGGAAGGGGGGAGAAAGGGGGGGGGGGGGGGGGGGGGGGGGGGGGGAGGAGGGGGTGGTGGAGTTGGTGGGGAGGGGAGAAAGGAAGGGGAGGGGGGGGGTGGGGTGGGAGAGGGGAAAAGGAGGGGGGGGGGGAGAGAGGGGGGGGGGGGGGAGAAGGGGGAGGGGGGGAGAAGAGTGGGGGAGGGAGAGGGGAGGGGTGGGGGGGGGAAAAGGGAGGGGGGAAAGGGGGAGGGAGGGGGGGGAGGAGAGGTAAGGGAGGGTGGATAGAAGAACAGCGTAGGAGAAACGAGGTGAAGAAGATGGAGTAATTATTATTGAAGAATAATAAAAAGCTTATGAATGAAAACAGAAGAAATAGAACAGAGATAAAAATGTAACGTCAAAAAAAGCAATCACGAAATAATCCTTTAGTTTGTACAAACCAAGAAAATTATGAAAAAAACGAATTAAGAGTTAAGTACTAAAATTAAATTGTATACCAAAAATTATGGAAGATTGAGAAGGAATGAAAATACTGAAGTTTTAAGAAAAATTATAAAAAAAGAAAACAGTAGATTTTTAAGAAAAGAAAGCTTAATGAAGAACAAAAAGATATTTAAAGTCAATATGAAGAAAAGAAAGAATGGTAACTTAATAAAAGAAAGAGAAGTAGATGAAAAATAGCAGGCAAAATAAAAAAAAATAAAATTATAGGAATAAAATGAATTAAAAAAAAACTTTAATTGGATAGAATGATATTTAATTAAAAACTAATTATGAATCAACAAAGAAAAAATTTAAATGACAAAAAGAAATAAAAATACTCGGATGCTAAAAGAATATGAAAGGAAGTATCAAAGAAATAACCAAAAATAAAGGTTAATAATGCACAAAAACAGATTATCTTTTAAAAAAGAAAAATAAATAAATTAACCTAACGAGAAAGCAAGTAAGTTTTTTAAGACAAAAGAGGAATAGATCATAGTTGGATGAAAATATTGTTTTTTAACAAAATAAAATTGAAAAAAAAACAAAAAAAGGCGAAAAATGAAATGAGCAGAAAAGTTTTTTAATTGCAGAGAGTATGAAAATCAAAAATATTAATTCTTAATTGTTGTTGAGAAGGTGTGAAAGATTTTAAAGAACGAATTAAAAAAAAATTAAAAAACAAAATACAAAAAGTAATTTTAAATAAAGCGATATATTGCATAATCAAGAAAACAGTTCCACGTGTTTATCCACTTGTTTATCCACATGTAAATTAATGAAAAACACATTTTTTAAATTAGAAATTTATTAAAAATATCAATATATTTATTAGATTTTTGCATAATTCTTCGAAAGTATTTCTTAAACTGAAAAACTGTGGATATTAAAAAAAAAGTGTTTTTAAAATAAAACTAAAGAAATTTTGAGGGTAAATATCTTGTATTATGATCAAACGAAAATGGACAAATTTAAATCAAGATTAAAATTCAGAATAAAACCATCTGTAAAAACCAAATGTCAATTAATGTTTGATATAAAAAAATAGTAAATATGTTAAATACATTGTTAAAGGCTAACAACATTGGTAGGAGTTTACTGTTTTTGAATTTTCACACCAAAATTGACTTAAGTAAAATCTTTTAATGTAACAATTGCAGGATAAAATTAAAGAGTTAGGGATAATTATTGCTCAAAATTTTAGGAATTCAAATAAATTATGACATTTTTTGACTAATAATGAACGTTTGATCGTCTTTAATTGATTATAACGCTTTATCACTACTTGAACAATTTTTTTTTCTTGTCACAGAAAGATAAATTTGAGCATCATATTATACTATTATTGACCGTTTGAAGTAATCATTATGTATTTTTGTAATTCTTAAAATTTCTAGAATTTTGAAGAAATAAAAAAAAGTAATCAACAGTCATAACATCAAAAATTTTGACGATACGAAAATTATTAATGTTACAATATGTTAAAAGACCTTAAACATTATGTGCTTAAATTGGAGAGTTTTTTATCGTTAAAAATACATTAGGGAAACATTCTTTTTTAACTATTTATCGTATTAATTCAAAATAATTTAATTTTTAAAACGATTAATTCGTGTAATTACTTGAAATGTAAATTTGTACATTTGATAATAAAATTTAGAACTTATTTTAATCTAATAGCGATAAAAAAACCTAATTAAACATATTTTATGCAATGTTTGCCGAATTTTCGGAAGTTGAAATAAAAAAATTGCTAAAATTTATCAACTAATTAATTCTGATGTTTTTAAAAATAATATGAAAGTAATAAATTTTATTAATACATTGACAAAAAAGCAACTTGAAATCTTCGATAAAAAAAAAAGAAAAAAATCAAAAAACATAATAGTCAAATATTATTAAGCGATTGATAACTAAAACGATAACAATATCGTTAAAAGAAATAAAATTAGCTAAAAACAAATCATAAAATGAAAATTTTTTAAAATGAAAATAATATACTCTAATAAATCATTTACGAGAAAAATAATGCTGATCATAAATTGATAAAATATTTAAAACTGATTCGATCATAGGAAAAATTATTATACTTCTAAACAGAGGAAAACAATTTATCAAAATGACTTCAAATAAAAAATGAGTTGTAATTTAAAAAAATTTAAAAAAACAAACCTGTTTGTTGATAAGGTCGATGAGGTACTTAATAATTGCATTATCAAAGTCTTCACCACCAAGTCGAGTATCACCATTTGTTGAACGAACCTGAATATTATAATTATTTATACTTCAAACACACCATTGCTAATTTCAAGAATAGATATATCAAAAGTACCTCCACCAAGATCGTAGACCGCAATTCTTAAATGAAAAAACATATTACATTTTGTCCATATTTTTTTTGTTAAGTCCATAAGCAAGAGCAGCAGCAGTTGGTTCATTAATGATTCTAGCTACTTCAAGGCCAGCGATTGTTCCAGCATCCTTAGTAGCTTGACGCTGGGAATCATTAAAGTAAGCAGGAACAGTAATAACTGCATTTTTTACAGGCATCCCAAGATAAGCTTCAGCTGTTTCGCGCATCTTCAATAAAACCTGCCCTCCAATTTGAGATGGGGAATAATCTTTTCCCCTTGCTCGAACCCAGCAATCCCCATTGCTTGATTTAACCAATTCAAAAGGAAGGTTTTTAGCTTCTTGCTGAACCTCATTATCGTTGAAACGTCTTCCAATTAAACGTTTTGTGCCGTAAACAGTATTTTTAGAATTTGAAACTGCTTGACGCTTAGCTGCCTCACCAACGATAATTTGATTATCTTCTGTAAAAGCAACCACTGAGGGAGTAGTGCGGGAACCTTCGGCATTCACAATAACACGAGGTTCTTGACCTTCCATTGTTGCAACACATGAGTTTGTGGTTCCAAGATCAATTCCTATAATGGGTCCAGTAACTGTTGAATTAAATCTTTGAAGTCTAGAAAAATTTTCAAATACAGAAGAAATTAGTTTTCTTGAGAGTAATCGCGACAGCATGACAATAAATCTACACGCTTGCGTATGGTTAAATGGCATATTTCAAATCCCTTTTGTAATAGTCTATTTTTCTTAAAAAACAGTGTGATAATCACAGTGATTTTTTTAGTAAAAAAAAGTTTAGAACACCGAATCATCTGGTTTCTTATTATAACTTTTTTAGGCCGGTAATATCTGACAAAAATTTAATAATTTCAAAATTTTATTACTAATTAGTAATATTTTTTACATTGAAAATCAGTTTGGCAAAGTTTTAAAAAATTATTCTAGAAACTTCGATAATTTGATAATTAAAAATGGCTTTATTAATAAGTTCAATTTTATATATTCAGAATATAAAGACGCGTGATGCATCCAATAATATTTTAAAAATAAAAAAATTGTTGAATAAAGAAACAATTTATTAAAAAACAATGGAAAACTGCGAACAAAAATCTAATAGAACACCCTGATAAAATTAATAAAAAATATCGAACAATTAAAAAAATTCTAACATGGATAATTTAAATTAAGTAGCTTTTATTTTCTATGAGCCTGCGCGCATAAAATTAAAATAATGTCTAACAAAAAATTTCCTTCAATTTTACCTTTTATATATCATTATAAATAATATTTAGGCACGAAAAATAAAAAAGCACATCACTGTACGTTATTTGATTCAATAAATCTTTGTCAACAAAAGCCCACTAAACAAGGTTATTTGATTCCTCTTTATTCTTTTACAAGGTTATAACCAAATCAAATTCTTTCTTATCAAAAATTTTTGGATAAAATATTTTAGAATTTAAAAAAATAGTACATAATCTGAAACTTAAGGTTTAGGAAAAGTATTAATTTTTAATGTGACTTGTGTAAACTAATTTTAGCAAGGCTTAAATGCTATATATATTTTTTAAGAAAGAACATGTCGAATTGTTATTTGAAAATTTAGTAATTATTATTAGCTTTAAACAATATGACAGAGCACTCTTATTTTTACGCAAAAACAAAGAATTTTATTCAATCAAAAAAAATCTAAGCGGTTTTTGAGCACAAGATCAATTTTTGAATGTAGTTATAATTCTCTGGTTCAAACACTTAATACTTTATTTCAACTAACGTAAAGAATAGAAGCTCAGTGTTTCTATGAAAAATATTATTCTATGTGTTATAAGAATTCAAAATTTACCTTAATTGTTGTCAAATTCCAACCCAAAGACTAAATTTAGTAAACAAATAATGAAATTTTAAAACTACGCATGCTTGGAAATGTTAACAAAATATATCGGGCGTTATTTCTTGTGCATATTCATAAAAACACCTGAAGAAAAAAAAAGAAATAAATTATTTAATTGATTTATGTTCCGTTTTAACTAAATCTACGAAAGATTCGAGATCTCCCTTGGTCATATTTCTAAAAAACATTCTGCAAGGTATTCGAATTCATGAGTTGACGGTGAGTTCCATGTGATTTTTAAAATATTCATAGCACATAACAAAACTTTAAAAATTTTGAATGGACACATTTTGATCTTGAGTTTTAATAAAATTTTGTTGGTGCACAATTATCTGATTTAAATAACCATGTTTTGCTAAGTTTGAATAAGCCCTTTACCCATGCCATATTATAGTGGTTTCTTTTTGTATTATTAGTTAAATAATAGGCAAATAGACTTCTCCTTTGCTGTCTTCCACATATGCCACAAAAAATTTCCTGCTCAGTTTAGATATTTGGATTCCACCAAGCATTCATTGTTTGCGAAATAATCGCTCACTGTTGTATTTTCTTTTGAAGAGAAGGATTTGATTGATTTAAACAAGTGTATTGAGAGAACCTATTTGAGTGGCCATATAAATCTCAAAGAATTCAGCGCAAATATCGCACCAGAAGCGATAGCAACTTGTTACTGTTTGTCTTGAAAATTCAAAATCGTTAATCACGAGATTAGATGGATAACTCTTTGCCCAAAATGTATTAAAAGTATGCATTTATTAAGTTCCAATTTTGACATTGAAAAAAAGGGTTTTTACCCTATTTATCTAGATTTAGCACAAAATTTGTTAAAACTTCGGAAGTTTTCGTGATCCTTAATTTTAGCATTGCTCACTTTGCATAAAATCCTCTATCCGTGGCATTAAGGGCATTTAATTGACTGCGCCACTAATTCTCTTGTTCTCAGCATCGTAATAATGTCATCTATCAATTTAAATTTTTCATAAAGTTCAAATACTTTCATAATTTCATCTTTAATTTTGGCCGAAAACAACCGAATGCAACTAATTGAGTATTTATATTGCCCTTGCCACTGTAATTTTCTCAAGAAATATTAATGGTTGAGACAATTCTCTTACTTTCTATAAATTTTTTATTTTTTATTTAGCCATCATAACTCATTGCTTAAAAATCGAGCTAAGAGAAAATTTAAAAAGGAAAGATTTATGCAAAAACTTGGTTATATTTTTCGGTTCATTGCTTGCTTATATTTTTATTCAATAAAAATTTACTTAATTTTTACTTTATTACTTTTAAAAATAGATTTTTATTTTTTGTAAATTATCTCTTAATTTCAAAACGAAAATAGGTATTTTTTTATAGTTTGGGTTATTCTATGGTGATTACAAAACCGTTAAATTTATTAAGCAGCATGCGCTTGATGTTTTTTAAAGGGCAAATTTTCAACTGATCCCGTTCGATTCTTTTGATAAAAAATACATAAAAGTAATCAGGTTCGATTTTAGTTTATTAATGTGTAATCAAACCTGGAACTCCTATTATAGATTCTAAGTATTATTTCTTCTATCTTTAAACAATAATTAAAAAAATAAATATACAATTTATTTCCGTTATAATGTTTAAAACACACTTGGTTAGTGGTGTCTTAATTGTTTATCAAAAATGGATTTTATTCTCCATCATGATCAACAATTATTTCGTTGATGTCCCACGTGTTCCAAACTCATTGTTTTTAGAAAATTTAGATTTTTAAGTTATATATTTCAAATTTTAATATTAAAAAATACATGAAAAGGTTTTTAAATCCATAACTTTAAAACAGCTGACAAAAAATAAATTGAAGTTAGGCGCTAATTCTACAGGTTTATATCATGATAATAATTTTCGCTAAGGGATAAAACTTAATTGCATGTGATGAATGAAAAAAATAAACTCTGAAGATAAGTTAAATGAAATAAACAAACGTAAAACTCTGTATTACTTCTAGATTTATCGGTCAAGAAATGCTTTACGCAGCAATGAATGACAAGTATATATTCTGGTATAATTCTGATACTAAAAACAAATTTTTTGAAAAAAAGCTTTCTGGGAGATATTAAAAATTGATTGTAAAAAATTTTACAGAATTCGACAAATCCATAACTTTAAAGTTTGGAGTGAGGATTATCTTCATATTTTAGAGAAGTAAATTAGAGAAATTAAAGGTTTGTTGCTTCTTGGTTGAGAAACGCAAACATTTTCAAAAATGAAGCATGTGGTATCAACTGTATGATTTTTCAAGAGTTATTTTTAAAAAAATAACATAGGTTTAAAAAAATTAAATTCCGGTTTTTAAAATATTCAAAGGCGATTTTCGCTCAATTATTTTTATTTAAATAAGATTTAATCCTTTGATTTTTTTCAATGGAAAATAATTGTCTGCATTTTTTACTGTTAAGTCGCAATAATTGATGATCATATGCCTTTAAGATTAAATCTTTTAAATGAATTTTTTTAAGTTTAAATTTAAAAAATCATTAAACATTATTGTATCAATTCGAGAGAATTTCGGAATTTTTTAATTTTCATCTGCGTAAATGGATTATGTCTGTGGCCATTTACGAGAATGACGTTTGTCGATTTATTATAGTAGATTGATTCTCATCGTACACGCGACTTAAAAATTGACTCCAATACAGTGTCTCTTTATTGAAAGATAGGTAGGTAAGTTTAAAAATTATAATCGTTTTTTTATTTGAGGGTGCACCTTAGTAAATTTTATGCCTTCTTCCTCTCAATTCTACAATAATTGGCAACTCAAAACTTAATCTCAAATTAACTTACCTAAAGATATTTTTCCACACTTTTCTCTGTCTCCTACTATGTTATCTTTTTCATTTTGGAAAAGATTTAATTGGAATTTTTTTTACTATTTTAGCTATAAGTTTAATATTACATTCACAATCTTACTTGACTTGTCATTTTTATTTCTCAAAACAAACTCTCAAAATTACTTAAGTTCGTAGAAATAATTCTCAGGATTAGTCTTTTAGTAAGCGTATTTTTTATCAAGACCTTTAATCCCATTTGTAACTCTTATTAATAATGTAAGAAATTTCTATTTTACTTTCTTGGCTACGATTAAATTTATGTAAAGCCGTATAATCGATGAATCAAATAATTAATTGCTCATCTCACTTTAACCCTACATTTTTAGTTTAAATAATGTCAAAAATCAGTTGAAATTCTTTGGATGAAATTAATTTTAAAGAGCAAAATTCAAAAAATAAGTTGCGTTTCAAATGTAAAATTTAAAAATGAAAAATCGACGATAATACAGAAGATAAGCTCATCTTTGGTGATGGATAAGGTCTTTCACTTGCGCCACCGACTGGGTTACTTTCCTGTCGCTAATGGCGCGGTCGAGCAATATATAGCCTCTCCGGTCAAATTCAGATCCTTGGCTTCTAGTGCCAGCACGGTTTTCTTCTGAAGGGGCAACAGCGACTGCTAGCTAGAAAACAGTATGACAACTCCAACTGTTTTGTGAATCGGTCGTAAAGGAATAAATGCATTCAAACAGAAACCACTCGTGCCTAAGGTTATGGCTGAAGACCCTAACTGCAGTGATGTGCTGACGTAAATGGCCAAACAGTAGGTTGCAAGGAAAAATTAACTTTTTAGCAAGTGAACAAACCATCTGCCGATTTCGGTTCTGAGTTTGAGCCCGAATGCGGCCTGACAAGCAATGAGGTAGATTATATGATCAAAGCCATGAAAATCCCTACGGATAGGCGTCCATTCCAAGTGATGATGTAGACGCATTTGATGCAGTCATACTTGCTTGTTTCTGATATAATTCAGCAATGTTGAAGTGATTTGATAGCACTTCATCTTTTAACATTCGAGCTTAAACCAGACCTGTTGATTGTCTTCAGAAAATTCAAACAGACCATTTGGAACATATTTTTTCAGCCTAAAATAGTTAACAAAAAAACCTTAACTAGTAAAAAATCATTTCGACTACAAAACACCAAAATTTATGAAAAAAAACATTGGATTAATGAATTTCGTTTGATGACGTAAATCTTCAAAAAAACTAGCCAACGATCCTTTTTAGTCCTTAAAATAAAAACTCATTAGACACAACGGTTAAAGGTTTAAATTCCAAAGCTTTTTTGAAACGATTTAAAATTTAAAACTTTAACGAATCCTGATTGATAGATAGTAAAGCCACAACTAATCATCATTTTAGCAATGACAAAAAAATATAATTGTTTTAAAGACGAACAAAAGAACAAGAAACAGGAAATATTTATTCGATGTAACGAGCATAGCTTTTTTTTTATTTTCTCTTTTGAATTATCAAAAAATTTAAAAATATTTGTATATTTACCTTCCACACTAATTATTTCCATTCAAAAAAATGTATCTAGACAAGCCCAAATATTTTGAATAATGAATTATTTGATCAATTCAATGGCCAAATAGTCTTAAAAACATTTTAACACAAAACCTTAAAGAACTTGTCGTATTTTAGACTTTAGAAAAGTTCATAAGAAATTAGAAAATATTATAATGCCCTGGGTAGTAAATTTTAATAAAAGAGTAGAATAATAAATTTATAAATCTACTTCCATACAAGCCGAATGAAACTAGGGAGAAAAAAATTCAGATCGCGGTAATTACTACACGGTAAGTTTCGTGTCAGGGCATGTTTCCACGATTTTAATTTATTGTAAAGAAGAGACATAACGTTGCTTAAGAATACTTTAGACAGCCAGATAAGTTAAAATAAGTGTATGATAATTGACTTGCTATAAATAGCCATTAAGTTAATTAAGTTAAGAAAAAATTTAACAACTTATAAATTGTATTAATGCAGGAATTTTGGCATTTTTTAGCGTATCAAGTTTAGTTATGATGACATTATTTACGCAAGTGCACATTGGAAATAAAATAACTGAAAAAAAGCAACTAACAATTTACACTATAAAAAGGATTTTTTTACATTTTTATGAATTTTTTATTTTATGACAAACAAAATCTTTTCACGTGTGTTTCAAGCAGGTTTGCTTGTTATCAAAATACTAAGCTCAAAGTACTCTGCGTTATGCAACTGACTACGAATTTTTATCGAAGGTTTTGACATGGTTGTTTTTGACTTGATATTTTAGAGCAGAATTTATTTTATGATGAGTAGATTTTTCAGTATAATTTTTAATTTTTTTAGGTTAATTTGCGTTAGAGCCGTGCAATAATTCTGAAGTTATCTAAGTTTTTCTGCAAAGAAGCTGATGTGTTAGTTTAAATTAAATTTATCTTTTAATAATGTATCAGAGTAGTCATTTAAGCATATTTTGTGAAAATCCACCGAAATTCTATTCCTTAAAACTCATCGATATAAAGCATTATTACAAGATTAGAAATGATATTGTTTAGACGACAATCAATGTTTTAGTTTTTAAAATGGTCGAAATCACAGGATAGAAACGGTTTTAAAATTTTTTATTGTGAAAAAGGCTATTTTTAGTCATCCAAAATGTAATGTAAAGTTTATCCTAAGAAAAAAACTGACCTAAAACAAATTTGGTGTCACTAAAAATTTTGTTGGTTTTAACGTTGGAAAATAATTGCTTAGATTATAACTTAAAAGGTAAAAATAAGATTAAAGTAGCTTTGAATAGATGTGTTATTTTCAGGTGAATAATTTATATCCAAAATATTAATGTTAATGTCTGCATAGGGTTTCAAATTACCGTTTTTTTCAATACTGTCTAAACTCCAATTTATTCATTCGATAGTAATTCTTTTTGGAATGTTGAAAAAAATCCTGCCTGAATTAAAAAATTTTTAAAAAAATTTTTTACCAATAAATTCATTGATAGACAAAAGGCATTATAATTTTGTTATTTAATACTGGAAGAAATTTAACACGCTTCGTCTAAATGTAAGATAGAAAATTAAGTAAATAAAAAAAAGGTGGGAGAGCTTGTTAACAAATTGTATGTTGAAATTCAAAACCAATTTATGCCCAGAAAACAAGGCGTTTAAAATAAACGTAACTGAAGTACGATATAAGGAAATAAAATGTCAAAGAATTTTTGCCCAAAAGAGGATGAAGGATCTTGAATGTGATTTAATTCATGTCAATAATAAATTTGTTTTTTAGTTTTCAAATTCAAAATTACTTTAAAAAAAATCATGAATTGAGTAGGATTATAAAGGTTTTGAAATATCTTTTTTTTTTGGAAAAAATATGAAATATTTAATTTATAATCTAAAAGTTTGATTCTTCATCATAAAAAGGTTAGTTACTGGATTTTTCATAAGCTGGTGGTGGTTCATTGTTAAAATTTTCTGGGTTTTTTTCTTTATATGCAGGAAGCTGTAGTAATTTTTTACAATAATCAGAATAGTCCACGCTATCATCTAAATGATTATTAAGACAAACAAACCTTCAAAGTTAATGTCATTGTAAACATCTAGATTATTTTGATTAGAGCGTCTTTTTACAATGATGCGTAAAGCATATGCCAAAAAAAAGTATAAAATATATAATAAAATAAAAAAGAGCAGAAAATAAAAGGCTTGGAGGTAAAACGAGAATTCCTTGAGGGGCTCATCAAAAATGGTGCCATTACACCCCAAAAATGAACAGCATCTTGACAGAATTCCAGTTTCATTTTGACAGGATAAATCAGAGCATGAAAGATAAAAACATTTATCAGCAGTAAGAGTAGAACTATGATTACAATAAAAACAAGGGTTAATAGGGTAAGGATTAAATCTATCCCAATCGGAATAATGGTTAGCCATTGTTTTCATTGGGAAATCAAGAATCAAATTGCTTAAAACGATATATAGAATAATAAAATCCATTTTGAAACCGATCGTAAACATACGAAAGCGATCAATGAGCATGCTTTCATTCTTCCATGTTGAATTATTAAACGTATAAAAGTACTAATTTCATAGTTGATGCACGACACAGGCAATTATGCCCTTTAAAAAAGATTCCTTTAAACATTGCTAATTATGAAATAAACTTGTGAATTAATTTTTTTAATAAATCCCATGACAACAGAAATAACCTTTAATGAATAAAATGCATTGAAAAACGAAATGAAACAATCAAAGACTTAAAATTTTTTTCAGGTTTTTTTTGGAAGGAAAACCCGTATTATATTAATAAACCTTTAAGTATTAGCAACGTCGTGTTTTAGTTAACGCCTGTAAAATTTACTTCATGGATTAAAAAACTCATATTTTACAGTTAAACAAGCTAGATATAAATGATTTTTTTATCGAAAATTCACATAGCAAAAAACTTAAAATAGTAGTGCTGCAACCAAAATAAATTTAAATTTAAATTTTATTTTATTACATTTTTATGGTTTTCTGTACTTAAAACAGAATTTAAGAAGAAACTCTATGGATAATGGAATAATTTTGCATTAAAATTTTCTTATAATTCCATAACTTTTTTCCTCACGGAAGAGAACGATTGGATAATTTGCCTCTGATGATTATGAAATTTATATATTTGTTCTTTTGTTAGCTTCAAAAAAAAGCAACACAAACCCGATCTAATACGAGAAATAAAATTTAAAAATTAAACTAACACTTAATGTGAAATTCAAAAAAATTTTCAAAACTTAATTCTTATAACACATTATTATTTTTCAAATTAAAAGGGAGTGTGGTGTTTGTTTTTTTTTATTGATGATAATTATTAAAAGCATGAAGCAAGGCTAAATGAATAAGGAACACTGTTTTACGTTAAAAAAATGAAGTAGCTCGTATATTTGAAAACAAATAGGAAGCCGCCAGACTTTATGGGTTCGATTTAAATGTAATTCGAATGAATATTATGTTTTATTAACGGTAATTTGGTGGATAAAGCCAGAGTCTAAATCAGTACGTTTGTGTGACTTTTACTGCGGGTTAGGATTTGCATTTGATTAGCACACGTTCGAACATGTATTTCGGCGTGAGCCCAACCCTTTTTCTGTCTCAACAGGTCTTACGACCAACTTAGGACAAGTTATAATTTTGTGGTAGATCATTAAAAATATTATAATAAAAGCAAATAATTCTAATCAAATTTTTCCGAAAAAGAAGAGCTAAAAGAGGAATTGGAATCAAAATTATACTCATATATTATCAGGTATCGTAAACAAATAAAAAAAACTGTGAACACAGGAATTTGGTTCTACACATAACGCATTACTTTGGCAGTTAAAATTAAAATTCTCATTTTTTGAACCATTAAAGGGATTAACAAATTTGTGTTTACATTCGCCCTTGAAAAATATTCTTCACAAAAAAAAATTTGAATTTAATGACACATATTTCAAAGTACAATGGCTGACTTGGTGAGAGATTTACCAGATTAATTTGCAATTAGTAATCGTGTGACCCATTCGAGGCTAAACGCGTTGCTTTTTTTTTGATAAAAGAGCTAAAAATAGACTTAAGTTTAAACCGCTGAGTGTAAGAAAAAAAGGTATATAGTCTATCAGAAATACAGAGTAAATTTTTGCATTTTAGTATTTTAAAATGACCTCATGCGCATAGACTATGATTCCTTAATCAAAGTTCGTTGTTGAGTCTATTTATTATTTTTAGTGAATAACGCTGGTTGATTTATGACCCAAGAATGTATTGAAGTACTGAAATATAATGCATTAAAATCAACCCAGAAATCAGAATCTATAAAAATGCAGAAATCGATTTTGTTTGACTTCCCATACAATAAACATGTCTCCATCCCAGTTGATAAACTTTTTAAATGACAAAAAGTATCTTTTTTCCATGTCAGATTTTAATTAAAGGTAATGGCAATTGACCAGCGCATTAGTCGTTCTTTTAAATCTAAATTACACAATAAGCTTTATAAATAATTACTTAGTGTGATCGATAAAAATCAAATTTTCAAATCAAAAACTTGGAATTTTTTGACTGGGCAGTATTTTTTGAAGGGTTGTGTCATAGTTAAAAGCGTTTAACATTTAGCCCTCGTAAATAAAATTTATTTTTCAATCTTTAAAGTGTTTTTGAAATTGTCAAAAATTAACTAAATGCGAGTCATGGAGTTCAAATTATTTAAGAATTTTTTCAATTGTCCATTTATACAATTCTCGATGCTATTGTGAAGAAAATTCTCCAGATTCAGATTTCGATAATTTTATTTCCGGATATAACAAATTTTATTGTTAATTTAAGCACGTTCTAAATCATATAGAAAATGACAAATATGAACAAGAGTGATAAAATGAAGTCTTTAACGCAAACATTCTACAGTCTTTAAGGGAATTTTTTGCTTAATTAAAAATTACTTTCTCAACTTATTGATATTTGTAAAAAAATTCATCGTTAGAAAATATTTAAAAAAAAATTTAATTTCAACCATATTTTTTAACTTGCATGGTTATTCATCGAAACCTTATTAAAGTCATAGCAGAAACAAAAAATTACAATTTTCGCTAGAATGTAGAGGAAAAAATGAGAATTTAAGTTTATTGAGTTGACTCTTCACTAAATTGACCCACTTGCTATTCATCTTTTTAGCACATGCCCACAAATTCAAATCAGTGTAAACAATAAGAATAAAAATAAAAGCTACACAAGGACAATATAAAACTGAGATAGACACAAATTGTATAATGCTAGAAAATTAACAAATTCATGGAAAGTTGTGCAGAATTGTCCAAAATATTGCATTTAATTTTAATGTTGTAAAGGACTTACACTCCATCAAGGCTATTGCATTTAATTTTATAGTAATATGCTTTTATAGCTTTTCAATAACGTTCTTCATTCATATGTTTTGACCATGCTGTTGGGCGCCATCCACTAGGAGCAATCCTACTTTTTTATAAAAGCTCTTGGAAAGTGCTAAATTTTCGAGTGTTTCTCTTCTTAGCTTGTTATAATGAATTTTTTTGACAATTTTCAGTCAATTAAATGTCCCTTAATTTCAGGTATTTGAATGGTGATGAAAAAATATTATGGACATTAATTTATACAAAAATTAATATATATGCCGATAGTTGTTTTTTTGACAGGTAAACTTTATCAATTACGCTAAAGCAAGATTTTTAAATATACGATCCATGGGCCAGAATTGGTCTTGCCAATCTGAAATTTTCGAAAAATTTATTGCGCAGCCGTCAAAATAACACAACTATATGGTTTGTATGAGTCAAAAAATTAGAATCGAAAGACTTAACCTTTATTTCTGACTAAGCAGTTAGTCACAAGAAACAGTAAAACAGTTGGCTACATTATTCAAAGACTATCTAATGTATCATGTCTTTGAAGAATACTCGTTTTCTCAACTTACATAGATTCTGTCAGTAAAAAGTAAGTAGGACGACTTTAGACGAACACATTATGATGGCCACATCGGATCATAAAAAATAAAAAGATGATGTTTAAAATAGCTTTTTCAATATTTTTGGACGGATAATTTTTTATTCGAGGAACTTTTTGATAGCTTTTTGTGCTTTATTTATCAAGAAACTATTTCTTTTCCAAAGGAATTAAATATCAAGCCACATTTCAATACGAACCATTTAAGTAAATTTGATGGTTATGTTGGCTAAGCCACGACAGATTAAATCAATTTGTTGAAACAACATATCCCTGGTTAGCAGCTTTTCTTCAATGTGGGCTTTTCAGGGTTCCGTACCAACACTAAAGATCAATTTTTGATTGCAGAATCTATTGATAAAAGAAAAATCTTCAAATATGCAGTTTTAGAAGGATTGCTTACAAATTTTAATGGAAGTGATAGTGACAAGCAAGAATTCTCTCTTTGAAAATGTTAAACTATTTCACTAAATTGATGCAGAACTAGTTAATAACATTGAAAGAAATATTATGGATACATCGGTCATAAACTCAATAGTTGTGAGTTCAATAGCGTTGAGCTTAATCAGAGAACTGATATGCGACGCCGCTTTAACATAAAATTGTTGAAAGATAAGTTATTAAAACTTTTGTCATAGTCGATGAGTAATTGATTTTCTCAAATGAAAAGAAGAAGAGTAAAATACATACTTTTAAAAAATTAATCAGGTAACGAATAAAAAAAAGATTCTATGAATAAATTGGTTGATATTATGATCAATAGGATTGCCACAACAAGTTAACATAAAATATTTATAAATTTTTTAACAAAATCAGCTTTTCATAAAACTCATGCGCATTACAAAATTATTCATTAGAAAAACCAATGCTTCAAGACTTGTGAAATAAAGAAATTGATAAAAAAAAGAATTAAGATCAACTTTATTAAATTCAGACGTCAAATCAAAAAAGCTTTAAATATTTTTGGTTTAAGTTAGAGAAGATCCTGATATGGTTTACTTTTAGAAAATTTTGCTGGCTTAGTTGGTTGCCCAATTATTCGGATTCTGAGGTCTTAAAGATAAACTAACAATAATCAAGACAAGAAATCAAAAGATGAATGTTTAATAAATTATGACTAATTTTTAAATGACTTGGTATTTTTCGTCAACACAAGGAATTTTATTTTGAAGTTGAATGTCAGACTTTAAGGAATTGACGAGCTAATTCTTACATTGCACGAATAGATTGTAATTCTTATTCAGATATAAAAGTCAACTAACTTAAAGATGGCTCTGAAGAAGGCTTACATTGACCATGTATTCCTAGGAGTACACTGACATGACTTAATCTGAAAATTAATTTGGCTTAATTGTCAAATTTTTTGATGATTTCAAGTAAGGTTTAATGATATCAAAAGGCACTCTGAAATCATGAAGTTAGTCTCTTATCGGTTTTAGTTGATCGTATGGCGATGTCGACAAGTATTGGCTGGAACTCTCTTTTACTCAGAATAACTGTTACTTAGAAGCAGTTTTCACTGAGAATGATTTGCTAAACTTTTCTAGTCGCTATATGGTATCAGAAAATTTAGCTAATATGTCGTAGCACTCCATGAACTTCACTTTTTTAATTCGAATCCTTAAATTTCTGAAACAACTTTTTTTAGAAAAAAAAATAAAAGCATTATCTCTGTTGGCAGACGAACATTTTTTAGCGTTTTCGTACGGCGCAATATCTACCTTTAGAGAACAATAGCCTGCGTGTAAAACACAATTAATGACAAAATTTTCACGATTCTTTTTGAAGCATAATCTTGAAAAACTGTCTTTTTTAGTTTTAAATTAGCAGCATAAAAACTACTTTGGCTTAATTTCTTTTTTAAATTATTTTGTTGATTATCCGGTCTTAACTGTTTAAAATTTATATTAATCAACCCAGTAATTTAAAAGATTGAACACCTTTGTGTTTAAAAGTCGATATTCATATGGCATTCTAAACCTATTTATGAGATTTTATTTATCTTCCTTTATCAAAAAGATAATCAGGTTATTTTGAGACAAGAAATTTTTTAATTGAAAGATAACAGAATTGCTAAATACTGTCTATCAGCAATCATTTATTTGGGTTCGAAAGGCTGACTAAATTATCAAGAATACATAGAAATTAAAGAAACAGTATTCAGATCCGCACCCATATTTTGCTAAAATTACTAAATAAATTTACTTTTTTTCTTTTATTACAAAGGTCTTTTGGGAAAGTAGATCGTTAGGTCATGTCAATTTGATATCTATTACTTGTGTTTGCATTTGAAGGTCAAAATTGTCCGACAAATAATTCTGCAACAAATAGTTATGTTTAGTTAAGGACTCAAAGATAGTCTTTCCAGATTCTCAGTATTTAGAAAACCTTGAGAAATAAAATGTGTTTTTTTTAAATTAGAGATTCATAGATATAATATTTCACGGCAGATAACCAAAAAAACTGAAGGAGGTATTTATTCGAACTGTGTTATCTTCGAGATTTTTCTTCATTACGACCTCTATTTGTTGCAGCTTCTAATTTAAAAATTTACTCTATTATCTCAATGTTCAAGGATTCATCCAATAAATGATTCGTTAGATGGCTATTATGTGTTACACATCACATTACCTTGTGCTTTAACCCAACGCATTTTTTTGTAATCAAAGGAATTTTCGATTTTCCATACTCATTCATGAGAAATACATTTTAAATGAAAACTTATGCCTAAAAATTTTAAGATATTAAAGATTAGCTAACACATGAGATTAAACAGTAAAAAAACACAAACAGGAAGTACGTCACATCATTTTTATAATTCGCGCCAAAATACATGATGTTTTTTTTTTGTCTATTTTTTAATTATGAGCTGATAAACTTTTATAAATATGAAGATAAAAATATGGGGAAGTAAAAATATTTTTACCAACGTCAAAATATCCCAGAGTTATTTAATCCTCAACTCCTAAAATGATCTTTTATTTTATCAACCACTAAAATATTTAACGCATAAAGAGACACTCAAAATATCTAAAAATGTTGTTTTGGTTGGAACCCCCTATTATCAAATAGTTTTGCAAAATTTTTGAATTTAATAAGATGAAAAAATATTATAGTTTCTCCATGATGTCCCATTTCTTGCTGCGTCACAAAAGCTGCAATTCTATATTTTGAATGAATCAGTGAAATCTAATAAAAAAAATTTTAAATGACTTAGTGGACAGTTTTAAGGATGAAGTTGATTCTCGACAGGGATATTTACCTACAAAATTTCTGATTAATTTACTTTTTCATCATGAAAACCTTTTTTTTTTATTTGGAAATAACCATTTAATATTCTACGTTTTCTCATTTACATTTAAGCTTAATTGTGTTTTTGAGTTGTTTTTTAATACAATTGCGCTACTCCAAGACCTTAATCAATATTCTTAACAGGTGATAAAACAATCGACAATCACTGAATACCTGCGTTTAACACATTCCTTTTTTTTACTTTTTAACGACTTTTTTTTTGGTGGTTCTCAGACTCATTTTAGCGACTCATTCATTTGAACAAACGGTAAAACATTCAATTTATATCAAATTAAAAAATAAAACGGACAAACCTTTCAAACTTAGTTTTTCTTTCATATTTAATTACAGGTCGCTCTAAATAATTAAATCTTCGGAAAGTGATATGACGTTTCATATTTTTCCTCGATAAGAGAAAATGTGATTTTTGCCCTCAGTGTGGCAAGGCTGGTATGGGTTGTTTTAAAATGTCTAAAATTGATCTTTCCTACTTTCTGCAAAATTTGATAAAAAAACAAAATTAAAATTGGAGGTCTAATTAAAAAAAATAAAGTCAAATTATATTTTTTGTTCTCAGAAAAAAAGTTTACATGATAATAGGCCCGAGATTTTATCAGATTTTGTTGAAAAATATCAAAAAATTAAGGTTTTAACAAAAATCCCAGATTTAGTTGGTGAAAATCCAGTCCTAAAGTTACTGGTTATGATAGACATTTCTCTTCTTTTGTTTTTATTCTCATTTTACCCACAATATTCCTTTGCGACTCAAATTTTAACATTTGAAATCTTAAGTTAAAAAATTGCCTCAAATACAATTGTGATGTAAGAGCAGACTGACAACGTTATTTAATAATAAGAGTTGAAAAATACAAAATTAAAGTGTATTAGGGTTATGACGAGTAAATGCCAACTCACCATGAATTTTGGGATTTAAACCGAGGTTTAACGAAACTTTATGGCCATTTAAAAATTTATCGGATGGGACGATTACTTTTTACCTCTAAATTGAATAAATTTAAATCCTCAAATCACTCTCTAGCTTTTACATCGATTTTAGAGGATCTTGTATAAACAGTGGGTTATTTAAACAAGGTTTTCATTTGAGGACTTGAGAAACAGCTTTAAAATTCGTTTAAAAATTTCACTTTAACCTTTGTTCGATCGCGAAAATTACCGTAAAATATTTTTGGCACTCAGTGAATAGTGTGTTAATTTACACTCAATTGTTTCAGGTATTTGTTGATGACACATTTTAGCTTTCACTCTATGTTCGCTCTTAATCAATGCATGAAGGAGAGAATCCTTTTCAATGTCCCGATATATCATATAATTTGCTGAAAAAGTATTAATTTTCTCGTTTTTTTTTAAATTGAAGATTTACTGAAGAACAAAGATAAAAAATTTTAACAATAGATAAATTATTGAAGTATTTGAATGACAAGTATTTGAAAGGTAAACTCTGTGATTTCAGTAGCTTTCACCTGCAATAATTTCTGAATAAATAAACAAAATCGTGTCGATCTGAACACAAAAATACCTAATGATCAAATTTGGCAATGAAAGTTAGTAGAAAAGAATAACAGCGAAAATTCGCGATTATCAGTTTACGTTTAAATTTTTGATGGTGATACTCACAATTACGTACATGCGTGGATGATTCAAAAAAAATCTTACAGCAAATAAATAGTTTTAATTTTCACAAATTTGAGTTATTGAATTTGTAACTTTTTTAAGTGGAGCTTTCGATATCCACATGGTTCCAGAATTTAAAAATAAATTAAATTCTAAGTGACTTTGGCATTAAGGAGTAATTGCATTAAATTAAAACAATCTTGACAAACTACGAATTTGATACAATAATGAAACTAAAGAAAAATATTGACACAAAACGAAGATGAAAAAAGAAATTCAGCTTTGATAAAATGACATAGTTTATGATTATAAAATTCTAAAAAACGTTTTGTTTTCTGTAACTAACTGTTGAAAAAAATCAAGTTACCATTAGCATTTAGCAAAGCTACCGGGTCACAAAAATGTGCAATAATAAATTTTTAATGAAAAAATTGATCTTATATTACGATTTTGAATAAATAATAAAAAATATTTATTTATAAGATAAATTTCTACATATTTATTGCGATGCAGCTATGCGGGGTTTTTTTATTGTTATATTATTAAATAAGAGGCATTTTAAATCTCCATTATAAGTGGACGAATAAATTGAAGCTTTATAATCAAATGATCTTTCGAAAAAAGCTCAAATTTACTTTAGATATTTAATGTTGTCAAAACCTATAAGGACCTTGCAGTAGTTTTTATATATTTTGTTGTCGCTGAAAAATTTCAACGATAACAGTTTTTGCAACTACACCAATCGTTGCTATGGCTATCTAGAAGGTACGTTTTAGCCAAACATAAATACAGTAGATTCCGTTCAATCGGGACACATCGGGACTTCGCATTTTGTCCCAATTAAGTAGTTTTCCCAATTACTCGAAGTTAACTTTTTTTTCACTTCAGTTAAATTATTTTGGAAACTAAGGCCATTAAAAAATAATACACATAAAATTAAACAATACATATTTTTTAATTATTTTATTGGGTTAACTTTTGGAAACTGTAACTTACACATAAGTCATTTAAATTATCATATACATTACAAATACTCATATAATATGAACTTATAAAAAAAATTAGATTGAAAAAATAAATGGATAGATAGGTACATAAAAAAATTTTTATGCAAAACATTAGTCAAGTGTTGTCTGTCTTTTGTTTTTGTGGTATTTAACTTCGATAAAATCAGAACAGATATTCAGTTCGAATGTAGGACTCCGTTTAATTTCTTCTAACGTTTTCTTTGAATATTTTTGCTTTGTCCTTCTTGTAATTCAAATATCACGCAGTTGACTTTCTTGTCGTAAAACACGTTATGTTGGATTTTGGTACACCATTTATCCCAGGGAGCCGACAATAACTTGTATTAAGGAGCTGACCTTTTATTGTATCTCACAAAGCTATTTTGCTTTAAAATGTCAAGTTATTTCTTAGCAATTTACGAAGATTCAAATTTAAGAAAAATAAAATTGTCAAAAAATAAGTTCACGCACTGTTCACGCGCAAGATGTATTAGTAATTGAATAAATGCGCGAAAATTGCGACAATCGTCACTCGAGAGGTGAATTTGAAATTTAAAAAAATTATTTTACGTTCCCCTTATCAGCTGTGAGACAACCCATTATTTCAAATTCTCTATACATATTTTTTCTTAAGAATATGTGCAACAAAATATGTAATGTGATCTTAAATTTACTGTCGCAATTTAGTTATACATTTAAACAATTAAACATTTAAATTTACTATTGGTTTGTTCCTTCAATTTATTTTCTTTGAGATTTGTCCCAATTAAGAGGAATTGACTGTACCATTAAGATTTGTAATAAAAAATAGCTAAAAAAAATATATTGATTTCAGTTCATAGGAAAATTTAAAAAAATTAACTACTGTAGATTAGTACAAAATATAAAATATAAATATAAAAAAAAAATTTCATCAAAAAAACATTTTATCTATGAATTGAAATTACAACCTTATAGAGGACTGTGGTTAAATGGCGAGAATAGGTCATAATGATAAAACGACACCAATGCTGTAAAAAATAGCAACACTGTTATAATATAAATAACTTTTTTAACCTCCAAGAGTGGTAGATATATTGCATTTTTTGCTAAAAAATAAAAAAAATGTATCCGCCATTTTTAATGTGAATGAACGCGTGCTCTTTGACCTTTCCTTTAGTCAAAGTTTGCTTGAAAAAAAATCATTTGAATGTCCTTAAAATTTTCTCCTTTATCGATGTACGACTTTGTTCGATGTCCCTTCGACAAAAACCATGTCGTTACTGTTAAACGTTTTCAAGAACATTTTGTGAGATGTAAGAAGGTCATTATTTTTCTTACTAAAGAAGCATCAAAACGAAGGTTTTCTGACCTGTCCGTTTTGCTTTGTGCATGTTGTTTTACCTCAAGATTTCGACCAACATTTGTACTATTGCAGTCTTCGAGTTCACATGTTTCTTTAACCGTAGGCTGATTTACCTATAAATGTTAGCGACGAGACGCTACTTTCAAAACAAAACAAACTTCTTTCTCTAAACCAAAAAGCTAGTGAATCCTCTCTAAAGACTCATTCCTCAATTCTCCCATCGTTGGATAATATTAATAAAGAACATTTACATAAAAACCCTTATAAAAAATATTCGAAATCTTCTATTAACAATTCGTAGTAAGATTTTTTTATCACTCCGCCCTCCCAGCCATTCCTCTTCCGGTCTCTTGTCTGACACCGATTCGAAATTTTTACTTAATGATAGCCCATTTTCTACAATTCTTCAGCCTTTAAACCCCCTAATTAATGTAGTTCTATACGGTAGAAAGTAGCCTTGTCTTAATTACGTATTTTCTCCAATTATTCCAAATGTGTTTTTACAACCAAATAACGGATAAAAAACGCAAGAACTTTTCTTATTTTATATATAAAATGGCTCAAGTTTTTTTCCATCTCGATATTTCCTCGATTCTCTTTTTCACATTTTTTATTTGACTTATAAATGATACAAGCCTCTTGTGGTTAAAATTCACGATATAATTGTCATGTTACAATCCATTATTCTTCCTCAATGGACGACTGACGGCTCCCTTGTGCCATAATGTTGATCCCGAAAATGATGAAATAATGACTAGATAATCAAGAGTCATTGTCTGTCATTGGACTGTCGAACCTTTTTGATAAGTGTTGAACAATCGGTACAAATTTTTACTGTCCCGGCCGGATTTGCAATTTCACGAGCAAAAATGAAAACAATAAAATACAAAATACGTTTTATGCTGCTTAATTTAAACTAGATGAGACAGTCTTGTAAGATTACCCTCGTGATTAGAAAGACTAAAATCTCTCATTACTTTTTTGAAGAAGTATAGACCTACTTCAAAGGTAATGGTCAGAGTACTCCACATTACTCCCGACTATTGACCAGTGAGCAATCTGATCTTTGGTCTTGTGTTTTTTATTCGAAAAAAAGGTTTTTTGCAACAGTAAGTTCTTATAAGAAAAATAATTAATTTATTCGCTTCTTGAATATGTTCGGTATAATTCTCACATGAAGCATATCGGCTGTCAAAGTCCATCGATCATCTTCGGCCAAGGCTATTTTAATGTCATCGCCATTCTGAATGACAGTGAGTTCCAGCTAATATTAATCGACTTTGTGCTTAAAATCAACCAAAAACGGATTTTTGAAAAACTGGGTATTGGTTCTGTGCATTTTGATATCCACTAACCCTCACTTAAAATCATCATACAGTTTTGAAATTTTATGGTATTTCATAAAGGGCCTATTTTTGTAAAAAAATGGTCGAGTTTTACAAACTATTTAAAAATAAAAATATTTAAAATTTTTTCAAATGTTGGTATTATAAATTGCCTATTTTTATTTGTTTTTATCGTAATTTCTATGACATAATATCAGTAAATATATTTCGAAAAGAAACAAGTTTAAATACTAACGATAAATTTGATAAAGTTTTGGGTCTTTAGAAAGATAAAACGACAAAGATTTTGGTGTCTTCAACCAATCTAGATAAATCAACAGTCAATTTAACGAAACGCATGCTCCAAAATTTGAATGGGCCCAGTATTTGATGACTTGTTTGGTAAAACCGAAGGAAAGCTAGTGATTTATCAGAGTTACATTATGAGGTACCTAATAAATATTTAGTGATATTTTTTCGACTCAGGTTGAGTTTTAAATTTCCTAAATAATAACATTTTTACCGAAAAATTTCTGTCGAAGTCAAAGCTGGTAATTAAAAAGTAAAAGAGATTCCATAAGAATAGGCTGCTTAAAAACCGACGATAATTAAACAAAACGTTAAGAATTTTGTAGCAGAATACTTGGAAGTATACGCACCGATATATCTTTTATTGGGTGAATCAGACTTTAGCCTACTTTAATCTTATAAAGGCATATATGTTAATTAAAATCTTACTTTTTTTTCTAGTCTAATTTAGTGACGAAATATTTCACTCGGTGTTATAAGTTCAAATCGAGGAGTTGATTATAAACTCATTAATGGTGCATATACACAAAATGAATATTTTAACTGTTTTTAGAGGAAGTAAATGATAAAAATATCTTTAGTCAAAATTCTGTGGTTTTTATGGACAATGAACAATTTTAACATTCGGAGAAAATAAAAACCTTTAATGTTACTTCAAGTATAGAAGTTATTTTCGTACTCGGTATTCACATGATTTTAATCTGAATAAAAATTTATCTAGTTGTATTAAATTAAAAAATAATAAAATTTGACCAAGGCCATGCAATGGGAATTGTTTAAAATAAAACAATGTTCGTTCATTCGACACCATAACCGCAACTATTTCAATTATTGTTTGCAGTTTTTAACAAAAAAATAAAAAATATTATATTAATGAAATTTTGATTCTTTCAAAATATTTCAATCGTTTTTTTATTATTATTTTTTTTATTTTTGAAACTGCGTCATTTGATGATTTACCCTCAAAATCAAGGTATTTCTGAGGGTAATGTGTTGGCAGGACCGGAAGAAAGAAATAGGCGACGTACAGTCTTCTTTAGAAACGGCTGTGAGTAGAGTAACTAAAAAAAGGAATTAATGTTACACTTTTTTGTCCAATTTCTGAAATTATTAGTAATTTTGTTGAAATCACATGAAACTCAACAGAATTTCGTAATATCGATTAAAAATGCCAAGTCGTTTTACCATGAGTCATCATCGATTGAACAATTAACGTTTTCTTTGGTTGCCGGGAACGACTTTATTTAACCATGTAAATTCCAGAATCTGAATAATGTTGATAACTTGCTAAGCCAGTAAACGTAGCGAAATTTAAGAACATCATCATTGTATGACTTTACTTCCACGAGACAGGATTTTTACAATTTATGATTAAGGCCTATAGATCTGATGATGTTGATCTTGATATAACTTTCTAGGACTCGTTTCCATATAAGAGTCTTTATGAATTTATTTTCTTAATTAATAATTCAATAATGTGTAATGATTTTGTGAGGCATCGATTTTTCGAAGAAAGGAAAAAAATTCCTCTGGTTATCTTTAAATAGAAACCCCATCTGTTGTAATGCTCATCAGTTGATTGAAAACTTGAACTTAATGGTTTCCTGATTGACTTTTTCAAGGACGAAATTTCCTATTCTTTTCTCCTTCATGAGACAAATATTCAATAATTCCTCTGACAAACATTGTCTATTGAGCGGTGTCACATTTCAATGCTTTCGTCGAGCGCCAAACTGTAAAACTGTTCAGCAGTTAAGTCTATGAATCAATGGATCGTTAATATTTGTTACCATTTCATCAAATCTCACAACAATTTATCAAAAAAGAGGGAAAATATAAAGAGAAATTCTTGTTTGGAACGACCACATAAATAAATATCTTTAAGCCATTCTTCACAAACTGCTCATCTAAAGAGAAGTTTTACTTTTTTTACCATTTGTCTTTGCTATCACAAAGATAACTTAGAATGCTGCTTCGGAACTTTGATTGGCTTAATCGAAGAAAGACTGCTATATTAGGAATACTTTGTTTGAAAAATTTAATTCGATAATTTTCGACTCGACTGACAAACTATCAAATTTAAAATCATACCTCACACTGTAATGTCGATAGACGTTGTATTTCTTTATAAAAACTATAGTTAATTAAGAAATCAAGCACAAACTACTTCGAAGTTCTATTAAGAAAAATCTTTAATCCACGAAAATTCAACAAGGATTTTTTAACATGAATTTAAAAATTTTTGAAGTAAAGGTGTAGCCATTACAATGTCAATGTTTAGAGTAGTCGGACCTACTTTTAAGTGACCACTTCAAAGATAGTTGTGTGCAAGGTTATTCCTTAAAGGCAAAAAATATTCAATATTCATTGATCATTGTATCCTATCGAATAGCTTTTGGTCTTGCCACGAACTGTTAAATTAGAAATGGACGTCACAGATAATGTGTGTGATCTACGCGGATTCTAAACAAGGAAAAAATTGATACTTGGTTATACCGGCAGCTGCGCATTAAATTTTGACAAAATTATTGACGAATTGCTCGTCGTATGCTAGACACTGTTGGTCAAAACCTCGATTTTTAAAAATTATAATATAAAATTATAAAAAGTGGAAAAAGACATAAACTTTATCGATTCATCGAAAGCGAATAGGTTGGCATGTTAAAATATCGAATCAATCTTTCACATTATTAGTTTAAAACGGGGATTTAATTGGGTTCAACCAAAAGTCCCATCTGATTCATGTAAAAAAACGAGTTATGAACGAATTGACTTCACAAGAATAAAATGATAGAGTTTTAGAATTGATCGAAACTATGGTTTATGGAAATTATTTATGCTTAAAGTTTAGAAAGAATTTAAGGTTATGATTTTTTTGGTTTAATTAAGCTTGAAACAAAAAAATAAATTAAAGAAAAAAATGAGGGATAAAAAGTTAGTATTTAAGGGACAAAGTTTTTGGCAAAAAAGGGTTTTCCATGACCAGGAACAATAACGTCAGCAAGCTGAAGAACTTTTTCACGATTTTTTTGCTGGTTTATTGGATCGAAACTCATCTGCTTCCAATACAAACGATCTGCACCGTGTTCAAATAGATCACCGGCAATAACAATTTTGTTGTATTGCGTTCCTTCGAAGAAGGCGTTGTAAACAATCACAGAAACATCGTCTGCAGTATGACCAGGGGTAGGAAATACCTAAATATACAAAAAATAAAAACTTCGACAATTCCATCTACGATAGTGTAATTTCCTCCTTGGCGTAAATCATTATCAAAATATTGACATCCTTTATTTACATCATAGGAAACAACATGTCTAGCTTCTGGAAAAAGTCCAAGGTTTCCGATATGATCAGAATGACCATGGGTACACACAACTGTCGTTATTGACTCAGGAGATAATCCTCGATTGGAAAGGGATTCGAGTAATTTTTGACGTGAAAAAGATCCACGGGGATCCACGATAATTTTTTCGTACTTTGTTGTGATAAGAGTACAAGTACAATCAGCTAAATAGTAAGAATCCGAAGAATCCCGTATATAAAAGCCGTCATTCAAAATTTCAACAATCGTGGAACTAGGATCCATTTATATAAATAAAATAAACCTTCAACTGTATTAATTACAGAAAGATTTAATGGACGTTGATTGCGGGCTGCATTTTCGCGAACAATTGTTTATGAACCTTGATTCCTACAATCAATGAAAATTTTTTGTCAAGAGTTAAAAGAATAATATTTTTTTAAATAAAAGATTGCCGGCTAGTTAATAACTCAATTTTTCCGATTAAATAATTTTAAAAAATGATTTGTGTGAGAACTCATTTCTTTCTTGACTAAAGAAAAAATTTAAGAATATTTTCTTAGTTTTTAGGATAATTTTTGCTATTTAAAATCACAAGGTGATATTCTGTGTTATCGCCACGTGTTACAATGTTTACCTGATCAATAAAAAGCTACGAAAGCACCTAAAAGTTTACCTTCATAAATAAAATAAAAAAAATAAATCCCATTATTTTGATATAAATAATGGAAGGTTGTAGTAAGATGACATAAATTTCGCTCGTGTAACACAAAAAATAAAATTTTTATCTATTTGTTTTAAAATTCCCTTCGACGATTTTTTACCCCGTCTAATAAAAATTGATTTATCTCTTAAGAGATTATCATTAAAATTTAATGCAAAAAATTTATTTCGTGATAAAGCTAATCAAATAAACTGCAAAAAGAAGGATAATTCTTTCTTACAATTACTGGGCCTTGAAACTTCCCTCTTATCTGTCCTGACCTCGGTTTTTAAATGAAAATAACTTTGTCTTCCGTTAAGTGACATGTAAAACCCTAAACAAATCCGCTGAAAGAGGCTCTCTAATGCCACCCATAGTTACCTATTGGCTCTAAGTTCAATCTCAATCGTGAGGACTGGGAACGGAAAAAATCTAACAGAATTTTAACCCTTTAAATGGTTTCTATAATGCTGAAAAATTTTATTAGTACAAAAAGACCGTGGAATTTAGTTATTTAATAAAATTATCAATTTAATTCATTTACGAATCATGGTCATACTCATATTTCTTATCAAGGGGTTAACATCCGAAAACATATTCCAACGGTAAATGATCAAGCAGTATTTTGTATTTAAATCGAGTCCTGATTAGTTTAAATTTTATCATGGAATAAAAATTGCTGATTCTAGTGAAGATTAAGACTGAATAAGTTTTAAAATTTTTAAGTGATTTCTGAAATAGAAATTGTTAATGTGTACTAGAACAAAGATGGACAAACATTTTACATAAAAAGGCAATATTCTAAACCTTGTAAGACCATTCGATATAAGAATATTAAATTCGTGTATTTTTAACAAAATCTAACTTTTTTGAAACATGTACACGAGTATATCTTTTGAATTATTAACCCTAAGGGCTCAATAATAAACTCAATAAGTTAAATTAGAGCCAACCATTTTGACAGTGAAAAAAAATTGTTGACGTGTTGACTGAAATTCCTCAAGTCGTTTTAATCCTTTGTTCTGAACATTTTTTCATATCATCCAAAAATCCTTGCGAGTAAAAAAAACTAAATTAGCAAGAGTTTGACCTTTCATTTACAAGAAGTACTTAGTGACGATATGTTGCATACTTAATAGATTCTTAAAAATAGGTTCAGCATAAAGTGATCAAAGACGCCTTACTCGATTTTCTCAACCCTGCTAAAAGATTTAACTGTAGACTTTTACTTTAATAGGTATACAACTATCCTAACTCATCAAAATTCAGTGATTCAAATATCAATAAATGTTACAATTTATTCTTCAAAAAATATATTATGAGGGAGAATGACGCTAAATCGAGTCTTCAACGCTAAAGGAAAGTCTAAAACCGAACAACGAAGTTACCTGCAGACCAAAAAGTCTCAATTTCAGTCACACTACCAAGTATCAAAACTATAGCTTATAATCAACAAGAATTTTTTTCATCCAAACTGTAGGATTTGTTGCTACAACATGACTGACTTGATGTTATAGCAGAAATTTGGAATCGACACACCCAATATTTATAACATTCAGAATTAGATATGTATTTGAGAGTAATTTACTCTATTAATGATAAAATATCAGAAAATACAACTCAAATTCATTATAAGATAGCTCTAAGATCATTTATGAATCTTGCAAAAAAATGAGAATTGTTGATTTCAAATACATTTTCTCGATCATTATGGTATCAATCTGATAGCGCTTGTTAAATATGAGCAACTTGTACAATGCCAAATATATTGTCATTAACCATTTACATAGTTAATCCAATCGATAATAATTTTTGGTAAATTAACTGGATATTCCTGTTAATACTGTGGATCATTCAATTAAAAAAAGATTACATTATATATATTTTATTCCAATTGAAATGTTAGAATAAATCGTATACATTCAAAACTTTTGGGTTTAAATGTTGTCTTTTTAGTTATTTAAAAATAATTATTAAAAGGATTTGATTTATCATATTAAGTAAAGTCTTGAGAGGAATAAACTCTGTGACAAAGATATCATATCTATCCACACTGACTGTGAGAGTAACAAGGTTTGGCAACATTCACCTCATTTTTATAAGTGTATAAAAAGTTGTTTTTTGGATAAAATCATAACTTTTTTTCCTTGAACGAATATAAAAATAAATTAAGAATTTATGCAAAAAATTCTTCAATTTAACTAAAAAGTTAAAGAACTCCATCAAAATAATCGATAAATTCTCGAAACGGTGGACTGGGTTATTAAATCATTACCTTAGATAAAAAATTGTTAATTTATAAAAGGACTAAATATTATTGAATGTAAAATTCTAAAATTTAAATCACAAAGACTAAAAACAGTTAGTATTATGAAGTAATTTACTCTAGTAACTGCTGAAGAGTATTGCCACAGTCAGCATGTTTCGTTGTATGATGGCGACTAATTTGTACATTTAAAAACGAAACCACTTTAATTATACAGAAAAAAAAGTTTTTTGCTCAAATCTGTGAAAAATTACAAAAAAGAATTTTCTCAACTCCAAACACTCGCTGTCGAATCTTTTCATGGAAAAACTTATGCTAAATTTTAATTGTAAATCATTGATATAACTAAAGAAACAATTAAATAACTAAGAGTAGCTATTACTCCAATACAGTTAGAAAATAGTGGGCGATTGCGAGAAATGGGGAAACAGGAAAAAATTATTACCTTCATCAAGAAATAGTTTTTTGGGCACTAAGTCGACTGTAACTATCAAATGCTTAGTTGTCCTCTTAAAAAAATAATTTAAGTGTCCTTTTATGAAAAAATATAACTAAATCAGGGGGTGGTATTTTTTTATCATTTTATAATAATTCACCAAAATGAAAAAATAAGCCAGATTATTACAGTTTATTGCAGCTATTTGCTTTTTGTATCAGTTAACGATTTTTATGTCTGAAACTGTGGCTAAAACACGACTCGCGATACTTACAAAAACGAGCTGCAGATATCAAAATGTAAATTTAACAAGAAAATTTATATTATTTTATTTTATCGATAATTATTGATAATTATCAAAAATCACTAATTTTTTCGCTTAATATTTAATACTTTTTAAACTTGTAAAATAAACTATTCAACTGCTTCCTTTGTATGGAATGCTGGACTAAAAAAAATTGAAAAAAGACATACTTAAAAAATTTTCGATTAATTTTTTGAGAAACAACAAAAGAAAAAAGAAGGCTCATTTATTTAACTTGAAACATAGAGTGAGAATTAGTGAAACACATGAACAAGAAAAGTATTAGACAATACAAATTTTTCTTTCATAATCCAGCGGAGTTGGTTTAAATATTTTTAGCCTTTAGTTTATCTGTGTAACAAATTTATAATTAAAAGTGACAATATTTATTATGACCAACCTATTGTAACAAGGTTCTTAAAAAAAATCAACTAAAGTATAAATAAAGCCAAAAAAGATATTATTCTCCCAAAGTCAAAATATTTCGTATAATAATATTGAAAGAAAAAATAACTCACTTATGGATTGCGTGCTATTAATATATAATTCGTTAGGCCAACCAGACTAAAGCACATGCGGGGTGAACCGTATAAGAACACGCTCTCTTTGAACATTACAGTTCGAAATTAATTTTTAAAAAACTCTCTTGCTTTTATAAAATTTACATTGTCTAATTCAACATGGATTTTATAATTTTAACATTACTTTTTTGAATTTCAAATTTTTTTGATATTTACAAGTTTAGATTTGTATTTTAAGTTTACAAAACTTCTCTAACTTTTTATGCATAAAAATCGTGCTTGTTAACAACCATTTATTAAACTTTAAGAATAATGCATGTAAAAATTATCAAGTATATCCATCTAATTAATTGCACATTTTGAATTTTATTTAAAAATCGTAGTGAAACAATGTCAATTTATCTTGCTTTGGATTTCGTGAGTGAAGACTGCTCTGATGTTACCGTTTGGAATAAAATCAATGAAATATCAATTAGAATCAAAGTATTGGTTTTACATTAAGGTGAGTCTAAAATTAAATAGATTCAACAAAAATTCTATTTCTAAATAAATTAATATTTAAAAAACAAATTTTTGTATGAATTTTTATAAATTCCCGTTCAGACCATAAACGTCTCTCTGAGGGCAATAAATGAATCAAACACTTTTTAATATTTTTCAAGTTTTCTACTATTACAGAAATTTTTTTGATGTTGAGCAATTAAAATTTTAGAACTGAGAGATTCAAATTCAATGGTGGGTTAGTAAACATTGTTTATTGTCAACGGCAAATTCACGAGACGAATAATTTTTCGTAAAAGTTAAACAAACAATAAGACTATTTATCAACAATTAAAAAATCTCAAATTTTATTAAATTTATATTATTTTAATGTAATTGTCACGAAATTGCAGTATTTCTAGAATTGCAAGGAATTGGAGATAAGACCTTCGCAAAAAATGAAATTCCTAATATTATTGAAGAAAATAAAACTGATCAATAAATAATAAAATTTTTGATAATAAAACAAAATTATTGTTTATTATTGATCGTAATAACAGTACTCGTGTTATCAACTAAAATCTCTCAAATGAGAAAATTGAGAAAGATTAAAATTCAATGCATTATTGGCCATATGACTTCCGACTTACGATAAAAACCGATAAAATGACAATTGAGGATGAAAAAATTCTAGTCTTTGATATTTTTAACCAAATTATTAGCAAACAGTTGCCATTTGTCATATCAAAAAAGTGCATTTTTATTTTGACCAAAATTTTTCACTATATTGTAAACAAAATTTGAAAGAAATTCAATATTTAAATTAAATAAAAAATATTAAATTCGCGATTAAATTTAATGAGAAGAGAAACGTAAAATGACTTTTCTTACTAATTTTGGTAAAATCTTTTTTTATTGCTAAATGATAAAAACTAGATCCACATGAAATTTTTGAATTAGTTTAACATTTTATTTTTTTAAATTTTTTCCGGTTTTTTATATTTGAGCGCCAGTTTTAGACCATCACTTGTGATTTTATCCAAGTTTTATAACCATATATATTGCAAAAATAAATCAATGCAAAGACTGTACATAATTATTTATATTTTATTTTTATTTGTTAAAAATATAAAGACTTTTGAATGATTTTAGAATTTTACAATTAGACATCAATTATAAAATTTAACGAAGTGCAAAAAATATGGCCTGAAATATAATTTTATTTTTGAAAATATTTGATTTTTTTAATATTTTTTATGATTATATTTTTTAAATAGGAAGTTAATTGGTAAAATATTCAATTTATTTTTACCCGAAATTTAAAACCTTTTTTTCAATCGTCCGCTCGTGACTCGGAAAAACGATTCCCTTAGTTTTGATAATCAATTTTAAGGTATAAAAATTGTAGGTAAAGTCTAAACATTGAATTCTATCTTTTTATAGGTTTTTTTAAACATCTATCAATCGCTTTAGACGGCTAAATCGTTTCCAGAGGTTATTGTCGAAAGCAATCGAATTGAATTCAGTCATTTTAATTTGTTTACCAAACCGGATAGAATTTTAAAAAATTAAAAAGCTAATTAAATTAAAGAAAAGCTTACCATTCACCGGATTTAAGTGTGTCAAATTACGATAAAGATATAGACACTCTTAAGCTTAAGTTACCTTGGATTAAAACCTTTTAGACATTTATTTGAACAATTACAATAAAACCCAAAATTAAACTTATAAACTTGTTAAAGTGATTGAGATTTTTTCTAGATTATAAAGTACGAATTTTTGCTTCGCCATCCTAAAACATGGTAATATCATGATTACAATAGATCAAACGAGAAATAGTAAAAATGATAAACAGCATTATAGAAAAGATACGACATACTTAACGTAAATCAACACAAACGACACTAATTTATATTTCAATGAACAAAACCATTTTTCTCTGTAAATCTTTACGCCATAAAAATAATAAAAAGTATTATTCTTGTTTTTTGCTTTAGACCAAGCCAAGATATTTCTCTGAAATAACGCCAAATTTAAATTAATCAATTTTGAGTTAATCGGTATTTTTCTTATTTTTTTTGCCTTTAAAAAATTCCCTAGTCAAGCAAATAAAAATATTAAAAACACTGTCGAATTTATGAGAGTTCATTGTGGCAATCAGTTCTAGTTTGAGAGGTCAAGGATTTAATTGTAGCCAATTTACATCAGTGCTGTCATTGTTCGGAAAAATTCGTTTAAAATATGAAGTTGAAAAATGAAATTATCATTCATAGGGCACAAGACATAGTTTCTCACAAATGGATTTTCCATTTTTCAACCCACCTATAGCTCAATGTGAAACAAAAGCAAAGCAGATAAATGGCTAACAACACTAAATATTAGGACTAAGACGATCTAGCCCGAGTCAAAAAATGTCAAATGGGAATTCAGAAATGTATAGTTTATAAAAATGGCTTAACTCCAGTCCAGCAAGATTTTTAATGATTAATGGTTTTTGACCCATCGGCCCATCCCCCAATTTTTTGATCAGACTTTAATAAATTATGGCGCTAAAAATTTAAATTAAAAAAGTTCTTTTGCCCTTATCATGTATTTCTAAAATTTTATTTCACTGAAATTTTGAATAAGTACTTCTCTCAAATTTGAATTATTAGAAATGATTTACTCTATTTGACTGCGCAACCCGTTTATAAGTATTAAAAAATTCAATCTCAAGATTTTACAGTATTTGTCACCTTAACTCCATTAAAAAGTAATTAAAATGCAAGATTATTGAGTTAAACTAAAAGTTTTGAAAAATTTTATATTTATACAGTCAAAACAGTCCTTGAAAAACAATTACAAATTTAACCAAAGTGATATCCTCTATTTACCTTAACAGTTCTAATCTTTAATAAATGTCTTATTTTGTATTCGTTGAAGATGATCATTAGTTAAATAAATTAATAATAGTCAAGCGACAAGAGTCAAAATCTTGAAGATATTAAAATAAATATTTAACAGTGAATTTTACATCAAACGAATATAAATCATACCTTTGAGTCAATTCTTTTCAACAAAATATTTCTTTTCACATCATTGAAAAGAACGCTAATCTTCGTAAAAAGTATGGAAAAATTACCGTAATATTAACACGAGTATAACCGAAATTATAAAGTATCTATGGTTTTTCCATTTCTCAAGAGACATTTTAACGAATTAAAGATCATAGGAGTCAATGGCCGTTTAATTAGAAAATTTTATTGTCGTGTTAAAGTTAGAAAATATTTCATCGTGGAAACAATTTTGGTATCAACTGTCACATATATGCAAAAATTTTTTAAACCTTAAAAAATTTAAAATAATTGATGACAAAATTATGGGATTAAGATTAGTAACTTAAATAGATACAAAGTTTCAAAAAACTTGTAACAGAAGAAAATTATATTTTTTAAATAGTCTTGAAAGGTTATGGAATACGAAAAAGCAACTGATTACTTTGCGATTCAAACGAATCAATATTCGATCTGTTTGTTTTGTTCATTAAATAAATTTTATTGTTTTGTAATAATATGTGTGGCGACATTAATGCCCATCGCGATAATTTTATCATCATTAAAACTTGCGTACTTATATTAACGATTCTTTTACTCTCTGATTTTCATCGTTCGAATAGTTTAATAATTTTAATCAAGAAATTAGTGATATGATTGGAAGACATCAGTAATGTCGGAATCTTATTGTGATTTATCATAAAAATTTTGAATATGAGTTTAGTTTTTCCTATATTTAAAAGCCGCGATCATAGGACATCGATATATTGGACAAATATAAAATCAGGTTGAATGATTTAAAATAAATAAGACATTAAACGACAATTTACGTCTTTATACGAAGGATTATCATTGATACAGTTTCCGTTTAAAAAAAAAGATAGTTCGATGCCTAATTACATTGTCATTATTTCAGTAAAAGGAGAGATCAAAGAAATTTATTATAATCCTAAAAGGTAGAAAATAGTAATTTTATGAAATAAACAAAAGTAAAGTTTGAATTGTTAACAAAATACAAAATTAATGTCCGAATGGAGATCATGTTGCAATAATGGCGTTCAACCAACAAGAAAATACCTGGAATTTATTATTCTTAAATTTTAGAATTTCTTCAGTCTTAATTACAGTGTTAAGTTAAAGATCAGAAATGTGAGTAGTATGATCTAGCAAAATTGTCATTTTTAAGATTAAACGAAAATACTTGTTTCAAAAGGTCTGAAAGCATTTTTCTACCAAAAAAATCTAAACGCCGGGTGTTTTAAGGAGAGAATTATTTTGGTGAAAGGAGAAAAAATATGTTTGTGGGACAAAATGACTTCTCGTGGTAACTATAAAGATTTATAGGCAATTTTTGGTATGCTAACAAGGTCCTTTAATTAAATTTAAATCCAGAGTCAGCAGCTTATAAAAGTTGTGGTTTGTGTATGATTGAAAAAATAGCTCTTTTATTTTATCGAAACATACCTTAGGATTACGTTATAGT
This sequence comes from Oryzias curvinotus, assembly GCA_023969325.1. Taxonomy (NCBI): domain Eukaryota; kingdom Metazoa; phylum Chordata; class Actinopteri; order Beloniformes; family Adrianichthyidae; genus Oryzias; species Oryzias curvinotus. The sequence goes on from CM043714.1 coordinate 24,551,976, forward strand.
CTATGGAAAATAAATATGAATACGCGTGAATTCGAACATTATTTTAACTAAAAAAATGTTAAATGGTGTGAACCAAAAAGAATTATGTGATTCCTATGGTATAAGACGATTTTTATGATAGACAAAAATAATATTTAGTACGAAAATGTAAGAGGTTAACTTTATTGATTTTTCAGACAAATTAATCAATTATATTGAAATACTTTTTATAATAAAATTAATTTGGATGAAAATTTTTGATCAAGCAAAACGTGGACTGGTAATTTCTGGAAAATTTAGGTGAATATTTATGTTTATAATTCGATCGGTTTTATCAAAATCGATATAGAATAAAGCAAATTTGACAGTAAATAACTATATTTTATTGGAAAAAAGATACTATATCTTGGATATTAGCCGATCATGAATGTAATTTTATACTTTTCGGAAGAGAGTACTTAATAAACTCTTTCTCTCAAAACGGGGTTTAAACTGCTCCTGAGTCTTGAAGATAAAAATTTAATCCTGAATGAAGTTAAAAAGTAAAAATAATCCTATTAATATAATTTCTTACCTTGAAAAATACAATAACTATTTTGTTATGTTGACCTTAAAGGTCAGAAAAACAACCTGAAGGATAAGTGTTCACATTGGAAGAATTTCAAATCGTACCAATAAAAAAATAGTCTGTTCTATAAATTAGGGATTTTTCTCCTAATTTTTGTCTTTAAATTTAAACAATAAATATCTTTGATAATCATTTAAATTCCGTTAAAGTAAGGAAATAAAAATGGCTGAAAGAGTAACATATTTTTAATTGTTTGATGAGATTGCGTATAATTTTAGCCAAAGTTAACTTATCGAGTTAAGATTTTATAGCCGACTACCAATGGAGAATTAATTAAAATAAAAGAAAAATAATCTCAAAATATAATAATTTACAAGGCTCAAAAATCATGTAATTTTATATCTAATCAGTTAAAATGTGAGTCTGCGCATATAAAAATTATTATTGCATGTGTTTACAGATTAGAAAGGTAATCCAAAGTGATTTTGCTCTTACTAATATAATTTAACATGAAAAATAATTGTGAATGAAATAAAAATGACTTATTTTTCATCAGAAATTATTTCCTATGGGTCATTTTCCAGTGCTCAAATGCTAATCCACTTAGCTGAGAAGCAACTATCGGTTCTAATGGATTACAGGAGTGTTTCAGAGTGCAATATGCCGAAATTTTGTCTCTTGCTCAACAAAAAACTATTTCCTGTATCAATTCCTTAGAAACAGTATTAAATTATCTGATTTAAAACCCAGAAATGAAGTTTAACATATTTAGACGAAAAACTAAGTGTTTAGAAAAAAGCTTAAACCCTTTTTAAAAATAGCTTGCTCTTTTTGATAATACTCCACAATCCTAATTTTTCTCTATGTATCTGTCAATCCTTTTATTAACCAAAATTTAATCCTTAATAATTATCCAGTTAATACAGTCTCTAGTGATGAATTAGAGGATTAGCAAATTAGCATTCTTAGTGTTGAATTTTTTTACCCAAAATATAAAAATTAAAAAAAAAACATTGTTTAACATTTTAATTATTGTAAATTGAGGTTTGTCTAATTAATTTTGTTAGTAAATCCTTGTTAATTGAATACATTTTATTGGCGCTTGACTGGTATGAGGGCGTTACCTAAGAATCAATGTATTGATGTGGTTACACTAAGTTTCTGAATCGAATGGTTTATGCCTTGAAATGTGGTTTTTCAGCAGACTGCTCATTTCTCAACAAACATTTTTAAGCTATGAAAGTGGAGTAATAATTCCCAATTATTTCTTCACCGTCAAAATTTTACTTATTAAGTTAAGTATTTTTTTGAAATATTAATTTTTTTTCTTTTATATACTCCATGTTTGTTTTTTAATAGGCGCATCAAGCTATTCGGCGTTTTTTCCTTATGACTTTTTGGGTTTACCTTAAACGATGTATTGAAAATTTCGAATGCTCATTAGTCATAGTTCAATCGTTGCAATTACAAAAGATATCTGATGATAAAAACCCAGTTTCGATTTTGTCACTCTTTGAAGTTTAAATCCTATCGAAATACATATATTTATGAGTAAAGTAAACAGAAATTTTTAAATAAATTAATTTTTATTTTCGCCAAAAATCGTTTTATTCCTTAACTAGAGCTACTTTGCAAGCTATGGAAATCGAAAATCATACATCGTTATCGATCTCTTAACATCATTGACTCAATCCATTTAAACTTTCCTTAATGTCACAAATATTTGAATCATACTTGCTTTAATTTAAACCATAAAACTACATGAAAACATCTGTAAAATAAGTTTTATAATTCTTTAATTAAGCCATGTTCGTAAAAGGTCGAGATGTATTATCATATGCACAACAAAATAAAATTATTTAATTCGTTGTGTAATTTAAATCGATTATTTTTTAAACGTAAAAAAATCCTTAACTGTCCATTATTTGTCTCTCTAATCAAATAAAAATGATTTTTTTAAGTGCTTAAGAAAGCACAGCAATATATTTTTAACCAGTTATTTATGCTTAATCTAATCAAATTATTTTTTACTATTTGAAATAAAATACAATTTTATCATTTTACCTAGTACCTATTGCTACGCAAATAATTAAATCAGCATGTTAAATTACAACCCAAGGTAGGTTGAACGCCCATTAAATTTTAAAATTAACACCTCTTTTCTTATTTTTACATTACCATAAATGATTAACTGTCTTATTTTGATCATTTTTTATTTCAAAAAAATACTACCTCTTCTTCATTTATTTCTTAAAATTTTATTCAATTTCACTTTAACACCTATAGCAATTATTCTATCATTATAGGTAAGAGCCAAATCTCTTTTCTGTTTAATACCTAAATATTAGTTATTAATACCACCGATGAAATTCAAAATTCATTTTATATGTTTTTTTTTAAATTATGCTCGTGTAATTTAAAACTTTACTAAAATTTTATTGGGAGTCTGTTTATGTGAACTTTTAATGTTCTTTTTCATTTTTTCATATAATATCATTTTAAACATCTTAATTTTGTTTAAAATTATTTTTTTCCTCCTTTTTCATAAAAACTTTCTATTTTGATTTACTCTTTTTTTTGACTGATAAAAATTTTAGGTTTTTTTATGGTTACAATAATATTAAAGGACTGGTTTTTTACCTATGCATCATGAACAGTTAGGCTTTTCATAGCTCACTGTACCTTTCTTGTTAACAATATTCATGTATCGATCTTAACAACAACATCTATTTTCATTAAAAGTGTTTGACTTTTTTGCTAAGTCTAGCTTTTGTTTTAAAAAGCAGTTAGTTGTTTGGGTTCACTAGCTCCTTTTGTTATTCAAGTCAATTTAAAGGGTAGTTAAATAATTGATTATTATTTTAACCCAAAATTTAATTTTTTACTTATTTTTTTGGAAAGGCCGTTTATAAAAGATTCACTTTTAGCACATCCACTAATGCAGTAAAAATTTTATGTAAATTGGGGTAAATACTTATAAAATTTACAACTTGATAATTTATTTTATAGTAATCGACATTGAATGTGAACATAAAAATAATTTTGAAAATTTTGAAACATAATATTTACACATCTTTCAACTTTCTTAAATATCGTATTTGAAAGATGATTAAAAAAAGTCAATGAACGCTTTATAATTAATCCAGTTTAGTGGCCTCTTTTGTAAAATTATATTCAGAACTAAAAATTTAATGTTCCTTTTCTTTTTGAGATTATCGATAAAATATTTTTCTTTTTTTTACTGAAATAGATTTCGTTAAATTGTGATTATTTTTGTATTACTTTTTTCACAGCATTTTACATGTTTCCTTCCTTAATTATTCATCCAAATTTTTGTCAAAGGTCCCTGCTTCAATATACCTAAAAACGTCTGATTTTTTTTTCAATTATATTTTTTAGTGTTAATTTTTTCCAAGAATCTTAGCTGTATTAGAAAAAAACCCACGGGCCTTAACAGGAGAAATAAAACCTTTAACTCATTCTTAAATTTTCTTTTGATGTATTCAAAAAATAAAAATTCGCATTATATAGCTTTTTTTAAAGAATAAACTACCCATTTATTCGATGAATTTGTAAGTATCTTTAACTGTTCAAACTGAAAATCCATCAATTTTATTAAAACTTTTCTTTTTTACTTTTTCAGCAGTTTAAAAAAAAAATTAATGTCAAGAACCTTTTTTTCTCCTTTGATTCAACTGTAGAAAACACAATAAAAATCTATGTTGAACTCTCTTTTAACTGCTTTTTTAAAATGTTATCTTTTTCTGGATGCTTAACATTTATCATTATAATAGCTCATCATTTTATTCAAATATTTTAAAGTTCTTAGTGGTTGAGTTGCACTATGAAACAATTTTTGGTTAAAATATTATTTTGTTCGAAAAAATTTTTACTGTATGTTTGAAAAAATTAAATGAATACCGATGGTTAATTTACTGATACCTCTGCTATTTTGTCTATCAAACGTCGTCATATTTGATTTCAAAGCACGATCCTTTTTGATTCGGGTTATGTTAAATTTGAAACACCAAAAACTTTTTCGTAATTCTATAAGAATTTTGTTCAACAATAATCTTATCTTTACAAATTAATTTTTCTAATTTGTCTCACTCTATGCAGACTTATGAAATATTGCTAACAGTCAAACAATTAAAATCATTACACAAAACTCACAAATTTTGATAATTTTTAATTGACATTACAAGTTTATTTTCATTTTTTATCATCTTTTGGGTTTTTTATACAAACGAAGCATAGTTTATCAATTTTGTGAGGTTGAGAGTCTTGTTAGTAGACCCTTCCCTTATGTCACAGTATTGTCAACACTTCAGATCTGGGTTTCAAGACCACATATCGCTTTCATATTTCTTTTAAGATATTCTAAGTAAATTTTAAAAGTAATTTTTTGTATTAGTTAAAAAACTGCCTGTGTTTGTTGTTTTCTACTCACTGCAGCTTTGAAAAAGTTCCTTCACAGCCTCAATAACTCTTTGTGTATTTTGATATTTAATGAAAATTGTGAATTTCTCTGACTCTTAATTATGTTTTTTACGTAATAATCGAAAACAGCAAAATTACCTGATTTCACTTATTTTATTTTGACATTACTGTAGACTACCAACAAAGGAAGTACAAACTAAATTAAGTAGCAATTTTTTGGTCCTATAAACTTATTCAGTACTTTCTGTTTGTTCTTTGATAAAGTTCATTTCTGAATTTTTTTGAATGCTTAACTATTCATCATCATTAAATTGGTCAACCAACTAAATCCTATTATCTCCACACCCTAGTGATGTAAAGCTTGTCCTTTGTCAATGCAATTTTATCAACAATTAAATGAATCCTCGAATAACTTAAAACTTTACGTGCGACAACCAGCTTGATATATTGCCGACTGCTATTTTTCCATATGAGATATTATTTCATTTACATAACTTTTATGTTATTTGAACGTTAACACACAAAACTTGAATTGATCTCTTAACAATCTAAGCATCACATCTACATTTAGCTACGTTTTAAGTATACACCTATTCTTACATTTTTGGTCCAACACACTCAATTTGGATCAAATTGGAGCAAACCTGTTATTGAATTTTTGTGTTCTTAATCAATTCTAAATTTTAAGGTAGAGACAACTTTATAATCGGCTTGAAACCATCTTCATCAAATGGGGCTGAAAAATCTGTCCCGTGTTACTTGTGCAAAATCAGAAAGAATTATCATCCTTTTGGTTATAATTAAACACCCCAACAAGCATATTTCAATTATTTCTTTCACTTAATTTCCTTTTTGGTATCCAGGACCCTAAATTTTTACTATTGGAAATCACGCATGTCTTCCCTCAAACAATTTCGTTTTCGAACACAATTTTTTGGATATCTCTATTGATAAAATAATCAAATTCTTTTTGATTCAATCCAAAAAAGTTTTGCTTGTTCTTATCACTCTTTTTCAGGGAACAAAATGAGCTATTTTTCTTCACTTTTAAAAATGGCTTGTTGGTTATTAACATTTTACATTATTGCTTTTGTAAAATGTAAATGATTGCTCTGATTGGGTGATAAATTTTATCATCTAAGTCGTTTCGTTCGTCACCACTATCATCAGCACATTAAAGATTCTCTTGGAATCGGTTTGTCATTTTTACTTTGAAGCATTTAATGTCATCATAACTGGCTTCATTAGATAAGCCGACTCTTTTATTATCCTTTTTTATGCATGCTTAATCTGCACAAAATAGACCTAGAAGATTCTGTTTACAACAAATGTTTCTAAAAACAAACAACACGAAAACGCTTTCAATAAATATTTCTTTTAATCAAAAACAGGTGTCTCTCTTTGCATTCGAAGATAATTGCATTGACAACACTAAATAGCAGCAGATTAATAATTATTTTAATTCCTCGGCAAGTCCCTTATCGCAGCTTCATCACATGTATTTTTAAAAACATGCCCATTTACAGACACACCCTTAAAAACTCCATCTTTATTTATTAGTCACTACAATTCTATGTCCGTTCTTTGACATTTAGATTTTTTTATTAAGAAAATCTAACATTAGTTTGAGATTCGTCAATTGCAACAAGTTTTACAGTATATACCTGTTTGATTCCACAAAACGGAAAGTCTTGTACTTACGATGCTGTCAACTGATCATTGATGCTATTTTTGGACATTTTAAGCTATTTGAGTTTATTTTTGTTTCATATAATAAAATTCAGTTTCTTCTTTTGCTAAGAAGAAACTGGTTTTAACTCATAAATGCGTGAAACTACATGTAAAGATTAACGAAGCTGTAATTTCACTTTTTATTTAAATGAATTTTTTTAATTTTATTGTATGAATACTTTTTTTAATAATTTAGAATTCGAGAAATTGACTCAACGTTTTGGTGGCTCTGAGGAGAATTACAATGATAATTTATCAAATAATCCATCACAGGAGAATTATGAATCATCCTCCGTTCCTGAAATTCCTCAAGTAAATTCAAATATCCAACAGGATGTAAATATTAAAAACAGAAAATTTTCGTGGTACAAACCTAAACTTTCAAAAGGTCCGCCGTTTTTTTAATTTTATTAGAGAAAAATTCATTAAAAAGATCAATGTAGGAAAGAATTATACATAAAATAGAACAGAAAAAATCAATAAAGTAACAGGAAGTAATATCTTTCGACACAGTAAAAAAGTTACACTATTTCTTTATTTTAGTCTCCAGACAAACAATATGGTCGGTGGTCTCAATAGTAAAATCTTTATTATTTTTCAGTGTTGACAGTGTTCGAGAAGGTGAAATCCAGCCTACCAAAACCTCTGTATCCACTCAAGATTATTCACGTATTTGTTTTTTTAACAATAGACCAACCATCAAAGTATGTGCTGTCATGCTTGCTAAAATTTCCACAATTAAATAATTTTCTCACATAACCGACTAACTTTAACTTTCTACCCAAAAAAATTCAACAAATCACCCTTAAACGTTACATTATTTAAAAAATTTATAAACTTAATTTTTGTTAGCGCCTTTTTTTACTTGTCCGTCATTGACAATCGACATGCTTGTGATATTTTAACTTATGCTTGCTCGTTTATTTTGATATTTTGCGCCATTTTTTAAAATCAAACATAATTCATTGTATCTCAAAAAATTTTTCTTCATATTCCCACCTTCCTGCATTATTTTGAGCTACAAAAAAAGATGAATTTAATTTCCAATTAATAAAACTCACGCCTCATTTAATGGCTAAACTTTTATACAGACTTTTTCACATTACATATCTTTTTTCTAATAGTTCTTTTATTTTATTTTAACCTTAACGTGTTAATTTCAAAGTTTTTTCATCGAAAATGTTGATTTGATAGGCCACTATATCTAGTTCTAAAAATAGATTTTTCATATAAGCTTAATATATCCTCTTTTTTTATCTCCTCGTTAGTTTATAATATAAATTATGAAAATTAATGTACCTCACAGTTTTCATAAATTTTTGTAAATCTCATTTCTTGGGTTTCTACATTCAGATTCCTGCCGACATCAGAAACGATTTCAAATAAATCATCCCGATGGCTAAACGACCCAACTTTTATTAAGAATCATAAAAAGAAATTTTAAAGAAAAGAGTGTATTCATTTTGATAAAAAGCTCACTTTATCTCGAATAATAAATTTTATCCAATAGCTAATTGAAGTACCCCTCTGGATATCTGCCAGTGGCAGTCACCTAAGTGAAAAACAGATTTGGAAATCGTGTGCCCCTGGGTTTCTTGCCACTTGCTATAGTGATTATTATTCATTTTCGCAGAGAAAAATAATATATTATATTATATTCATGAATTCAATTATCCGACGCCCGTAAAATGTTTATCATTAAATTTTAGACTCCCTATTTATCGTAAAATTTTTTTTTCATGAATTAAATTTAAAATATATCGCAATTTTTTGTATTGATTATTATTTAAAGAGAAAATAATGATAAAAATATACCCTCTGTTCATTATCATTAAACTCGTGCCAGATTTCAAAACATTTAAATTATAATCCTCATCTATTTAACTTTAGAGTGATTTTTCGAAGCAGAAAAATTTAACATTAAAAAATCTGCATTATTTCTGTTTTCAATATTTTAACCGCTAAATTTAAAAAATTATAAATATATTATTTCCACCATTTATTTATCCTTTTATCTAAACCAATATCTTTTTTATTTTTAAATAAAATTTTTTTCGATTTAAATTTTACTTTAATTTTTAATCTTATTACTTGAGCAACTTTAAAATTTTAAAATTCCTTATATGCTGATATGATAAATTTATCCTATACCTTTTAACCCAATTTTGTCTATTTGTATTCATAAACCAAATTTTAATGAATTCCACTTTTTTACATTTTTATTGTACTTTTATTCTAATTTTGTTTACTCCTTTTTAGCAATATCGATGAATTCGCAAGTTGTTACAATAAAACAATTTCTGATGCCGGTGTCCATGACGACGATAATTCTTCGAAAGGCGAACCCATTAGTCCATTGTCAAATTCATTGAATGAGTCTATAAATCAGAACTCACCAGATTTATCTGAGATAACAACTCAATGTACACACGAAAAAACTGATTTTGTTCAAACTCAATTTTCTGAATATGTAAAATCTGAAGTTTTAATTAAATTGACCTAGCATGAAAATTATAATAAAAGACTCAATGAAATTGATAACAAATTAAAGAGAAATATCCAAAGAATCACAAAGCGCATCGATAATATCGAATCTTTGATACAAAATACTGAAGTTGAGGTTAAACAACTGCAAACGAAACTTGAGACGTGTCATCAACGTTTAGAGTTTTTCGATTCTCAATTTGCTGAATTGAAAGAACGATATGATTCCCCAACCTTTCAATATTTAATTCCTATAATCTTAACCATTTCTGTTGCTATTGTTTTTTTCTATCGACGTCTTATGAACAGGTAAGGGATTACATGCAATCAAGATACATTCTCATTCCCACGATGTTTTTTATCTCAATTCTTATCATCAAAACTCTGTTATTTAATTAACCGTTTGTGAAACCTTAATTATACATTATTGTACTCTTTATTCTTTGTTTGAAAAAACTCTATATTTTTTTGATTCATCAAAGTACATCTGTTTCTAGACTCTTGAAAGACAAAAAAAAATCAATTTTTTGCTGAGCTTCCTTTTCACTTATTTACGAAACGCCATTATTCACAAAAAACCCTTGTTTTCTACTTTTCTAACCTTTAAAAAAATTTAATATATACAACAAAACAAACGGTTCATTAATACTCGTTAATATTTTTTACTCTTATAATATCATTTTTTGGTTTAAAGTATCTCATGAGTTCAAAAAATTAAAGGCCTGTTCATCGAATTTAACGCTTTCTCGTTAAAAGTTTTCGCAGCTCTAAATTAATTCAGCTTATTGCAATGATTTCTTTGTC